>JANAVB010026532.1:0-220000 GCA_029216955.1 Iris pallida
TAATTTTAATGCCTGATAATTGACACGACATCTAAGCTTCTGAAGCTCAATTGGAAGTCCGTTGTTTGCCAAGCGTGCATCTGTCTTGTTAAACTGTATCACATGATATTTGCTGAAAAGTGGCAGTATCTGCGTGCAGCAAGAAGATATGTATAAGATATAAAGGGACACATATATATGCTATGTCAATTCCATCAAGGGTTTATGATGCAACTGTATATCTTCTATTAGTATTTGAAGATACATCTTGATGGATTATTACTTATCATTTAGATGTTTAAATAGTAATGTGCCTTGATCACACAACCAGCAGCACTAAGTGCTGGATGCCCCTGACGGCATGCCTAGTTTGGCCATCTTTCAGTTCATCCGAATCACAAGATAATGTAGAATTGCTTCCAGTCTATAAATCTGTAAACATTTTTAAATGAGCATTTTAAAACTAGCGGTCTCGGTTTTATGGCATGACCCTCTCATGCTCATAGTTACCTAAGGAATCTGCCACCAACATAGAGAGTTGACGCCAGGTCCAGGTTGACAGCCAGTCATGTCATAAATTTATGGAGCATCATTGTGCTCCATAGCAGACCCCATCTAGGAGGAGGATTTTGTTAGCACATTTCTGTCAACTTTATCAGATTGCAGACTGAATTGAACCCTTTCTTATCAAAAGATAAGGAGCTAGTCCTTAGCTAGTGTGTTCTAATTAGTAAAGGGCATCCCAATGAGAGTCTTCCACTTACACTGGGTGTGGGAGTGTCAAGATGTACACAGTCTGAACCCCATATGTATGGAGAGGCTGTTTCTGTGACTCAAACATGCATCCTTTAGGATGCAACCAGCAAGCCTTATTGTTGTGCTAGACGACGCCCTCTAGAGTGTTATTAATTCGTAGAAGATTTTAAGATGGAAATTCAAACAATTTCTTAGGCTATTTGATTGGATGTTTAGTACTCATATCGATTTAATTTTACTTGGAGGTTAGAGTCCTAATCTTTAATGTTTTGAAGTTAGAACCATAATCTTTAATGATTTGAAGTAAGAACCCTACTTTATTATATGCATATATTTTATCTGATTGGATTGGGACTAATTCAAATCATAGTTGGCAGTTACTGCAGCATTGTGCAGTAACCACAAGGTTACTTTTCATGTAAGCAAGTACGCAAGAGGTTACTGCTGTTCACTAAAATGTACTGATATATAATGATTATATTGGTTTATCATACGGATCGAATACAAGCAATTTTATCTTTGAAAAGTGTTAACCATCACTTGCTGTCAAGTTGTCACATTTTTCATCTACCTGATGAGTTCTTGAGTCATCTTTGATTCTTTGTCTTCTTTTGTGTTCACTTCCTCGCCAAATTTATTTTGTTTCAACTTACTCATTTTTCTTTCACACTGAAAGAAGTATGTTACTTTGCTACAAGATCACAAACTTCTTGCAATTATAGAGGTATCTAATATTGAAGTGAAAACAATGTTGCTAAGAAACAAAGAATTATGAAAAGAAACCATTTTAAGAGTGAACTTGAGAACATTCCCCAAAACCCAAAACTTTGTAAGTAGAAATTAAATATCAGCATAAATCAATAATCCCAGAAACCAAAAATAAGTTCCAGCATCCTAGCTACAACATGTAACAATATGCAAATAATCAAATTCGACCAATATTCTCAACTTTATAATAATACAAGATGGATTTCCAGCAATGACCTATAATTTCAAGAATTAAAAACAAAATTTATGGAAGTCTGAGACCAGAAAGGAAGAGTCTATGGTCAACGGAAGGATAATCTAAAGGACACTCAACTTTAACAATAAATTGATAACAAAGGATGAAGATCATTCTAACTGAAGTTTCAAACCCGTAGCACAAACAAACAACAAGATAGAGGACAGATGAGGGATGAATATCTGGATCCTTGAGAAGTTGGGAAAAAGCTCAAGATAACAAAAAAGCTGAACAGGTTTTATAGCTGGTTGCCACTGTTAGAGCTACAGTTTTCTGGTATATGTTTTTCCTGCTAAGCTCATCCTACCTATACCTCCCCTAATTCTCCTTCCACCCACCATTTCCATCCTCATATGTTTCTTCTCTCAACCTCTAACTCGAGTGACCCTTGTGGTTACCCGGAGAGGCATAAGACCTGGATGGGTAGCGTAAGATGAGTGGATCGACCACGGGGCGTATTATTCCTTATATTTATAAAAATGGTGGGAGTTGGGGGACAGTGGGCCCAAAAGGGCATGCAATGCAGCATGCAGTAAAGTCCCATGCGTAACGCCGGACATCTAAAAAAAATTGATTAGGTGTTTCTTGGCAAGGGTTAGAGTTTCTCCAAACCTTCCTCGTCCATCTCCTTAGGGTGCATCCCCGCTATGTTAATCTTCACAAAATCATGGAAAATCCTCTTGGGTGTGCTTGGTAAATATCCATGGGGACTTGAGATCGATCCTGATGTAAGCCAATATACGTCATGGAACCGCATCCTCAATGTCTAGTAAATATATGGATAATCGATGTAAAGAGAGATTTAATGTCTATCTTTGATGTAAGCTTGTGGGAATAGGAAATAGTTGTATCTCTCCTAACTATCCTCAAACGGGCCACATTTCCATTACACATATCTAGTTGGTCGATACCTGTTTCTTCTCCAAACCCACCATACAATTTCCCTAGGCACTCAAACATAAACCATGTCTAGGTCCACATTGATCTTAAATATACTTGTTTTTTTTTTTTTTTTGATCAATAACTCTTTCGGAACACCGTTCCTTTTGCTTAATACTAATGGAGATGAACGCAATTCTCTACAGTAAGTTGATTATTAACTCCTCATCTAGACTCTTTAAAGCCTAGAGGAACTTGGAGGATACTCCTTGGTTGCATGAGCTTAACTGCATGACCATAATGTAGAATTAGGTCGTAGAATTACGACATGTCCACCACCTGACATCTAGGTTTCATGACATGTCTCTCTCATGCTCGACACCAACATGGAAGGTTGAAATGAGATGGACAGTTGGCCATAAAAACGATGTTAATTCTTTTATGGACCTTTCATGTGCTCCAGAAACGATCTCATTCTAATGAAAGAAGGCTTGGATGGTAATAGAATAGTTCTTAACTGAGCCAAGCCATTTATTGATATATTAAAATTTGTGAAGAATGTTTATTAAACAGTTTTGCGAAAATAACTACTACACATCTCCCTAAACTCCTCCTTATTTTATGAGTAGTCGAGTACCTCTCTTAAACTGCTCTAACATCCTTTATAGTTTATATCTTATTTCCCTCAGTTTCTTATGTCCTACATAAAGCATCATAAGCCTTTAACTTTGTTGAGGAACTTTTAGCTTCCTCCTTTGCCAATTCGTGTCAAACTAAGAAAACCCAACCATGGACATTGGTAACAACAACAACAATTATCCATGTTTCTTGCTGCCTTTTTTTCCTTAAGTACTATCAAAATTATATACATCTATGCATATGGCATAGCATTATTAGACTATTGGTGCATAAGTAAGGTAATAAGTCTTTAAATTATAATCATTCATGTAAATTCGTACGTATATATCAGCTATGTTATCATCTTCAACCACAAATAGAAAAACAAGAGATACTTCAAGATCTTTCACATTGCGGGTTCATAGAAAAATTAGCAAAACCGTTCAACACCTCTTCCTATGCCATCCACTACAAGCTCCTAAGTTCCAACTTGAATGATGCAGTTCCTGAATGAGCCTGAAGCCCTGATCCAAGAATCACCACTAATCAGTGGAGGTATGAATATTTGGCATTAAATCTTATTAAATCCAATGTTGTAATGATAAGACCTCAAGTATCAAGACAAACTTCGGCATTACTAATCCAACAGCTGATTCGGAAGGATGGCATCCTCCAACAAACTCTATATCCCATCATCTAACCATAGATGTACCTCCCCTCAGTTTTATAAACAGCTATTACCTGTACAAAGTCTGGCACAAAGACCTAAAGTGCAAACTCCCCTCACTGATTTACCATATAGCATGATCAGTCCAATCCCTAATCCTGGACATGTAGGCATGTTATTCTACATCAACATTATTTGGATCTGAACTAGTCAGAAAATGGTTGGAAGCATAAACAGTTAAGGGATTACTTCAGTTTATCTGCCTTTATACAAAATCCTACGCTATGGCACCTGCTTCACATGTAATGTCATAATATAAGTCGAATCCAGCTTTTTGCAGTGACGTCAACAATCAATGAGTAACTAATGAATACAGAAAATAGACATTGTATAGACCCTCAATCGTAACAAATGTACAAAAGTGAAGAACGTATGAGCTCATACCTGTTCCAAATAATATCTCTCACTTGACCAGCTTATTGGAGGCATCACAAGTAGATCGCTGGGAACTTTTGTGCTAAGCCTCTTTGGGAGTCTTTTTATTATATGTACTTCATCTCTTAAAGAATCAATGAAATGTCTTACATCAAATACGTCACCGAAATTGCTGCCACAGATTCCCGATGATGGTAGTTAGGTTTGGTGTATGCTTAAATGATAAGAGACAAAGTGACAGACCTATGAATAAATATTAACTACCTTGTGTCAGCCCAAAATGATGTTTTATCAAGCTCTGGGACTATTAACGTGAGATTCAAGAAGCGAGCAACAGTTACCATGTCACATATCTGAAATTACATACAAAAATTTAACACGTGAGATAACAAAAAATATTATACAGAATATCACAAAGCAAAGATGCATGAAATACTTACTGCTGAGCGCATTTGATTCAGACCTCCGTTGCAAGATGTTTTAAGGAAGCCATTGCTGTTGTAGATTCCTGCAGTGTGCGAAGGAATCAGAATAATGTTTTCATCCTCTCAGCGTCTAAGCATTTGCTCTAAGCTCATTAAGTGTGTTCCCTCAAATTAAAGTTATATTGCTCTAGCGGGCCTCAGACTCGGAGGAATTAGCTACACACACACACTACAATGTGCACAAAATCATGTGAAACTTGACATGTTCAGCTTCCTAGGAAGCAATAGCTTCTAGCTTAACTTGAGGTTCAAATAGCTTCTTTAGAAGTTCTTAGTTATATATTGGAAGTTTAAATTTAATAGCAAAGCTGATCTGATAGAATTAAATGTACTTCCAACCATCAGATTTTAAACTTATTTGAGAAATAGATGCAAATTGATTTTATCCAAAAATAGAATTCGTAAATATTACATGCAACTTCTAAAAGTGACTAAATAATCATTACTCATTTGTTTCGTGCAGGATAATTCATAGGTGTTTGTCAGTTAATGTAGCAGTGGCGACAAAGCTAAATAGAATAATTTATCCTTTTTGTTTGGGGATCATAACAAGCATTCTTAGTTTGATCCAATTTACGATAAGAAATAATTTAACACAATAAGTAACAAATAGAATAGACTTATACATGTATAGTATAATAGTACAATAATAAACATTTAGGAGTTCCCATTTTGAGGGGAGTGGACGCAGATGTACATTCTACTTTCATAGTTAAGAAATTTGTGATATATTTTCGGGAAAGTGTTAATTCGACATTATTGAAAACATGAATGTTGCTTTATTGACCTTCATGGACCAGAAGGTTAGCATGAAAGGCATTAATAATATAGAAAATCGTCATTATCATTCAAAGTTCCAAACCTTATCCCATGGAATTCGGATTGGCTATTGGAACATGAGATTTCATATAAGCATTGAGAAAGCTTTTACGACGGGTTGTCGACCATGCATCAACCATCTGTGTTGCTGCTAAATACCTAGCGAAGGTACCTATGAGCAAGAGAGGGCCTCGCAATAAAACCTACAACTCTAGTTGGTGGACAGGTGGACCTATATTTTTGGTAATGCAAATTAAGCTCATACAACCAAGGATCAATCTCTAAGTTCCCCCTAGAATTCAAGACTAAAAAGGGTTTGGATGAAGAGGTAAGATGAACAATTTGATATGGTGAAATGCATGGCCAACCTGTATGGTACAAGTCAAGGAACGAAATGAGACAGTCCGAAACTTTCCACTATGTCCCGAGGCTGAATAAAATTGGGCTTCTCAATATTATGTTCATTTGTTTATCATCCAAACTTCACCATTATAATAGAGCTCGATGGGCATCAGCAACCAACACTTCATATTAAGAACTGCTGATTTTTGTGTTGCTAAAATGAAATACAACCCACATGTTTACTTAAGGTGTGAAGCAACTGGTATTTAGAATGATAAGTCAAAGCTTGAACGGAGTAAAGAATCTCAAACACTTATGTGCTAACAGATGCCGTGATATATATGATAGATTATTGTTTTAGTAGTTGCACATGCACGAAACCAGTCCTTCCACGTGATGGCTAAAAGATGGACAATTTCAGATTTCTACCACATCTAAACTCATTCTGAATGTGTTTCGGTTGTTTCTTTCCTGCACGGTCACTATTTGCAGGTTTTAGCATGAATGGACTCTGAGATATGTTGCAAGGGCACACAAAAATGGTGCATGTATCCGTGTTGAGTCCGCATTTGTGCAACTTAGGTGATTACACTATACCGATTTAAAAATGTCCTTAACCCATACACGTATTGTTTCCTTGTTTGTATCCCCGCATGTATCTGTGTAACATAGGATCTGAGACAAATAAATCAATGAAGACAATGCTACAACACATTTATCGTAAAGTTTATTTTATACATATGGTTTTATTATATTCTATGTAACAAAATCGACATAGATGAGCCCTCGGTGTGCACATGGTATAGCCCAGTGTTCTACTTGCGAAGAATGGGCCATTGGCAGAATTGTGGCAATTTATGATTGTTTTAGCTGTAACAGATTGTTCAGTCCGACAATTTGGGAGAAAGGCCTCGTGTTTTTGTTGGTCACCATTGTAGATTGATCTGGCATAGCAGCTTCGTGTTTGTCATGCTATTCCATAGATAAGTGTACAATTTTGATTTTGTAACTCGTCTGACAAGCCAATAGTGGGTTGTGAATAAAGGATAATACAGAGGAATGTGATCTCCATATGTTAAAAAAAAAGGCCCTACAAAACCCAATATTTGTGTTTCATTCAGCATCCAAATACCGCTCATCCAAATTTCTTCTTCTCCTTTCTAATAAGCTCGCAATGCCGATCCTTTTCATTTACTGGCTTAACAGACCATAGATACGGATGCAATTCCTGATAGCAAATTGTACAAGCACTTACATATTCATCTAGACTCTTCCATATATAGGGTGCTATTTCGTTAGTGTCTATTCCCTGATTTTTTTTTTTTAACACATACAAGAGCTGCAATTCCCCAATTTCGGTCAAGCCTCCCTAATTCCTCACCGCCTCTGCTTTGTTGCCTAATACCTAGATTTGTGATTGAAGATCGAAACCATGAACTATATCAATATCGCTCCTAGTTCATCGTTGTCAGAAATTGGTGTTTGTTGAGGAATTAGGTTCCTTCTGCATGGAGCTTGAAATGTGCTGCCAAAAAAAATAAGTTTCTTTCTAGGTACTATGCACTACTATATCTAAACCATGAATTAGATCCTAGCGATAAAATATCGCCCCTAGTTCATCGTTATCAAATTGGTGTTTGTTGAGGAATTAGGTTCCTTCTGCATGGAGCTCGAACAGTGCTGCCCAAAAAAAGTAGGTTTCATTCTAGATGCTATGCACTATATCGAACAACGCTACTCTTTAGAACCACAGTAGAATTCTTGAATTTTAACACGTACATTGGCATGGAGTAAACCACTAGAAACATACACAAGAGGTCCGGAGCTTACGAGAAGGCAGACGCGGCGGAGGAGGAGGCGGCCGAGGCGGTGGGGGGAGCAGATCGAGGGACCGGCGCGAAGAAGAGGATGCTTCGAGAGACCGACGAAGAGCCCCCAGCCCCAGGAGGAGGAGGAAGAGGAAGAGGGGCGGTCCCAGAGCTGCGCGATGGCGAGGAGCTGGACGAGGCAGGTCCAGACGAGGATGCAGGAGCAGACCCTCACGAACCACACCTGCAGCCGTGGCCGCGCGGCGGCGGCGGCGGCGGCGGGCCTCGGATCCGGCATCGTCATCTCCCCGTCCCCCCTCGTCCGCGCCCTTCCTATCAAGAATCGAAAAGTTCAGACCAAAAGGGAAACAAAAAAAGGTTCTTCGATGGATTCGAATAAGAGAAAGCCGGCACCTTTGCTGTTTTGGTTCCGCTCGGCATTTCCCTCTTTCTTTCTTTTGCGGACAATAGCGGCGGCGGCGACGACGAGGGCTAGATCCAAATGTTGCGGTGGTGCCGGGAGGAGGAGATTTTGAACGCGTTGGAGAGAGATGGGAAAGAGAGAGGGAGAGGGGGATTTGGGGATGGGACGGTGGGGAGAGTTATGGGTGGGTGTGGGTGTGGGTGTGAGTTGAAGTGTCTAAAAAATTCTCGAGGGGGTATGCCACCGTGTATGCCGCCGTTGGAGTAGGGTGATCAATTTTCGGATCTCCCCCCCCGAACTGTCTCCGTCACCGTGATGTACCACCCTCTTACATAAATACACATATTTTTTTTTATGAAAGATTAATTAATTATGAATACCAAAAGTTACGGAATAAGAGCATCTCCAACCCTATTGTCTTGTTTTGTGTTGTGAATCCTATGTGGCATGAGGGACAAGACAATGTCTTGTATAGGTGGCAAGGTTATCACAAATGACAATGGGTTTAAAAAGTCTTCTCCAATGCAAAGTATTGAGAAGACAATACAAATAATTTTTTACAACTTTCAAGACAACTTTTACTCTTCTACTTCTTTTTTATAAATATTTTTATTCACAAATGATGATGTGGACATAAAGACATTGTGAAGTGCATTGTCTAGATCTAGACATCCAACTTCACATTGTCTTTGCCATGTCATTGCCATGTCAACTCCACACTTTATTTCACATTTGCATTGGAGAAGTACTTTTGGAAAAAATGGTTGTCATTCCTATGTGGCAACCATTTTTTTCAAACTCACAATAGGGTTGGAGATGCTCTAATGCTAAGTTTACAATCAAAGGTCTAATTCCATATTACAATCCCTCTCTTCCCCTGCTAATATAGGCCCAATGGATCACCCATCTTCTCCCAGATGGAAGACCGTCATGTCGTGGTTATAAACTCTTACATTCACTTTTGGTTGTAAGATATCATTGTCTAAAGTTATATTTATGTACTAAATAGCAGATCTGTTCTGTCGCCCTCTCCTTATATATATGAATAATAACATGTGTGTGCAATACACGCATGTAAAAATATTATTAATTTTTTTTAAATAACGTTGTCACGTGGAATCGAACTCATTCAACCCAAAGAGAATATCTTCCATAATATTAGTTAGTTAAATAATGAGTCAAAATTTATTTATTTCTTAAATTTTTAATTATGTGAGTATATATACACACAGCTTAGACGGCTAGCCATTTTCAAGACTCCTTATAAGGAGTATAAGATTAAATTCACTTGCTAAAATATTTTTTTCCCTATGATATTTTGAAAAATAGTTTAAACATTTAAATATATTTGAATTAAGATTTGTTATATAAATATTTATGTTTTAATTATAATTTGTTATATACTTGTTTATATTTTAATTATAATTGTTATGGATGTATGTGAATAAAAGAAGTGATTTTCAAAGTTATATGGTAGAAGAAAAAAAAGAGAGAGTTGATTTAGAATTATTATACATAAAAAAAAAAATTGATGGAGGATTTACAAACAGCTCTTACGTCTCAATTTTGAACTGTTTGCGAGGCTCCTTAAAAAGTAGAGATACTAGTTATGTTCACGGCTACAATCCAAGTACGCAGCAAAAAATTATCTAATTATTAAAAAAATAATAATTTATATTATATTAAAATAGTTTAAATATAATTTGAATATATTTTAATTAAATTTATTATAAATATATTTTTAAAACTTTGAATATATGCTTAGATAATACTATACTCACAATAATTTCTAAATATATAGATAATTTGTTTTCTTAAAAAAATTAATTCCTATAAATTTTAGAAAAGTCCAATAAATTTCAATAAAAACCCAAAATGCTCTAAAATTCCTTTCTAAACCAGATATAACCTTTAGGCTTAGGAAAATCACTTAAGTAACTTCAAAATTACTCTTTACTATAAATTTTATTTTCATTCGAGTTTTAAATACGTTTCTTGGTAGTGAATGCTACAAGAATGACATACCACACCCGAAGTGCGACACGGTATATCGACGGCCAACTAATTATCTACCCTCGACCTGAAGTGCAACAAACCACCCGATTCAAAAGGATTCTCTCTCTCTCTCTTCAAGAAGAGGAGTTTGGTACTCCTGAATCTTGTCATTGTCTCAAATTATCCAACTTATGAGATTTAATCCATATATGAAAGTTTTTTTTTTCTATAAGAGGCAAGTGCACAAAAATTCATATATGGGAATCATGAAATCTCCGTCCAGTATGCATACTTAGACTAGTTGTAGAACATTAATAAGATAATCATCGATGATTTTTTGCATCTTTAGTGACCAATGGAAAGAAATCGTATTCGGTTAAAGAATGTCAACGTAGAACTGATTGATCAAAATGAAAAATAACCTAGGTCGAGGTAGATTCCTTAGTGAAGAGAAAAATGTTCGGACATATAATTCCAACACCACCTAATGTAAAACTTGTCAGATACAAATATAAATAGATTTTCGTAAAAAATGTAATGAGATGAACGAAATAGTCTTGTATAAAGCACTCGTGGCACGTGTAAGGCTTCTCTCAGCGCTGTGGGATTGATTACAAGGAGACGTATTCTCCTGTAATGGACATTATTAATTATGTTCCTCTACCTTGTCAGTTTGATAGTTTTTAAAAACTGAACATACAGCTGATGTATGTGGTTGTATTGTATATGTATGGAGAATTGGATACCGATATATATACGAAGGTCCCTGAAGGATTTCGTCTAATTGATGCAAATAGTTCTAACTTTCGGAACACATTCTCAATTAGATTGAGGCGTTCATTTTATCGATTGAAACAATCAAGGTATGTGGTATAATTGCCTAAGTGAATATTTAATTAGTCAGAGATATGTGGTAACCTCCAAATCAATATTGTTAGCTCAAAATCGTACATTGATGTGCACCTTTCTTCCCAAATTATCATAAAGAGAGGTGTTGCTCAAGGACGGATGTAGGAATTTAAAAGAGGGAAATTTTTTTTTTTTGTTTTTCCTCCATCATGACTTCTTAGTATGTATTTAACCAAAAAATAAATTCTATTATGAAGGGAAAAAAAAACTTGATATAAATATGTATATAGAAATTAAAAATTAAAAATTTTGGAGGAGAGAAAACAGGTAGGTCCGACTCGAAATAATTAACTCTGGAAAAAAAAAATTCAGTGGGGACAACTGTCCCCACTCGTCCTCATGTAGGTCCGTCCCTTGTTATAATGTGATAGTGAGGGGTGAGGCATGTTTCTATAATACTTGCTCAGTTCCTCTTTTCGTTACCAGTTGAGTTGCATATCACAAGCATGCATGATTATTGTGCCATGGAGATGAAATTCTCATAATGCTCAAAAAAAAGAAGGGAGGATTTTCCAAGCACATGATGTGCAATCTAAGCAACCTGTACTGTTGAATCGAGCACCCCAGCTTGATCTGTAACAACTGTTCAGCTAGCGGTGATGACTGTCGCTCTATTTCTTATTGGAAAAGGAGGACTGATCAAAGACTACATTTCTTGTAGCTGACGCCAGAAAATTGATGAATTGCTTGTGAAGGTTTCATCCTGTAGATGAGGGCTTTGTATGTACATTTCGAATTATTCATTCATGGTGCAAAATCGTATAAGATGCGATATTTGGCCCGCCACGTATCTGCGTGGCAGTCAACTATTGGCCTTTCTACTAGCACGAATCTACTCCGAACCGGAGGCCAACGGAGATCTGCTACGTGGCCACGGGCCGACGCGAGCACCCAGCAGCGAAGAAAATAGCAGCGTCATGTTTATTATGACTGCTTGTGCTGCTGCTTCTTTTTTTCTTCCAAGAAGCAATCTCCAAAGCTTTGTTGTTGTCCCAACAACTATTTGGCAATAGATCCTATGTAATAGTTATTAACATAAAAAAAATTATTTTTAAAATTTCAAATCATATTCTTCTAGTTCTAATTTCAAACCATATCCTATGTAGAGACTGCTTCCTTAAAGACATCTACTGGTCTCTGTTTCACATGTCCATACCACCATTTATGTTTTTTTTATTGTTCTTTATTGGTGTCATCTCTAACTTATTCTTGTCCTTTAATATATCGCTGATCATTCACCTAGTATTCTTATTTTGATTATACTAATTTTTGGGGCATGTTGTTTCTTTTTATCCAATAGTCTAATCCCTAAATCATAGTTGAAGTTACATCTCATATGTAGTCCCTCCTCATTGTTGGTGTTTGACCTTGAAGACTAGAAAAATAGTCCCATATTGTCTAGGCCAAATGACTTATATCTCTATATATATGCTTTACTTGTGTTTAGAGATGAACATGTGGTGTGGAAGGGCACATGGGTGCCATGTGGGCGTACGTGTTGTTCTAGTAGAAAGAAGGCTAACTCAACAATGAAGCATTAATATTTTTTGTCATGCTCTTGGAATTTATTTCTTTGGAGCTAAGTCTTGTAGGGGCAGACTTAGCGACTCGGAGTCGGGCTCATGGGCTCATGAGACATAATGTGACGTTTTGTTGGCGCACTTGACTCACTTTAGTTGCGCTCGTTGCGCGAGCCTCTGCGTTGTCGATCGCTCGAACCATTCGCGCGGCCAGTTGGCACGCAGTGCGTGCAGCGCGCGTTGTGCGCACATTTGGCACGGTGCGAGCGGTTGGCGCAGTTGGCGCGGTGCGCACGGTTAGGGCAGTTGGTGTTGTCGTGTCTGTGCACGATCTGAACGGTTGCAAAACGTTCGGAAACGGTTCCTTCCACGTCCCGAACGTTACGTATACTGGACGGTTACTACGTGCGCCTATATAAGTTCCTCTCTTCTCTCTCTCATGGCTCGAAGTTAATTCTATATGTTCCTTACGAAATTTCAGATAGCAGAGAAGAGATCAAGAGAAGAGTTCGCGCTATCCGATGAGTCAGAAGAGTGTTCCGAAGTTTTTTTTTTTTTTCTGAACTTGCTGGTTCTCGGAAGCTATTCGTATGGGACGAATCTAGCTTTGAGCGTCGATGATCTGTCATCCCCAGCAGGCCGTTCTTCTTTTCATCTCTACTTATGTTCATTTCTTTTCCTGTTCATCCACTTGTATCTCGTTCTGAACGAGATTAGTGGTGGCCCATGCAGGTCCTGAAGTCGCGATTAGTGCGATGTCGTGGCGGCACTCGTCTTAGAGTGTTGACTACGAGCCTGTGTTACACATAGGAGGTAGTAGGCTAAGAGTACTCAATCACAGTAGGATCTTTTCTTGCTTATCTTGCTTACCGTCTTTGATATTGATTTACTGCATTCTAGCTGTCCTCCGTTGATATTGCCTTCATGTGCCATATTGATATCTTCTTTTCAATTTGTCTCCAGGATAGTGATGACTCATTCTCCTGGCGAGGAGAACGGGGAGACGGAGAGGTCTGCCACCTCTGGCGGACAGGCTCCGGTCACCTCCCCTGCAGATGGGACTTCTGTTGGAGCTCTCGGAGGTACTCCTCCAGCTACTTTGATGACAGTCCCTGGGGTTGCGGGTGCTCTTCCCGTAGTGCCGGGAGCTGTCGGGGGCGCTCTTCCCTCCTCCTGCGCAGCGGATTCCTCCGCCAGTTGCAGGCGTACTTCCACCCCACCTCCTCTGCCTACAGATATGGGGCAGATGCTTACCTTCCTCCAGCAGATACTGGAGACTCAGAGAGCCCAGACCGAGGCTCAGCAGAGGCAGACAGACGCGATGTGTCAGGGCATGGAGGATGCCCATCAGTTGGCCCTTGCAAGCCGTGGAGCAGAGGGCTCCTCATCCGGGGACGCGACCGAGGTACGGGGATATCCAGGACTTCAAGAAGCTCGGGCCCCGTGACTTTAGCGGGACTGAGGGTGTGGTCTATGCAGATGATTGGCTCGAGGATATCGAGCGGCAGATGAGGGCCTGCCGCCTGGCAGACGACCTAAAGGTCGAGGCGGTAGGTTTGCAGTTGCTAGACATTGCGCGCACCTGGTTCAGAAACGAGCCAGCCCTAGCTGGAGAGGGCCATACTTGGGCAGAGTTCACGCTCCTCTTCAAGGAGAAGTTCTTTTTCCCCCACGGACAAGATTGACCTGGTGCGGCAGTTCCAGGATCTGCAGCAGGGCAGTCTATCTGTGGAGGAGTACGCCACGGAGTTCTGCCGTCTGAGCCGATACGCAAAGTACATGGTTCGAGACCCGGAGATCAGGGTGAGCCGGTTCAGGGAGGGACTCGCTTGGGATGTCAAGCACCTCATTCCCTCCTTCTATGAGAACATATGCCCAGATCTATGCGGAGGCCCGCAAGGTTGAGCGGGAGTGGGGCTTGAAGCCCAAGAGGGAGCGTGATCAGTTCTCGGGGGCTACTAGCAGCTCAGGGGGCTGCTAAGCGCCCTCAGCTTCAGCATCGTTCTTTCCATCATCACCCAGCCGCAGGTGCAGGCCAGAGCACCGGTTTAGCAGCAGGTGCAGCACACTCAGCAGAGGCAAGGCACAGCCATGGGCTCCTTACAAGCTACTGCAAGAAGCCTGGTCACATCTGGGAGGTCTGTCGGAAGAGGCTGGGCATGTGCCTCTACTACGGGGAGGCTGGACATCAGTTGAGGGATTGTCCTGCGAACCCTCGTAGGTAGTTCGTGGAGCGGTAGCAGCTCAGGGGGGCACCGGCGAGAGTTCCTGCAGTGCAGCAGAGGGGTCCACTTCCGACCCAGCAGCAGCGGTTTGTTCAGCACCACCAGCAGCGGGGGTGGTCAGGGTAGAGCCTTTGCTCTTGCGGCTGAGGAGATCGAGCCAGTCGCAGATGTAGTTGCAGGTTCGGTTCTTCTTGATTCTTTTCCTGCCTTAGTATTGTTTGATTCAGGTGCTACGCACAGTTTTGGTGTCAGTTTCTTTTTGCACTTAGGCACAACATCATTGCTGAATATCTGGGTAGGACTTGCAAGATTATGACTGGGAATGGCATCGTCCTAGTTAATAATGTTTGCAAGGGGCGGAGAGTTTCTTTGAGAGGCCGGGAGCTGAGTGCGTGTTTGCTCGTAATGCCACTTCCGAGTTACGATGTGGTACTCGGTATGGATTGGTTGAGCACGCAACACGCTAGCATCGATTGCAGAGGGGGCAGGATTCTGTTTAGGCCGCCGGGAGAGCCGGAGTATGAGTTCACCAGGGGTGCAGTGGAGCAGGGAGATGGATTCTGCGGAGCGTTGTTGGCGGGGCCGGTGTTGCCACATTCACTTATTGCTGAGTTCTTGGATGTCTTTCCTGAGGAGCCGCCCGGGATGCCGCCAGATCGTGATGTTGAGTTTTCTATAGACCTAGTGCCGGGCGCTGAGCATATCTCCCAGCGCGTCTATAGAATCAACAACAGTGAGTTAGTGGAGCTGAAGAAGCAGGTCGACGAGCTGGAGGACAAGGGCTTTATTCGATCTAGCTCTTCACCTTGGGGCAACGCCAGTTCTTTTCGTCCCCAAGAAGGATGGTACGGTACGTCTGTGTATTGATTACAGGGCGCTCAACAACCTTACCATCAATAACAAGTATCCTTTGCCAAGGATTGATGACTTGTTCGACCAGTTGAGCGGCGCGAGGGTGTTCTCGAAGATTGACTTGCGCACCGGGTACCATCAGTTGAAGGTGAAGCGGGATGACATTTCGAAGACTGCCTTTTGGACTCGCTATGGCCAGTATGAGTATACCGTCATGCCGTTTGGGTTGACCAACTCCCCGACGGTATTCATGAACTTGATGAACAAGGTATTTCATCAGTACCTTGACAAGTTCGTGGTGGTCTTCATTGATGACATTCTCATCTATTCGAAGACGCCAGAGGAGCACGAAGAGCACCTGAGGATTGTGTTGGACACTCTCAGGAGGAAGCAGCTGTATGGAAAGCTGTCCAAGTACGAGTTCTTCTTGGATCGCGTGGAGTTCCTAGGCCATGTTGTCTCTGGCGAGGGGGATTTCAGTGGATCCGAAGAAGATTTCTGCGGTGGAGTCCTGGGTCTAACGCCGAGCTCAGAAGCAGAGGTTCGGAGTTTTCTGGGTCTGGTAGGTTACTACCGGAGGTTCGTGTAGGACTTTTCCAGGATTGCCCAGCCGATAACCCGCCTTACCAGGAAGGACGAGGAGTTTGTTTGGTCCGATGAGTGCCAGGCCGCCTTCGAGGAGCTGAAGGCGAGGTTGACTACAGCTCCTATCTTGACGCTGCCCATCTGGATCTGGTGGTTATACGATCTACAGTGATGCTTCAGGACGGGGTTTGGGTTGTGTGCTTCAGCAGCACGGAAAGGTAATTGCCTATGCATCTAGGCAGTTACGTCCTCATGAGAGGAATTACCCTACCCACGATCTGGAGCTGGCAGCGATCATCTTTGCTTTGAAGCTGTGGAAACACTATCTGTACGGAGAGCTGTGGAGATCTTACTGACCACAAGAGCTTGAAGTACGTGTTTACCCAGAAGGAGCTGAATATGAGACAGAGGCGATGGTTAGAGCTGATGAAGGATTTTGATATATCCTTACAGTACCATCCAGGGAAGGCCAACGTGGTCGCGGATGCTCTGAGCAGGTATCCCGTGGCCATGTGTTTGACGATGGATCGTCACCTTCTGGCTGATCTAGAGAGTTTGGGCATTGAGGTGATAGTTCCTGGATTCGAGGCGCAGATGTGGGTCTGCAGTTGCAGTCGAAGCTGATGGAGAGAGTCAGGACAGCTCAGTTTGAGGATGAGGCTCTGAGGGTCATCAGGGAGCAGGTCCAGATAGGGCTGTTGGATGAGTTCTCTATAGCAGGGGATGGGTCGTTGAGGCATGGTACCAGATTGTGCGTGCCGAGCGGAGGACTTCGGGAGGAGGTTCTTCAGGAGGCGCACCGTTCTCAGTACTCTATGCATCCAGGAGCCAACAAGATGTATAGAGACTTGAGACAGCATGTTTGGTGGTATGGCATGAAACGAGAGGTGGCTCAGTTCGTGTCGAGATGCTTGGTGTGCCAGCAGGTGAAGGCCGGGAGGCAGAGACCCGGTGGATTGCTCCAGCCACTACCCATTCCTGAGTGGAAGTGGGAGCATATCACTATGGACTTTGTATCTGGGCTTCCGCGCTCTCCAGGAGGGAATGATGCGATTTGGGTCATTGTTGATCGATTGACCAAATCGGCCCACTTTTTGCCTTTCAAAGTAGGTTTGTCGACGGAGAGGTTGGCCGAGATGTACGTGCGACAGATAGTCCGATTACACGGGGTGCCAGTGAGTATAGTCTCGGATCGGGACAGCCGATTCACTTCCCACTTCTGGCGGAGTTTGCAGCTTAGCTTGGGCACATCGCTCAAGTTCAGTACCGCATACCACCCCCAGACAGACGGACAGTCGGAGAGGACGATTCAGACCCTCGAGGATATGCTGCGCACTTGTGTCTTGGACTTCGGGGGATCTTGGGAGGACCACCTTCACTTGGTAGAGTTTGCTTACAACAACAGCTACTAAGCCAGTATAGAGATGTCACCTTTCGAGGCTCTATACGGATGGAGGTGCCGTACTACCTTGTCGTGGGATGATGTCGGCGAGAGGGTTTTGCTTGGCCCTGAGATGGTAGTGGATGCTGCAGAGAAGGTCAGGATTATCAGGGATAGACTTCGGGTGGTGCAGGATAGGCAGCAGCATTGGGCCGATAGCCACCGGAGGCCGTTAGAGTTTGAGGTATGGTTTAGATTTTTCTAGTACTTGAGTCTGATTGTGATTGTTTTAGATTAAGCTTTAAGTCTTGTATTTTGTTCTAGGTTGGTGATCTTGTGTTCCTGCGGATTTCTCCGACGCGTGGCACGATTCGTTGTGGGGGCGACGGAAGCTTAGTCTACGATACATCGGACCATTCCGTATCCTGGGCAGGGTCGGTGCAGTGGCTTACCGACTGGAGTTACCGCCGGCACTAGAGGGAGTGCACAGTGTGTTCCACGTGTCGCAGCTGAGACGGTACGTGGCAGATGCCAGTCACGTCTTGGACCACTCAGAGATCGTAGTGGGACTGACACTCAGCTACCCAGAGAAGCCGGTCGAGATCTTGGACCGAAGAGAGAAGGTGCTCCGGAACCAGGTCATTCCCTTGGTTCGTGTTGCATGGAGACACTACTCTCCAGGTGAGTCTACCTGGGAGAGGGAGGACGACATGCGGGAGCGATTCCCATATCTCTTTGAGCCTTGAGGTAAAATTCTATCTTTTTCTTTCCTTGTTCTATTCATGATTGCTGTTTTAGTTCTCATTCAATTTCGAGGACGAAATTTTTTTAAGGAGGGTAGATTTGTCACCCCCAGTTTTCAAATTAGGGTATTTTCATCATTTTCAAGTTTTATAATTTTTAGGAATTTTTATTTATTTTATGTGATTTTTTTGGGATTTATTTGGGTTGGGTTGGATTTTATCCAATTCGGACTCAAATTGGAGACTCGGGTAGCCTTGACCCTAGTGGGACCCACATACTAGCTAGACTTGGCCCACATGCCATCATAATGAGGCTAGAAATCTTTAACCCATCTTCCATGGCTTAATTAGTCATTTTAGAGACTTAATTAGTCAATTAGAACAAACCGAAACAAACCGAACCAAACCGATTTCAATTGAACCCAAACCAAGTCTAATGGGTTGGGGGCTTATTGGATCCCAACCCAATAGCCCCCCAAGAGGTGGCCGGCCATGCTAAGTACCCCCCCCCCCCCTTTTCTTCTCCTTTAAGAAAAACTCTCTCTCTCTCTCACAAATTATTTCTTTTCTTTCCAAGCTTTCTCCCTCTCCAAGAACCTATTAGGTATGAGTTTAATTCTCTATTTATTCCCCTTTTCCATTTATTGCATTCATAATAAGTGTAGAGAAGAGGATTCTCTACACTTTGCCCACCAATTTATAGGTTTTCCCTAGAAAATCTAGGTTAAGAAATATTTGGGGGTTTATATATATTAAATGGTATATATATATATATATATATATATATATATATATATATATATATATATATATATATATATATATATATATATATATATATGAATGTATATATATGTATACATATGTTTATATGTATTTGTGTGTGTGTGTGTAGAGAGTGGTAGTGGTGGTGTTGTCATGGGAGTTGTGGTGAGAGTGTGTGTGGTTGTGTGTGTTTGTGAGAGTGTGTGTGTGTTTATATATATATATATATATATATATATATATATATATATATATATATATATGTGTGTGTGTGTGTGTGTGTGTGTGTGTGTGTGTGTATATATGTATATGGAGATGTGTGTGTGTGTATGTATAGGTATGTATAGAGGAGTGTGTATTTGTGGAGTTGGATGGATGATAGATTATATATATATATATATATATATATATATATATATATATATATATATGTGTATATAGATGTTCATATATATATATATATATATATATATATATATATATATATATATATATATATATATAGGTAGATATATATAGTAGAGAGGAGGAAGAGAAGATAGAAGAAGAAGAAGAAGAAATGAGAGCAGCAGCTGCTGGAAATAGCAGCTTCCCCCCCCCCCTTTTTGATGCCATTACCCCATAAAACCCCCATATATATATATATATATATATATATATATGTTTTTAGAGAGGGAAATGAAGAGTAGAGTTGAAGAGTAAGAAGTTAGAAGAAGTTAAAGAAAAGGGGAAGAAGAAGAAAATGGGAGAAGACTTGAAGAAGTAGGAGAAGGAGAAATAGAAAAAGATAAGAAGAAAGAATGAAAAGAAGAATAGAAGGAAGAATAGGAAGAAGGAAAGAGGAAGGATTAGAGGAGTTAGGAAGAGGAAATTGGAAGGAAAGAGTGAGAGGAAGGAATTAGAAGAAGGAGAATTAGAAAAGGAACGAGAATTAGAAGAAAAGGGTTTTTAGGAGAATCGAGTTAGAGGGCGAATTTGAACCCGGAGTATAGGATCGCGACGAAACTTGGCGTGGACCTAGAATACGTGATTTAGATTTTGCGGGTAGGCTCCCGAGTGGAAATCGGGGTTCTAGGACGCCGGTATCGCGCCGTATCAGTGCGTATCTTGAAATATTTAAGATTTTGGCAACGGGTCGTATCATGGACCGGATGTCCACTTTACCTAGGTATTATGGTAGGTAATATATGTATAGGTTAGTATCTTACTACCCTGGGGAGATCGGGTTAAAATACCAAGCGTAGGTAGGCTAACTAGCTAATCGCCGAAGTTGGAATTTTGCCCTTTTAAGGGTAAAATAGGAATTTGGCCTATGGCCAAGAAATGAGTTTCGAAGTCCAAGATGGACTTGGATATAGGTTGTAGAGGTTGGTTATGGGAGAAATAGCCGTCTAGACCTAGTCTTGATCCCGGTTGACCACGGTTGACTTTTTAGGCCAAAAGTCAACTATGGGTCAACACTTTACCCAATTTAGTCCCAAATTCCATTAGACTTGTACAGTTGACCGAAAGTCAACTGTTAGTCACCAGTGACCTAGAGTTGACCTAGGGTTGACCACAGTTGACCACGGTTGACCAGAGTTGACCAGTTGACCAAAAAGTCAACTGTTGACTCAAATCGATCCCGATTGATTCCGTTTGACTTGTATTGACCTAGTTTGACCCAGTTAGCCCTAATATGACTTAGTTTGACCCCGTACAACCTAGTTTGACATGCCTTGACCTAGAATGACCTAATAGGATTCAAATTGATTTGATTTCATTTCCTAAACATAGTATTGATACGTCTTGTTCTCTATAGGTCCTCGAGACGCTGCATTTGCTCTGGTTGACATACCATATCATATTTCAGGCGAGTACATTCTCTGACACTTTTCCAATTTATGCTGATTGATATAATCCATGTAATTAGTGTAGATATGCTTGTTCTCGACATATTGGTCACACGGGTTGGTATTCATGGATCCCGACATGAGGTGTTATTCCTTGTTGTCTTGGTATGTCTTGTGCAAGCCCCCTTGTAGTTCTTGTGCAGTACATGGACGCTGATTCTCGAGGAGACTTGCTCCCTTCTCGTAGAATCCCGCGTCGTGACGTGTCTTGTTTGGATCCACTCTACCAGTCGGGGACGGAGAGTATTAGTGTAGATATGTGGTCATTATCCGCCTTGTTTATTCTTGTAGACCTTGAATGATACCAATCCTACACTCCACGTAGGATGGGTGGATCAGTAGACCTTGTGCAGACCCAAGCCGGCCACATGTTGAAACTAGTGCTCACACACCTAGATATATGATTCTTGATTCTTGTACATGCCATGATCAGTTTACTTGCCTTGTTCTAACTCTAGTTTTACAGCTTATTTTGCCATGATTCTCACATGTACATTCCATGACTTCCTTGTATATACTCTCTATTTACAGATTATAGCTTTTGTCATATCTTGTGAGATGTTGTTAGTTGATTGTACTCGTTCCATCCTGACAGGATATGTTAAAAATATTACAGATGCAGATGAGGGAGACTATTGTACCTACTACGGTCCAGATAACGTAGTGGGCCTAGACCTGGAGACCTTGGTCCAGCAGGGCTTAGCTCCGCCTGACGAGACCTTACCACTTGCTTAGTTAGAGTAGGTCTTTTATACTGGACTTTGTCTCCAGCTACTTTTTGAGACTGTATTACATTTTGGTTTGTATTAGAGACTTGGACTTGTATATATTCTTTGTGTTGGACTTGACAGGTTATTATTATTTTATCGTCTTGTTGTCTTTACATTTCAGTCTTTACTTTGTTATCTTAGAGTCGTGATTGAGCACTCATATATATATTCATTGCTTGTCCTCCGTTCGGAGTTGACCATATTCTCGACAGGTTTTTGTTATATATATAAACTGTTTAGAGTAGAAAAATCTACAGCGTTCCACGCCGATTTTTTTTTCGGTGAGGGCTGGACGTTGTCGCGTCACGTGCCCTTTTAGCGGGTGCGGGCCGTGACAGAGATCATCTCTGATCTAATCAGAAAATATACTGTGGACTTTTGTCGCTGCTGCAACGAAATCATTTGTGCCTTCCTCGAAGTGTTGTATCTAATTTTGTCTCTCTGAATCCTTCTGGGTCTTAGTTGTGCACCTTTTTGAAGTATTGCCAAACTCTGTTTTTCATCTTAAAATTACGTTCCGAGAATAACACTCATGACTATATTCTATTCTCGTTATCCTAATTTTAAAGTTCTTAGATTCAAAAATTTTCTTTTACACTTTTATTTGAGCATCGAACTATTTCCTACTCTCATCGAACAATACAATATCACCAGCCAACACAATATCACTTTGCAATTATCATACACCATGAAATTCTACACGGATATGTCTAGTTACTTGATCTATAATTATCGTAAAAAGGTAAAATTTTGTTTATATTTGTGAATGTATTCTTAATCGGTTCAGATCACGTCTTCGAATCATTGGAGGAGGCGGCGGTGGCGACGTTGTTGATCAGTTTTTTGTCGGATCCATCGGAGGAGTTTGATCTCCTGGGGCCGGCGGCGGACGGAGTGCAGGTAACTTCTTCTTGTAGAGGTCGGAATGCGATGGTGTCGATGTGTCCATCTATTCTCCTCTCCCGGCATGGCTGCTTCTTGATTCTTTCTAGTTCTTTCTTTTCTTTGTTTCTTTGCCAAGGGAAGGAAAATTTTGTGGACGGGGAGTTCTTGATTCTTTCATTCTTTCCTTTTTTTTCCTTGGTGGAAGGGAAGGAGAATTTTGTGGAAGAGAGAGGAGGAAAGAAAGAAACTTCGCCTTGGGAGCAAGACCCAATGAAAATGGGAACCCCATCCACAAAATTTTCCTTTCCTAAGGTCTGTTTGGTAAATCGTTAGTATGGAAAGATGTAAATTTTGACTTTCAAATAGGAAAGAGTGGTAGGAATCCATTCACTTTCTTGTCCTCCTAGTAGTGGATAAAGGTGTTTGGTTAGGATAAGAAAATGAGAAGTAGGAAGTGAGAAAGTATGTAAAAATATTTGGTTAATTAGCTAATAATTCTAATTACATAATCAAATATCTAATATTAAATTAATACTTTAATTATTTAATAGTAATTTAATTAGTATTAAATAAAATTAATAAACTATTTATAGATATTTAATATCAGTTATTAACTATAGGGCACAGTTTCTTTTAGTGATATTTAATATGCAGTGTGGAGAATGAATCTATATGGCACATTTTCTTTGAGTGTGCCATGTCATGGCAGATCTGGGCTGAACAAAGTAGGGTGCTGGGTGGTTGTGACTCCGGAAAGGGGATTGGGGACATCATCACTGTGCTCCGGGATAGTAGAGGAAGAGGGCTGGACTGGTTTCGGACCGCCAGAGTTCGACTGGCAGCCGCTGTTTGGCATGTATGGAGGAAACGGAACCGTCGCATCTTCGAGGGGCTGGTCACCCCTCCGGTATGCATCCTCCACAACATAGAGTTTGATGTTAATGCTACGGGGAACTGAAGAGTGGGAGTCTCACTCTGATTGTATGTTGTAAGATTATTGCGTTGCTTTTGGAATAAAATTTACCCTTTTTCCATATATATATATATATATATATATATATATATATATATATATATATATATATATATATATATATATATATATATATATTTAAGCAAACAGCATTTTATTGAATAAAAAGGGTGGCTCGTAACGAGCAATACATGTGCCAGGGTCCTAAAACACAAAAGAGGTCCCTGGAAGAACCTAAGTTGAAAATACAAAAGTTCGCGGGGGTTAGTTGCAAAATTTCGAAAAAATTTGAAATTTGAAACTTGAAACGGTGTGGTCGGCCCCGAGGAGTAATGGGCACACTGCCCTATGCGCCGGTTGCGCAGCCCGAGGGCGCGCAAACCGAAGGTTGCAGGCACGCAGCTCGGGGACTGCACTGCCCGAAGTTGCACGCAAAACGCGGAAAGAGCGTCGGCCCCCCCGCCGAGGCACGACTACCGAAGCCCGAGGGACGCCGGCGGTATATATATATATATATATATATATATATATATATATATATATATATATATATATATATATATGGAAGCGGATCAAAAGCCCCCCCTTAGAAAGCCCCCCTCACTCTAATTCATAATATTAATGTTAATATTAATGTTAATGTTAATATTAATGTTATTTTTTTTTAATTTTTTTATATATTAATGTTAATGTTAATATTAATATTAATGTTAATGTTAATGTTAATATTAATATTAATTTTAATGTTAAGTTTAATGTTAATATTAATATTAACATTAATATTAACATTAACATTAATATTAACATTAAATTACGGATTAGAGTGAGGAAGATTTTTGGGAGGCTTTCTAAAGGGGGCTTTTGATCCGCTTCCTATATATATATATATATATATATATATATATAGAGAGAGAGAGAGAGAGAGAGAGAGGCTATCTAATGAGCACATATATTAGTTGAGCAAATCTATTTGTGTCCGTAGGATTTATTTCAAATTAAATCTAACGATTGAGAATATTAGTGTTAGTTAAGGAAGGTTATAATTGAATGACAATAATATATGTTAATATCTTATTTAAGGAACGTAATAAAAAAAAAAAATACTAATACATCAAAATTAAAACCGTTCTCTCATTCCCACGTTTTTTCTCTGCTTCTCTCGGAACCATGCGTCCCTTCATCTCTCGGGAACTTCTTTAGACCATCTCCAATGGTGATTTCTAAAATTGAGTTCTTATCCTACTTGTCATTGTACTTTAAGGAGATTTCTATCCTAGTTGGAAGAGTTTCTACATATAAATTGTACATATACAAAAAATACTCTCCAATGGTTCTCCATTTCTATCCTATGTGTCACATAGTAAAAGGACTAATTTAATGGTGTGGGGCCCAACAATAATTGTCATGAGAGATAGGAGAATTTCTATGAGAGTTTCTACATGTAGAAACCCTCCTAGAAAGTTTCCATCCTACATCATTGCCACCTAGGATAGAAATGGTGATAGAAACTACCATTGGAAGAAATTTTTTCTAAAATAGATTTCTTCCATAGAAATAGGAAAGATAGAAACCCCCATTGGAGATGGTCTTATGATGCTCTTTGGTTAGTTTTTTTTAAAAATTATATTACATTAGTATTTTTTATCATATTCTATGATATGCTGTCTGCTCTAGTGGTAGTTCCATATCCATGGTCCCATTCTCTACACGCAGACATCAATGATCAACATTTTTCACGTATATCTTCACAAGTCAAAAGAAAAAAAAAACTAGATTATAGATGGACATTTCAATTGTATTGACATGCTTTTAACTTATTCAACATCTCTGATTAAAGCTCGCGGAAGGGTATTATAGAAGAAATAAATTGACATAATTTTAACTTATTTAATTATTTATGTTGTTTTTTGTTTAATATAGTATCATGGATGAAATAGGTTAAAATAATTAAATAAGTTATAATTATGTCAATTTTATATTAAACAAAAAACAATGAGCACATATATTATAGAAGAAATAAATTGATATAATTTTAACTTATTTAATTATTTATGTTGTTTTTTGTTTAATATAGAATCATGGATGAAAGTTTGAGGTTTCTGAGAGATAAAGAGGATGCCTGGGTAAATTGAAGCAGAGATCAGAGTACATGGAAGAAGAGTTTGATATTGAAGAGGAGATAAAGGAAGTCCTCTTTCGACATCAGAAGTGACCCTTTTTGGAACCACATTCTGAATGAATATCAGAATCTGCAGCATTAATGGAACAGAGAAATGAGACAAGAATTATGGCAAGGATCAGCTAGCTATTTGGAGCTGCTTTGCATGCATGAAGAGGAGAAGAAAGAAAGAAATATTCAAACAAACTATTGAAGATTTACTTAATGTAATTAAGATATCATAAATTGGCATAATTGAACACCAGGCTATTGAAACAGAGCTAGTTGGAGCTGTACATGTATTTTTGTATTAGTGTTTGTATTTAGAAATTACTCGTTTCTTATTACAAGGGACTGATTATTTATGTTGTGCTAATAGAGAAATGTTGAAATTGCAACAAAAAGAAGCAACCCAAATTTTGGAATATTAAGATAACAGGTAATTAAATAGTGATTGACTTAATCTTCGATGCAAGAGAATTCTCTCGAGTTCACAGAGACGGTTATAAATCAACTTTTCCCCTAATGTTCCACATAGACAAACCAATGAAGAATTGAGCTAATAAAAGAATGATCAAATAAGGATGGGGAGGAACACAAAAACCTACAAGGCTACAACCGAGTGAATGCATGATGACTTTATACCATCAGAGTATTAATAAAACATCATATACACTGGCAGCTAATTTTGTGCATAGATGCCTTGATAACACTTTTGAATTTTTTTTTTTTTTTTTTTACCAAGCGATTGAAGCAAAGCTCATTGCTAGCTCTGTTCTTTCACAGATTATATGCATATATATGGCTCGACTTGTTTATCGTCTTTGAAGCTGTGAGAGTCCAAAATCATTGTATGATATACAAGGGGAATAATGAATTTACCTTGTAACAAAATATTTTTTAGCATCCATGTTATTCTACTAAATTTCAAGGATCGATGATATATGGTTACCCAGAATCCAAATGTACAAAGCAAAATCTAGTTAATAATTAAAATGTCATGAAAATTCTAAAACACATAGATGTGGTTGCAACAAATTAATAACAATGACATTAATATGAAAGTAGACTCTATACTATTACCATTGTTCCTGAATAACAACAACAGTGGAATGTAAAATGTTTAAATGTGTAGAAGTCAGCAAAAAAAAGAAGCTTTAAGCAACATGCTGCTATTACAACTGTGTGTCACTGTTTACGTTTTTAAAGTCAAGATTGTTGCTCCATTACAAAATAAAATGATGATAATAAAATCTCCACAAAAAAACTTATTGGTACAACAATTCTAAATAGATGCGAAGAGCCTCCATATCACTACTGCTGGATCACTCACTAGTCAGCATTGTTGAGATAGAAATATAAACCAGCAAGTCCTGCTACTCTAAGCACTATTGCCACAAGTTATGCTTTCCTGTAGTAGATAAAGTCACAATGAGATATTAGATAAGAAAAAAAAAATGTAGTGACTCAAACAAATTTAAAAAAAAAAAAAACTACCTCATTGTTTAAAATTTGGACAATTCCGTTTGTCATTGGTACAAACTCCTCAATTAATATATATGTGCTCATTGTTTTTTGTTTAATATAAAATTGACATAATTATAACTTATTTAATTATTTTAACCTATTTCATCCATGATACTATATTAAACAAAAAACAACATAAATAATTAAATAAGTTAAAATTATGTCAATTTATTTCTTCTATAATATATGTGCTCATTGTTTTTTGTTTAATATAAAATTGACATAATTTTAACTTATTTAATTATTTCAACTTATTTCATCCATGATTCTATATTAAACAAAAAACAACATAAATAATTAAATAAGTTAAAATTATGTCAATTTATTTCTTCTATAATACCCTTCCGCGAGCTTTAATAAAAGATGTTGAAGATGTTAAAAGTGTGTCAATACAATTGAAATGTCCATCTATAATCTAGTTTTTTTTTCTTTTTTTGACTTGTGAAGATATACGTGAAAAATGTTGATCGTTGATGTCTGCGTGTTGAGAATGGGACCATGGGTATGGAGCTACCACTCGAGCAGGCAGCATATCATAGAATATGATAAAAAAATACTAGTGTAATATAATTAATTAAAAAAAAAAATAACCAAAGAGCATCATAAAGAAGTTCCCGAGAGATGAAGGGGACGCATGGTTCCGAGAGAAGGAGAAAAAAAAACATGGAAATGAGAGAACCGTTTTTGATTTTGAAGTATTAGTATTTTTTATTATTATTACATTCCTTAAATAAGATATTAACATATATTATTGTTTTGATTGTCAATCAATTATAACCTTCCTTAACTAAATACTAATATTCTCAATCGTTAGATTTAATTTGAAATAAATCCTACGGACACAAATAGATTTGCTCATTTGCTCAATTAATATATGTGCTCATTGGATAGCCTCTCTCTCTCTCTCTCTCTCTCTATATATATATATATATATATATATATATATATATATATATATATATATATATATATATATATATATATATATTTTTATATATATATATATATATATATACACTATTCCAAATCAATCCCAAATCATCTCTCCCTCTCTCTCCCTCGGTGAGCCGGAGCAGCTGCCGGAGATGACGAAGTCAACGGGGAGCCATCGACCTCCGGTAGCAACTTCCTCCCTTCCCTCAGAGTCCGCCGACGACCTGCGCCCTCTCCTCCGGACTCCGGCATCCCGCGCCCTCCCCCCCCCTCGGAGTCTGCCGGCAACCCGCGCCCTCTCCTCTGGACTCTGCAGCCCGCGCCCTCCCCTCCCTCGGAGTCCGTCGGCAACCCACGCCCTCTCCTCCGGACTCCGGCAGCCCGCGCCCTCTCCTCCCTCGGAGTCCACCGGCGATGATGGCTCCCTCTTCTTCTCCATCAATTACAATGTATAAAAAAAAGGAAAATTCGCCCACATCCAGTGGGCGAGGCTGGATGTGGAAGCCTGGATTTTGGCCTCCTTTTCCTGCCGACATGAATTGGAGCTGTCAGATTTCACCATTTCATGTCCCCTCTTCCATCTCTAACCAAACGTCTAAAGATGGCTTCCAAGCTCCAAATCCTATGAAGTGGGATTCCTTCCCCCACTTCACTAACAGACCCGAAGCTCAATGGAACCCAAGGCGAAGTTCAAAAATGGGAACCCTATGCATAATGTAAATTTTTTTAAGAAACTAAAATACAAGAAAATTTTAAAAATATTTCTATCTTTTTTTTTGAGATGTCCACCATAACGTTCGGGACTTTACGCACGCTGTGTTGGATACCTTTTGGGTCAAATGCCTCCCAACTCCAACCATTTATAAATGGAATCAATAATACGTTTCCGTGGCTCGATCCACTGATCTTCTGCTACCCAACTAGGATCTAATGCCTCTCCCCCGAAAGGATCACTGAAGTTAGGAAAAAAGAAGATGAGAGAGTTGTTTCTATCAAGAATTGAACTAAGGACCGTTAATATATATATTTCTTGCAATTTATAACGATCCATTGTTCCATAAGGGTGAACATACAACGGTTGGAAACCAAAAATTAAACTGAACCGAACCGAACCGAAATAAGACAATCGGTTCGGTTTTTCGGTTATAGGTTCGATTTTTGGTTTGGAGATTTAAAATTTGAAATATTAGTTCGGTTTTCGATTCTTGGTTCGAGTAACCGAACCAAACCGAAAATCGATTTAGATTCAATAATTTACCAAACCACCCTCCATTTATGTATACTAATATTTTCGTTAATCCTATCTAAGTGCGCTCTTTCTTTCCATTCTCTTTTGGCACTTGTCGCCTCTTCTTTGGACGCTCTCTCTACCCTCAAACTATATATGCTAATATTTTTTCACTCTCTGTATTGTAATAATTCAACAATATCAGTTTTTTTTTGAAGATTTGTTATGTAAATTTGTGCATTTGCTAAAATGTGAAGGTCTGATCCATTGACCCATGAAATCAAACCGACCGAAAATCGAACCGTATTAATTAGGTTCGGTTTTGTTCAATTTTTATGAAAATGGTTCGATTTCGATTTTGAGAAATACGATTTACGGTTATTTTATTTTTTATATATTCGGTTCGGCTCGGTTTGAACCGAATCGAACCGTTGCTCACCCTATGTTCCATCGTGCAACCAACAAGGTTATCTCGTGGAGATGGTATACTAATGTCCATGTACCATTGTGAATTAAAGCATTATATTTAGCAAGAATGACTTGGTGTAAGCATTATTGGGTTTTGGCCGAAAACCTAATCTAATTGACTAAGAGATTTGTTCGGTCTGAAAAAAAAATTAATTTGGTTTCAGTTTTAAAAATATTAAATTTTTTAATCCCATTTTGGTTTTGGTTTTTGGTCCAAAATCGATTTTTTTATACAATTATCTAAATATCCTCAATTTTATACATATTTTGTGACTAAAATTATGTATATTTTGAAAAACACAATTATATATATATGTTTTGAAGTTCCTTTGATAATTTAGCGACTAGTCCAATTTTGTATGCAACTTTGAAATACAACGAATATGTGTATAAAAATAAAATATTGAATATACTATGTGTTCAACTTTGAAATACAACTTTGGATATGTGTTTTATTAGATAATATCATTTACTTAGTTTAGATATAATAGATAATATCATTTACTTAGTTTAGATATAATATTGAATATATTTTAGGATTTATTATATGTTCTTTGAAGGATTTTAGATATTTTTTTGTTTCTTAACACTAAGTAAGGAGATACATAATACTTGATAATTAAAAACTTTAATTTATTTTGAAATTTATTTATTTAATGGAGGATATACATATGGCTTGGACGGCTTTTCCATGCCGTATTATAATAGTAGAGTGTTGTGGCACATCGTAAATAAATCTAATAAATCAGAGAATACCTCAGAAAAATTCACAATCGCAAAGACAAAAATTTACGTTGTTTGGCCAAGATGTCTACTTCCACGGATGAGTGTGATTCGGTTTTAATATGAAAAAGGAAATGAATTACAATGATTCTCTCAACACTTCCCTCCTTACTCTCAAAGATAAAGGAGAAGAAAAAAATCTCTTGAACTTATTCAACAACTTTAGCTCTTGTATTGAACTTATTCAACAACTTTCATTTAACACAATGAGATGTCTAAAAGAGAACCATTAGACCCATTTATATTGCATGTCATGTGTCCATATATGTAAATATATTCTTATGTCCATAAATGAAAATTCAATCTTATGCCCATATATGGAAATCCAATCAAATGTCCATATAGCCTATTTTTGTACATTTTTTATATCTCCACTTCGACAAGATTTTGCCACAAAATCGAGCCGACACACTCATCCACCGCACAACTTCACCAAATCAATCACTTGTCAATCTTGCCCCTAAGGACTCTCAAGCATTAGGAAGGACTTGGAGCAACTCTAAGCAATGTTGGAACTTAACTCCAGAAACAACTACATATCAGCGGGGTTGTCCTTGATATGCACGTTAGAGAACACCTCAGAAAAAGGTCATGGGCCTATTTTCGGACATTTTTCTTCGTAGAGATATTAAGATTTTTATTAATTTGTTGAGTCAATAGTGTAGGATACAAAGAGAATAATAACACAAAAAAGAATATTTGATTCACAGAGCTCAATAAACAACTTTGTTTCTTGCTTTTGTTTGATTTATTCCATACTATAACCATAGCTATTTATAAGACTCAAGATACATCAAACGTAATAAATATGGCTCAAGATATATCAAGCATAATGAATATTTAGGAAATGGAAGATTTGTTGTTGTTGGGATCCAAACCTATGTGAAGAATATCCGGGAGTGCAACGAGCGACATCCTGTGTCGGAGAATCTTGCGAAATTGAAGACGATAAATATGGCGCGTTTGTGAGAGCGTCAGACTTGTATTGGAAAAGCAGTATCAGAGACAACAATATAGTGCTACTAGTATATCGTTGATACCGATTTGACACAATTTTGTTCTAGAACCATTCTGACTGAAAGAAGATTTTTTTTGGTAAACCGTCGGTATATCGCTACTAGTATACTGTCGGTATACCGACATCGAGGCTGAAGGACGAATTTTGGTGCTTTATTGATACCATTGGATCGTGATCAACGGTTTAGATGTTCGCATAATTATGGTTATTTAAATATGTGTTTTCTAACCCTAATCCATGATCATCATTATCAAAAGATCAAAGGTGAAAGCTTTCTCATGTTTGCAAGTTTCTAAGAGAGAAAGAGAGATATTCGAAGTTTCGGGGTTGATTCGAAGAGAGATCGTTTAGAGAAGTTCTACAACTGCTCTTTCTCATCATCTTGTCTTCCGTAATCTCTTTTTGTACTCATTGTAATACATTTTCATCTTTTGAAGTGTTGCGCTAATTTGTGTAGATCATGAGACAAGTTTGTAAGGAGTCGGTGTATCTTATTATTCCAATAGTGGATGTTTTCCCGTCTTTGGCTCCGATCGTCCCATAATTTTTTTGTCGGAATTTCTACATAAATTTTTTGGTGTTTGCATTGTATTTTCTTTATAATTTTGGCTATTTGGTTTGTATGTTTGTACTCGTTTCCAACAAGGTGATGTATATTGGCCGGAGGTGGGTTTAGGGTGCAACACTAGAGGATCATTAGTAGATGGTGTTCAAAATTTCATCTTGAGGCCCAACATTTTAAAAATGAAGTAAATATAGAATGGGTTGTGTTTGTATGAGAATAGTAGAAAATGATAAAATGAGGTTTGGTCCAAAAATTGTGGTCAAAAATTAAAGTGAGAAAATAATAACGTAAATCTAGAATTGGACTCCATTTTGGGACTTACTATTCTACAAAATGATTTCCTACATTCTGAATCTAGAAATTTTCAGGTCCAACCTATAGCTCCTTTGGGTGAATTGGACCTAAAAATCTAGAAAATAAAAAATAGTATAAGTCTTATTATTCTACAAAATGAGCTCATATATTCTAAATTTAAAATCTAGAAAATGAGTTGGGCCTTAATAATGATGCTCTTAGTACCACCATTACTGCTTCAACAATTGGACAAGGTTCGGTCCTTGCTTTCTTTGCTTTGCTTTGTGAATAATTCTGAACCAAATAAACCAGTGAAATAATGGATTCTGCAGGAAGCCATTTTACATGTATTCATATACAAGGCACTAACTTTCCTGACTAAATCTCTAGCAACAGTAGCATGTGGGGAGGCCATAATTGGGTCAGAACTTAAACCTTTAAAAAGTATAATATGAATATTGCACATGCTATTTTCCGGCCTTCCATGAATTCTTGAAATTTTAGGGTGTATTTGATTACAAGATCGAAAATAAATAATCAAAAAAATTAATTTCACAGAATTATTTTACTAGAAAAAAATTTTTATAGAAAAAATTTTACGAAATTAATTTGGATGTTTGATTGCCGTTAATTTTTATGAAAAATAGTTATTTTTCATGAAAATTAATATTTTTCTGTGGATTGGATCAGTTTTATTTTCCACCATCTTAAAGAAAAATATGGAAAACGACAGATTTTTTGAAAACTAATTCTGTAAAAAATATAAGCTACCAAATACTACAATTGATGGCAATATTTTCCAAAAAAAAAGCTCAATCAAACACAGCCTTAGTTCCACTTATTTATTTCTTACCAGGAATAAAGGTGGACATGGGCTTATATATTTGAGTAATGCTACGTGGACCGCAGTTTTGGCCCGCAGTTTTGGCCCGCGGTTCACGTGGCACTCTCTTATTGGTTTATTCTGGTGGACGGGCCCCACGTTAACAGAGGGAGGGGCTGTGTCTTTGTGACAGGTTGCCCGCGGTCACGTCCCGCGGGCTAAGACTGCGGGCAACTTAGTGTTTTCGTATATTTTGTGTTGTAGGGATAGGAAGACTGACACAAATTGATTTGGCAACGATGAATACACTAACTTGAAATTTTAAAGACACATACATTTGAAATATAAATAAGACCACCATTAATAAGCAAAATATACGAGGAGCTGTAAATATATTAAAAAAAAGTTCAATGCCGAAGATTTTAGGTTCAGCAAGGTCACTGTCGCTGCTCGACAGTTGCTTGTGAAGGAGGTCAAATTGGAGAAGGCGGAATGAGGAGACATTGTTGAAATTATTCAATAATATGTGCCACACATATAAAATTAATGGTGTTGGACTATCTAAATAATTAAGCCAAATTAAAATGGTCTATTTGAAAAATTGGCTTAAAGGTATAATTGTCATGGAATTAATTTGTAGATACCGAAGATAATTCTAATTTGATGAGGGACCAAATTAGAAATGTCAAAACATATAAATATATGTGTTCATTAGGGTTATGGTCCCCAACTTATACGGCCACCAAAAGAGAGGTTTTTCTCTTTTTCTCTTCTGCATCTCCATCAACAGAAAGAGAGGGACGAAGGATTCAGATTCTTCTTTGTCATTAAGGATCGTAGCAAGTTGGAGGATCGAACCCCATAAAATGACGACCGCTTCAAAATCCATCAAGCCTAACAATGGATTCAGGTACGCTTCCGCAATTTAATTTGTGTTCTTCATCTCATGAATCGACATGGTACAATAATTTATAACAAGTGGTATCAGAGCCTTCCTGTTTGATTTATGAGGTTGAAGTTTCAGAATCAATTTTTTGTTATTGTTCAGAAATCATAGATCCTCCATTCTAATTTTAATTTAGGGTTCCAATGGTTCATAAAATAATATTTATGATATACGAATATTAGATCTACAGTTTCTCAATAACTGATTTCTTGATACACGAATAAAATTTTGTTCTGGCCAGATCATGCTGGACATGTATCCAAACGATACATCCATAATTAATTGACTAGGATGGCACTTATGTTTGTGTTGTTTGATCAAAATTGTTGGCAGTACTACACATGGTGGGTTATAATTTATGGTGGAATATAATTTATATATTTCCTTAGTGTTGTACTAGATGGCTAAATAAAGAGAACAACTATTGGGATCTTGTCTTCTACTTCTGAGTTGTTTTCGTACATAAACAACTGTTCCAACATGTTTGCACATCATAATTTATTTATTTTATTTTTTGCATACATGGTTCTCCATTGCTTACAAGTACATTGATTTGCTGTCAATCCTTCGTTGATTTGATCGCCATATTAAGAAAATCTTGATAGAATTCATAATTTATGTACAGTAATGATCTCTCAGTTCATGCTTAAATATTAGATATGGACGCATGTGATAATGACCGTATAAATTCTCCATTATATTAAATATGCTTATTGCTGGACATGTGATAATATGTAATGTCGGTTAAATTCCAATTACTCATGCTGATAGATATTTGGTGTTACTCAATTTAGAGTGTTTTCCAATCTAAGTTGATCATTGGAGGACAAATTGGAATCAAATATAGACAATTTTATGTTTGGCATAAATTTAGTTTCCAATAAATTTATGTTCTAAGTCATATATTTAATGTAATCTATTGACGTACATATCTTCAGCAGATTATTTTAATATAATCTTTATGGGTTATTTGAAGCAATCTATTGGTCCATATCTTCAGTAAAATATTACGTGAATTTTATTATGTTGACAATGCTCAGTTTAGTCAAATTAAGAATATATGTTTGAATCATGTAAAGAGATTAACATGCTTATGATTATCTTATTTGAGTTGTAATATTTTAATTATGCATGTACATAAAGTTTTGGACATGATTCGGTTTTGTAAAATTTAGTCAACATTCAAATTTTTTTGGGTGCCTTTTGTGACTAGCAATAGTCGTCTAATATTCTAAATAGACCCATTGAAACAAGATGTCGCCAAAGTGACCTCTATTGCGTAGATAGTCTATGAGGGATGTTAAATGTTTGTGTGTGTAAATTCATGCGAGTATTAGCCGGCCCAAAGGAAGGTTAATACTTGGCCGAATTGCACACATACTTGTGGTGATAAATGTGTGACAATTATACGGTTTACATGTGAATAATAACCCGATCCAAAGATAGGCTTATTATTTGACATGACTTATTGTCAATGTTTGATCATTACACCAAGAATACCACTTGCAGTTAATATCACTGTCCAAAGACTTGATATTAATGATGTACTAGGTATCTTGATCGTTCACCATTATTTAAATTTGTTTGACTATATTTTATGCTTTGGTTATTTGTTAGAGCATGTTTGTTTTTTGTTGCTTTGTTCTCTTTACAGTTAATGTTGTTAAAATATCTGCCAATAAGATTTTAATTTTCATGTTTAATGGGATAAACTTTAAGGGCAAAAAGAAATAAATACAGTAGCTGCTAAGGGTCCAGATCAAAAGAAATAACAATATAAAACTAAGGGTTGTTCTTTTGTGATAAGACAGGACACATAAGGAAGAAATGTACAAAGTACCACGCATGGCGTATAAAGAAAAATACATTTCTAAATTTGATCTATTCTGAGGTTAATTTAGATTTAGTACCAAGAAACTCATGGTAGTTAGATTCTGGTGGGACTACCCACATTAATGTTCTAGGCAAGGTTGCCTGAGTTACCGAAAGTCAAATGATGGTGAAAGATACATCTATGTGGGTGACGGCAATTCGGTAGAAGTGAAAGCAGTAGGACATTTTAGGTTATTTTTAGGAACCGATTATTATTTGGATTTGATAGACACTTTTATTGTACCGTCTTTTAGACGAAATTTAGTTTTAGTTTCCTTAATGGACAAATCTGGTTATCATTGTTCATTTGGAAACAATAATTCAGTCTATCTTTAAATTTAAATATTATTGGTAACGGTTCCCTTAAGGTTTATGATAACCTATATTCAGTTGAAACTATTACATCTTATAATGAAACCTTGCAAGTGAAGTCATGTGGTACTAAACGCAAAATTAATAATATATTTTTTTAGCCTCATTATGACATAAGCATTAGGTCACTTCTCTAGAAATCGAGTTGAACGATTTGTGTCTGATGAGATTTGTATTCCATTGACTTTATAGACTTTAATGTTTATATTGAATATGTAATAGGAAGACAGACCAAAGTTAAATTATAAGCAGCTACTTTATTGGTTATGCTACAGATTAAGGGGTTGATAATTATACAATCCCACACTAAGATTTTTTTTGAGACGAGAAGTGTAATATTTTTTGAGGATGTTGAGTTTGGGGGAGAAATAAAGTCCGGATCATTGTCTTTGAGAAGGAATCAATTACGATTCCTACTATCACTTTTGACGATGTGCAGGATTCTATACATGTCATGATCAAGAAGTGAATTCGGAGTCTCAATAAGATAATGTCGTATTACTTCTATAAGTCGTTGTTGAGATACCTTAACAACGACAACGTAGCGGCACCCCATTCAAGATAAGGTAATTATTCCTAAGGAAACTCAACAACCTCAAGAACCAGTAATATTAAGATGATCCACCAGAGAAAGAAGAAATATAATTTCGGATAATATTGTCATATTTCTCTAGGAACGTGAGGAAGACTGTGGATACTGGAAGATGATCTAATCAACTTCCGCCAGACCATGGAAAGTTTCAGTTCTCAAAGTGGATTGATACAATAAATAAGGAGTATAAGTTCATGCAAGACAATAAAGTTTAAGAACTTGTCCCATTACCAAAAGGTATGAAATTCATTGGTTGTAAATGGACATTTAGAACCAAGAAGGATTCAAAGGGTCATGTGGAGAAGTATAAAGTACGTCTTGTAGCTAGTAACTTTACTCAAAATTTTGTGACTGATTTTAAAGAGTTTTTCTCTTCGGTATCTTTGAAAAACTCCTTTTAAAACAATCATAGCATATGTTGCACATTTTGATCTTGAATTACATTAAATAGATGTCAAAACGATATTTCTCAATGGTAACATTGATGAAACAGTTTATATGGTGCAACCAGAAAATTTTGTGTCGAAAGACCCAAAGAATATGGTTTGCAAATTGACAAAATCTATTTATGAACTCAAACAAGCTTCTCGTCAAAGGTACTTCAAGTGATTATCTTGTTTGGTTTTGAGATGAACACTGTTGAAGATTGTGTGTATCACAAGTTCAGTGGGAGTAGGAATAATTTTTTGGTTTTGTATATTGATTAAAGTATTCAATGCAAACCAGGTGACACCTCTCGCTAAAGGAGACAAATTAGGTCTCAATCAAGTGTCCTAAGGTTAGCCTTAAAATTAAGAAAATACAATAGATTTCCCGTTCATGACCAGTTGTCGGGAGTCTAATGTATGCTCAAGTATGTACGCGTCCGGATATTGCGTACATAGTTGGGATGTTAGGCAGATATTTAAGCAAATATGAGATGGATCATTGGGTATCAGCCAAACTACTTAAGTAATTAATAGAGAACAAAGAATTATATGCTCTTTGTAGGAGATCGGATAATTTTGGAGATCATAAGGTATTTCAACTCCGATTTTGTTGGATGCCAACACAGCTGCAGATCCACATCAGGTTATGTTGACTAGTGGATATATATTTTGGATGAGTGTCAAATAGGCACTCATAATTTCTTCCACAATGACATCAAGGTTTATAACATGCTGTAAGACATCTATTCAGGGAATATAATTACGAAATTTTGTCACAAGGCTGTGCCTACATGAGGGTGTTGAAAGACCACTCAAATTATGGTGTGACAATGAATCAACAATACTGTATTCCAATAACAACAAGAACTTGTATAAGTCAAAGAATATTGACATAAAAATTCTAGTTGTGAAGGAAAAAATTCAGAATGGTTAAAGTGTCCATATAGCACATTAGGACAAACTCCATGTTAGCGGATCCGCTCACAGAAGTATGATCACCCAGGGTCTTTCATGAGCATACTGCTCATATGGGTGTTATCTTAATTAAGAAAATGGCAATACAGTGGGAGTTTGTATTTTATGTATTTGGGTGCTATTTGTTTTTGGACACATTTATGTATTAAAGTATTTTGGAAATTTATCTGATCAGATATATGAAAAATTCAGTTCATTCTGTTTTCATTATGTTAAAGTATTTGATCTCACTAAAGTTAAGGAGGACCAGTTGAAAATAGACATGTATTGATCACATTGCGTGTAATTTCCATGCTACGCATCCATGATTGATCTATGTCATTTAGCTATATTGGTATATGTGACCATTGATGGTTTAGTTACGCTATATGTGACGAATGCTGCTTTGATCCTATGTTGATATGATTAATGGACGAGATTGTCCGGATATACCCTAAGGATTAAGATAGCAATTTATGAGCTCACTAAGGTTAACACAATTATAAGGTTTCATATGTAGCCCAGTGGGAGATTGTTGGAATTATTCAATAATATGGGCCACACATGTAAAATTAATTGTGTTGGACTATCTAAATAATTAAGCCAAATTAAAGTGGTCTATTTGAAAAATTGGCTTAAAGGTATAATTGTCATGGAATTAATGTGTAGATACCGGAGATAATTCTAATTTGATGAGGGGCCAAATTAGAAATGTCAAAACATATAAATATATGTGTTCATTAGGGTTATGGTCCCCAACTTATACGGCCGCCAAAAGAGAGGTTTTTCTCTTTTTCTCTTCTGTATCCCCATCAACAGAAAGAGAGGGACGAAGCATTCATATTCTTCTTTATCATTAAGGGTCGTAGCAAGTTGGAAGGTCGAACCCCATAAAATGACGACCGCTTCAAAATCCATCAAGCCTAACAATGGATTCAGGTACGCTTTCGCAAATTAATTTGTACTTCTTCATCTTATGAATCGACATGGTACAATAATTTCTAACAGACATTATATAAGCATCGTTAAAGACTGTCAGCACAGAGACTATGGAGTCCCAAAACATAGGTTGAGAGGAAAAGAAAAAAATTGTAAGGGGGAATGCAAACAACATCTCTACAGTAGGAGAAGGAAATGAGTTTTGAGAAAAATAATTTTCTAATTGGAGAAGACAATTTTTTTTTTTTTGAAATTTCAAGCACACACACGATTGGGAGGCTTGAACCTTGCTAGCCCCTCCGGATGTCCGTTCCACTACCACTAGGCTAGAGAGCTCGGACAAGAAGACATTTTGTTTGGATAATAGGTTTTGAGAAGAGAGATTTTCCAAAAATAAATATATATTAGCTTCTCAAACAAGTAAGTTAAATCATCACTGTTGGATACAAATAAGACTTATTTGTAACTTGCATGATACCCCTCAACTATCCTTTCTCAGCTTGATACCTTAAACTTTTTTTACTCAAGAAGTTGATATCATTAATTATTGAATATTTTTTATTTCACACCCTAAAAAAAACTCCAAACTACTCATGCCCCTCTCTCTCTCTCTCTCTCCGGCGTTGCCCTCCTTCTCTTTAGTGATGCCCCTATCTCCAACAATGGTGGCAACGTACGACAGTTGCAATAACAGTAGTGTATGACAGCAGCGATGGCAGCGCGACCGAAGAGGGGGGGCTGGCTGGCAGCAACAACGACGGGAGGAGGAGGGGGGACGCGGGGGGTGGAGGGGGGGTGGGCAGTCAAAAGGGCGGCGGAAGGATGGGGGTAGTTTCAAGTTTTGAACATAAATATTTTTTTCTATTTTTGCAGGGTATCAAGTTGTACCAAAAAAAGACAAAGTATTAAGTTGAAAAAGTGAAATAATTGAGGGTATCAAGTTGAAATTTAGTTACAAATAAATCGAATCTGATGGTTAATATAATATCCTAAGAATTTAATTAGGGCTCGTTTGGATCAAGTTTTTGTATTCCTAGGAACCCATTTTCTATTCCTTTCCATGGGAAGGAATTCAACATTCATATACCCATGTTTGGTTATGTTGTGAATATGTAGTCCAAAAAATTTAATTTTTTCACTTCCATGTCTGGTTCACACAGGGATAGAAATCTTAATTGGTTTAGTTTTTCATAAATATGTTTTTATTAATTCATGATGCTACTATTACCTACATTCACATGTTTGGGATAGAAGTTAAAAATTTGGAAGTAAAGAGATGATATTACGTTCAAACAATATTCCTAGGTAAGCCAACTATTTCCATGGGGCTTGGTAATAGCTATCCCACATCAATAAAAATATAAAGCTCTTCCTATTCTTCTCTCATCCTAGACATAGCAAACATGCATGGGTAAAAAATTTAAGATACATCTCCAAGCCTCCAAAAGTTGAACCAAAGTGTTGGAGTCCAGTCTGGATTTGGTAACAACATACTTGTAGAATTCAAATCTAATTAAATATTTGATTTGATTTGATTTGGATGTCTATAATTGGGGTTGTGCTATTTTAGATATAATATGATTCTTATTTTAGGAAATCCTATTATGATCTAAAATAGGATAATTGATGGACTATTTTAGGTGTAATATGATTCTTATTTGAGGGCTTCCTAATTAAGAAATCATATTATGACCTAAAATATGATTTTCTCATCTTATATATATGGGGTGAGGGTGGAGTCACAAAGAATAAGCACAAAAGTAGAGATTCGGGGTGCTTGTCCACAAAAAAATTTAAGAGAAAGTCCCTACTTTGCTCTTAGGACTTCGTCATCCAAGATAGAAGGAAGAAGAAGATCTAATCGAGGAGTCGTCAACTTCGGTTAGGGAGATTGATACGGGTTGGTGAGTGATCTCAATTGTAATCTTCTGTTTTTCTTCTTGAGAGTTGTGAGGGGGTTGAACATATTAGGGCAAAGGGTTCAACGTGAGTTCTGTCAATCTTATAATTTTATCTGAGTTATTAAAGGTTGAAATTTGTCCAGGTGATGTACGTCACCGCCATATACTTTTTTTCATCTTGTGCTTGGTGTCCGTTAGATGGGGGTTGATTTTGGTTCGGTGGGTTGACAAACGCTTCCGCACGCGCCCAACACAAAAGCCCCCTTAGAATGTATCCACCAAATAGATTAACTTAAACATATCCAAACATATAGGTAATCCGTACTAATTTACTCATTTATATCGAAAAATTTCAGTTAGAGCATAAAAAGATATACAAAATTATAGCTAAAGTATAAAGTTTGTCAAAATTATGGCTAAAGCACAAAACGTCCTTCCGAAGGACATTCTACTTGTGAAATGAGTAGAAAAATTATTCTTTTAACGGACCTTAACCGTAGGGAAAGCGACGGGAAAATAAATATATTAAAAAGTAAAACGTTCTTAGGAATGACGTTTTTCTTTTTAATTATTTTTTGTTGTTTGGTTAATTAAAAGATGGGATGGGATGGATCTATGTTATCAGGTAAAATTAAATTTTTTAAAATAACAATTTTTTTTTCCATAATGTTGATATGCTTTAGGTGAAAATTTTCCTACATTAAAAAAAAAGTAATGTTCATGTTGATAAATATTTGGATACAGTTTTACATAATTTTTATGCTTCAGGTTAAATTTTTTCCTACAATAATTATCTAACTAGAAAATAATTACCTAACTTAAAAACTACCATATTGATCTACATCCTAGCATTTATCCACCCTACCCATTCAACAACAACAGATGCCCAAACCCGACAGATGCAATTATCCAGACCCATCACATTCCATCTTTCAATTAGCCAGACCACAAAAAATATATTTAAATGGCATTTTCCTCAAGAAAAACGCCATTCCTAAGAGCGTTTTTTAATATATTTATTTTTCAGTCGCCTTCCTTGCGGTTAACGTCCGTTAAAAAAAATAATTTTTTTACTCATTTCACCGGTAGAACGCCATTCAGAAGGACGTTTTTCACTACCAAAATAAGTCAAATCAGCGACGAAATTAGCGACGTTGAAGGAAGACGTCGCCAACATTTTTTATATTAGCGACGTCCTCAAAAGACGTCGCCAAACGACACTATTTGCGACGTCCAGCGACGTCTACCGACCAGCTTTAATTTCATAAAAGATAACGTCACAGAATAGTCGGTAAACGTCGCTATAGTTTTTACATTAGCGACGTTTAGCGACGTTTCTATTTGTCGTCGCTAAGTTTTTAATATAGGGCATCGGGTTTTCTTTTCCCTCTACTCAATCGAGCCCTAAATTTTCGAGCCCCAAATTCTCGAGCCCCAAATTTTCGAACTCCCTCCCCGACCTCCAGCCCCCCTCCGCCTACAGCCCGGCGCCGTGACCCCTCTTCCCCTCCGCAGGCGCTCCTTCCCCTCCCCTCCGCCTACAGCCCGGCGCCGTGACCCCCCTTCCCCTCCGCAGGCGCTCCTTCCCCTCCCTTCCGCCTCTGCCTTCGCATCTGGTTCTCCTCCCCTCCGGTGACCCCCCTCCCGATCAACCCCTTCGGTCTCGGTAAACCCTAACCCCCACTCTTGTAGTATAGTTGTATTAAGTGACAATGAATGAGAAGTTCGGTTCCATTTGAATTAAGTGACAGTGAATGAAGAGGGGAAGGGGGCTGTTTGGCTCTGATTATTCCTTCTTTTCTTCTAAAAATTGTTACTGTTTTAAATTAATGTGGTCTATCTTCCTGTGTACACCACTGTTTTGAGTGTCTTGAGTAAGTAGAGGGTGCCATATTGTGAGTGTGGTGCTCAGTGAATGAACTGTCATTTATAGTGTACATGTGTCAAATGAGTGAATTTGTGAGTTATTCTAGTGAAAGTGAACTGTCACTTGACAGTGCATATGTGTTAAGTGTCTTGAGTGTCATGTGTTGAGAGTATTTTGGTGTGCCTATAGGCCATTCGTGAATGTATATGAGTAGTGTTAATGTGTGTACAAGAGATGTGGGTTAAGGGCAATGAGTGTGTGCATACATAGTCGATTTAGGGATGTATCAGTGAGCTACATAGATGTTAGGGTGGTGTCATAGGAGAGTGAGTTCCTGTCAATAGAGTCTTGTGTGTGTGACTCAAGAGTAAAGGGCATGAGTGAGATATGTGTCAGTGAGAAGTGATCATCTGAGATATCCTATGTTAGTGTCAGTGTCCTTATCATGTCTGTGTGTGTCCTAAGTGGCAGGTTATAGTGAGAGGGATGTGAGGGTGAATAGTGAGTATATGTGTCTCACTATATATATATATATATATATATATATATATATATATATATATATATATATATAAGGTTATATGAGATAGGGAGAGGGAAATCTGTCCTGGTGACAGCAGGAAGTTATTGTGTGTATGTGTCTGTGTGAGTGAGTGTTGGATATTGGTAGAGAGTGTGGGCTTATGGGTTCATAGTGATGCCCTTTGTTGCTTACTGTTTTGCTTGTTTAGCTTGTGGCTGCATGCCTTTGGCTCACTCGAGCGGTATTTGTCCTCCGACCCTCATCCCTCGGCAATGATGATACGACAACCTATTACTATATCTTATATAGTAGTAGATGATGTCTTAGTATTACATTATGTGAGTTCATCTTGATTCTGTTACATTCTTCAGATATTATATACGATAAGAACATATACTACACCATATGTACAGAACATAGATGATTCACACTAATGTATGCTAGAATGAATCTTGGGTTGTGTTCTGAGCCATCCGTTCTCACACTTGGCAAAAAATCGATTTTTTTATACTTTATCTGCTTTCGAAAATGTACTCAAATTACATGATGGTTCCTTTAGTTAGCTTGCTTATGTTACAATTATACTATTTGTGACTATCGATCTTACCAGATGGCACCCATGACCCGAGGAGCGGCACGTCGTTTGAGAGAAACAGTGAATGCTGAGGTGGCTCCTCCTACAGTTAAGGAAGAAGTGGCACCGGTTGCTATTGAGACTGGGAATTCTATTCATCCAGCACCGGTAGCTAGTGAGACCAGGAGTTCTATTTGTGCAACACTTGCAAGGGACGACATCTCTCCTCACGCCAAAGATCTCGCTTTTTCGAGGTGGTTGCGTGATCGTATCACTGAGCGTTTGCGTGAGCTGCGTGGTTCTCATTAGCTATTAGTACTTATTTGTATTGGACTATTTGTATTGGGTTGTTTTTGTATTAGACTATTTGTATTGGACTACATATATGAATTAGTACTGTGTCAATCTCTGGATTGTATTGGACTACGATATGGTGATCAGGACATAGTCCCTACAGCCATTCGACTGGCGAGGCAGAAACTATGTATCCGTAGATAAAGTTGACTGTCCTCCGACCCTCATCCCTCGGCAATGATGATACGACAACCAACCAGAGAGGATACTCTGAGAGATCCATCTGAGTAGGACGTATACTCTGAGAGATCACCTTTACAAGAATGATATCAGTAGTGGGATTGAGTGTTGGAGGAGATATTATCAGAGTATACGTCCTACTCAGATGGGTCTCTCACCGTTACTATTTTTTTCTGACGGCATGGTGGATGTGCTCCCTCAACAGATTCTTGCTCCGAGCCAAAACTTTGTCCCGGAGCTCAAGTGGACATCCTTCGTGTAGAGCTCGAATGAGAGGTTCCTGACAGCATGGTGGTCTCCTTTGTCAAAGTATCCATGCTCATCCCACATTGGTTGTGGGACGAGCACGGATACTTTAACAAAGGAGACCACCATGTTGTCAGGAACCTCTCACTCGAGTTCTACACGAAGGATGTCCACTTGAGCTCCGGGACAAAGTTTTGGCTCGGAGCAAGAATCTGTTGACGGAGCACATCCACCATGCTGTCAGAAAAAAATAGTAACAGTGAGAGACCCTTCTGAGTAGGACGTATACTCTGATAATATCTCATCCAACACTCAATCCCACTACTGATATCATTCTTGTAAAGGTGATCTCTCAGAGTATACGTCCTACTCAGATGGATCTCTCAGAGTATCCTCTCCGGTTGGGTTGTGTTCTGAGCCATCCGTTCTCACACTTAAAATACATATGAATTAGAACTGTGTTTTGTATTTTCGGCGAACCCAGGGATTGGATTCTGTATTTTGTATTTTGGTTTCTGTATTTTGTATTTTGAATTTTATATTTTGGATTCTGTATTTTGTATTTTGGTTTCTGTATTTTGGCTCCAGCTCCAGCTCCATTTGCATTAATCTACGGTACGACATGGTGATCAGGACATAGTCTCTGCAGCCATTCGACTGACGAGGCAGAAACTATGTATCCATAGATAAAGTTGACTGTCCTCCGACCCTCATCCCTCGGCAATGATGATACCACAACCAGCCAGAGAGGATACTCTGAGAGATCTATCTGAGTAGGACGTATACTCTGAGAGATCACCTTTACAAGAATGATATCAGTAGTGGGATTGAGTTTTGGAGGAAATATTATCAGAGTATACGTCCTACTCAGATGGGTCTCTCACCGTTACTATTTTTTTCTGACAGCATGGTGGATGTGCTCCCTTAACAGTTTCTTGCTCCGAGCCAAAACTTTGCCCCGGAGCTCAAGTAGACATCCTTCGTGTAGAGCTCGAGTGAGAGGTTCCTGACAGCATGGTGGTCTCCTTTGTCAAAGTATCCGTGCTCGTCCCACATGGAGCAAGAAACTGTTGAGGGAGCACATCCACCATGCTGTCAGAAAAAATAGTAACGATGAGAGACCCATCTGAGTAGGACGTATACTCTGATAATATCTCCTCCAACACTCAATTCCACTACTGATATCATTCTTATAAAGGTGATCTCTCAGAGTATATGTCCTACTCAGATGGATCTCTCAGAGTATCCTCTCCGGTTGGGCTGTGTTCTGAGCCATCCGTTCTCACACTTAAAATACATATGAATTAGAACTGTGTTTTGTATTTTCGGCGAACCCAGGGATTTGATTCTGTATTTTGTATTTTGGTTTCTGTATTTTGTATTTTGGTTTATGTATTTTGTATTTTGTATTTTGTATTTTGTATTTTGGATTCTGTATTTTGGTTCTGTATTTTGGCTCCAGCTCCAGCTCTATTTGCATTAATCTACGGTACGACATGGTGATCAGGATATAGTCCCTGCAGCCATTCGACTGGCGAGGCAGAAACTATATAGCCGTAGATAAAGTTGACTGTCCTCCGACCCTCATCCCTCGACAATGATGATACGACAACCTATCAGAATCCTCGACTCTCTTTCGCTTCTTGGATATTGACCCAGCTTCCAATCTCTCATTTTCCTCCGGGTCCACTCTACTCCCAATCTCTTCCTCTTTTATACACGGATCTACAGAATCAATACCATCCAAGGAAGGCAAAACTGAACAGCATTGTCTTCCGGATCGTCCTCATCAAGGCATAACGGGCTGCTCAGCGTGCCTAGCTTCTTCAACTTCTCGCTGGCTGCAGAGTCAAAATGGGAACGGGTCCTCTTTGCCGGCCCGGAGCTCTGACTCGTACTCGTCGCCGCGCTACCTGTTTTCTCTCTTCCTCTGACATAAGAAAAGAAATTTCGTACCTCTTCTTCACATAAACATCATTGCCGCCTTGTACTCGAGCCTCCTCTTCTGTGACGCTATCCAACTTTTCGGTGCCTACATTGTCACTCGAATCTCCCATTCGACTCGTATCATCCTCTTCTTCACCTGTCTTTTCGCTTCCTGTCTTGCAATCATCTGCTATCACCGCCGACTCATTCGACTCCTTCTCCGACGACTCCGAGGAGGAGGAGGATGAGGAGGAGGAGGAGGAGAAGGAGTCGAATGAGTCGGCGGTGATAGCAGATGATTGCAAGACAGGGAGCGAAAAGACCGGCAAAGAAGAGGACGATACGAGTCAAAGGGGAGATTCGAGTGACAATGTAGGCACCGAGAAGTTGGATAGCGTCACAGACGAGGAGGCTCGAGTACAAGGCGGCAATGATGTTTATGTGAAGAAGAGGTACAAAATTTCTTTTCTTATGACCCGCGTCAGAGGAGGAGAGAAAACTGGTAGCGCGACGACGAGTGCGAGTCAGAGCTCCGGGCCGGCAAAGAAGAACCGTTCCCATTTCGACTCTGCAGCCAGCGAGAAGTTGAAGAAGTTGGGTACGCTGAGCAGCCCGTTATGCCTTGATGAGGACGATCCGGAAGACAATGCTGATCAAGCATCTTCCTTCTCCTCTCCTCCACCATGGCTCTGGACCCATATGCTCCTCCCTACTTCCCTTCTTCTTATTTGACTCTCTCAGCCATATATGATATCCACCTCAAGTGTAGAGTCGGGGGAGAAGAAGTGGGCAGGAAGAGGAGGGGGAAGCAGCACAGCCGGCGGCATGACTCGGAGGAAGTACAGATGTTTTCTTCAAATCCGTAGGAGAACTATAAGGATATATCTTTTCACAACATGTCACCTTGTCAAAGACCCTTAATGTGAATATCATGTTATCGCGGTGTCGGAAGACTAACATGTCATAATTTTTTAAGCCATGTGTTTTGACATAATCCTTCCAACTCTTTTCTCCTATGTAGTAATCAATTACTACATAGGAGGAAAGAGTTGGGAGGATTATGTCAAAACACACGGCTTAAAAAATTATGACATGTTAGTCTTCCGACACCGCGGTAACATGATATTCACATTAAGGATCTTTGACAAGGTGACATATTATGAAAAGATATATCCTTATAGTTCTCCTACGGATTTGAAGAAAATATCTGTACTTCCTCTGGGTCATGCCGCCGGCTGTGCTGCTTCCCCCTCCTCTTCCTGCCCACTTCTTCTCCCCCGACTCTACACTTGAGGTGGATATCATATATGGCTGAGAGAGTCAAATAAGAAGAAGGGAAGTAGGGAGGAGCAGATGGGTCCAGAGCCATGGTGGAGGAGAGGAGAAGGAAGATGCTTGATCAGAACTTGAGGTGGAAAAGTTGTGACGTTGATAGCGTGAGAGAGGGAGAGGGTGAATGGAGGGAAGGAAGTGGCTGCATGCCTTTGGCTCACTCGAGCGGTATTTGTCCTCCGACCCTCATCCCTCGGCAATGATGATACGACAACCTATCACTATATCTTATATAGTAGTAGATGATGTCTTAGTATTACATTATGTGAGTTCATCTTGATTCTATTACATTCTTCAGATACTAGATACGATAAGAACATATACTACACCATATGTACAGAACATAGATGATTCACACTAATGTATGCTTGAATGAATTTTGGGTTGTGTTCTGAGTCATTCGTTCCCATACTTGGCTCCTACAACATGTGAAATAGACATTCTGAGAACTGGACATTGTGTGATTATTGTAGACTTGGTTATAGGGACTGAAACCTGTGTACAACGAGAAATGGACATTCTGTGATTGTTTGGATCCTATTCTACAGTGAGAAATGGTTATCTTTTTAAACTGCAGGGAGAAATGGACATTCTGTATTTTATTTTTTTTATTTTTTTTGTAGATTTAGCGACGTTTACCGACGTCCTCCGATCCTCATCCCTCGGCAATGATGATACGACAACCTATCACTATATCTTATATAGTAGTAGATGATGTCTTAGTATTACATTATGTGTCTTGATTCTGTTATATCCTTCAGATACTAGATACGATAAGAACATATACTACACCATATGTACAGAACATAGATGATTTACACTAATGTATGCTAGAATGAATTTTGGGTTGTGTTCTGAGCCATTCGTTCCCATACTTGGCAATTAAGCATGTAAAATAGAACTGATTATGTTTAGTTTGTCTTACGATACAGATTTTCACATCCAAATTGAAATGGATCGTTACTTCGTTGATCGTACATGGATGTACTAGCGGATCAACCTCCTGGACCGTAGGTACTTATAAGTATTGACCGTATCGGATTAGTATCGATCTATCGTTTTGGTATGGGCCGTATCGGTTGGTATTGGTCTTAGCGAATTGGTATCGTCCTATCCGATATGTATCGGTCGTACAGCTAGGATTCATATTGGCCTTATCGATTTGGTATCGGTCATATCTGATAGGTATCGACCGTGTTGGATTATTATATACCATTTCGGATTAGTATCGTCGGAAAGTAGTCGACAATGCTTCTTATTGTGAAGTGATATTGTTGTAGACTTGCTTATAGGGACTGAAATCTGTGTACAGTGAGAAATGGACATTCTGAGAACTGGACATTGTATGATTGTTGTAGACTTGGTTATAGGGACTGAAACCTGTGTACAGCGAGAAATGGACATTCTGTGATTGTTTGGATCCTATTCTACAGTAAGAAATGGTTATCTTTTTAAACTGCAGGAAGAAATGGACATTCTGTATTTTTTTTTGCAGATTTAACGACGTTTATCGACGTTTACCGACGTCCTCCGACCCTTATCCCTCGGCAATGATGATACGACAACCTATCACTATATCTTATATAGTAGTAGATGATGTCTTAGTATTACATTATGTGAGTTCATCTTAATTCTGTTATATCCTTCAGATACTAGATACGATAAGAACATATACTACACCATATGTACAGAACATAGATGATTCACACTAATGTATGCTAGAATGAATTTTGGGTTGTGTTCTGAGCCATTCGTTCCCATACTTGGCAATTAAGCATGTGAAATAGAACTGATTATGTTTAGTTTGTCTTACGATACAGATTTTCACATCCAAATTGAAATGGATCGTTACTTCGTTGATCGTACATGGATGTACTAGCGGATCAACCTCCTGGATCGTAGGTACTTATAAGTATTGACCGTATCGGATTAGTATCGATCTATCGTTTTGGTATGGGCCGTATCGGTTGGTATTGGTGTTAGCGAATTGGTATCGTCCTATCCGATATGTATCGGCCGTATAGCTAGGATTCATATTGGCCTTATCGATTTGGTATCGGTCATATCCGATAGGTATCGGCCGTGTTGGATTATTATATACCATTTCGGATTAGTATCGTCGGAAAGTAGTCGACAATGCTTCGTATTGTGAAGTGATATTGTTGTAGACTTGCTTATAGGGACTGAAATCTGTGTACAGTGAGAAATGGACATTCTGAGAACTGGACATTGTGTGATTGTTGTAGACTTGGTTATAGGGACTGAAACCTGTGTACAGCGAGAAATGGACATTCTGTGATTGTTTGGATCCTATTCTACAGTGAGAAATGGTTATCTTTTTAAACTGCAGGGAGAAATGGACATTCTGTATTTTATTTTATTTTTTATTTTTTTTGCAGATTTAGCGACGTTTACGACGTCCTCCGACGTAAGTTTGCATCGGTAAACGTCGGTAAATCTGTAATATTTTCCAGATTACCGACGTTTACCGACGTCGTTATACGTCGGAGGACGTCGGTAAACGTCGGTGCACGTCGGTAATCATCCCAGGAATTCCCAGGATTTTATCGACGTGTAGCGACTTTGAACACGTCACTAAACCACCGACGACACGACGGTAATCGTCGGTAAAGTTACCGACGCGTAGCGACACGAGGTAATACGTCGCTAATACAACGACGACACGATGGTAGACATCGGCAATATACCGACGTATAAATACGTCGGCAAACGTCGGTACTTGCGACGTTTTGAAGATTAGCGACTTACATTTCCGCGACCAGCCCAAAACGTCGGTAATTTCGTCTCTAAATATTTTTAGCGACGAAAATTGTCATTTTAGCGACGTCTTTAGGCGTCGTTAAAACGACTTATTCTGGTAGTGTTTGTACTTTAGTCATAATTTTGACAAAATTTGTGCTTTAGCTATAATTATATGTATTTTTTATGCTCCGACTGAAAATTTTCGTATTTATATTGGCTCATAGCACACCACGTAAATAAGCAAATAAGCACGGACAACCTATATCATTGGATCAGTTTAACTTAATCTAGAGACACTAAATTTTAACAAAAATCCTAAAGGAATTTATGGGTTCTTAATTTTTAAAATTAATATTTTAAACGTCCTTCCTAAGGGCTCTTTTTAATATATTTTTCATGATTTGGTTAATTGAAAGATGGGATGTGATGGGTCTTTGTTATCAGGTAAAATTAAAAATTTTAAAATAATAATTAATTTTTTTTCCCCATAATGTTGATATGCTTTAGGTGAAAATTTCCCACATTAAAAAAAGTAATGTTCATGTTGATAAATATTTGGATACAATTTTACATAATTTTTATGCTTCAGGTTAAATTTTTTCCTACAATAATTATCTAACTAGAAAAGAATTGTCTAACTTAAAAAATACCATATTGATCTACATCCTAGCATTTATCCACCCATTCAACAACAACAGATGCCCAAACCGGACATATGCAATTATCCAGACCCATCACATCCCATCTTTCAATTAACCAGACCACAAAAAGTATATTAAAATGACGTTTTTTACAAGAAAAACGTCCTTCCTAAGAGCGTTTTCTTTTTTAATATATTTATTTTTTCGCCGCCTTCCTTACGGTTAATGTTAGAAATTACAAGTACTTCACTTTGGAGTTCTGCAAAGTTAAAACTGTCGTCGAGGCTTGAATCGTACATTTAGCAGCACTTTCCTTAAAGTGTTTCGGGCACTCCGGTAACGTCTTGGAGTCAGCACGCCAGAACACCCAGGATAAGACAGCCTTTCTGCCGGAGGTTCACCAGACGTTGTGAGACACCGGCGTAGGGAAGAACACCTTTCTGGAAATCTTTGGAAGAGAAAAGAAAGAGGAATGAATACTCAGATTTGTTTGCCATTAAAATCTTTTGATGTAATTTCAATACAAACAGAACATTGTTACAATGTTGGACTTAGACGTAGTCCTAGGAGTACACTTTTATTTATCTGGGTCCCTTGTGCCGATGGAGCGAGTGGTAATACGTTGACTCCGTTGACGATCTGACGACGGTTATCGGTTCTCTGAAGGTCTGGATTGCTCTAGGTGCAGGAGCTTGCGGAGAGGAAGAAGACGTTGAGTGTCTGTATCTGCCTCTGTGGTTGTGCGATGTCTCTTTCTGTCTATGTATGTTCGTGTGTGGAAGAAGGAAATGATCCCTCTATTTATAGTCTACAGGTTGGCTGCTCATGCGCGCATATGTAGGATGTGCCTGTACGTGGGGATGCCACGTGGTGATAGCTGATGGAGGCGCATGGATGATGTGCTCTGATTAAGGAGTTGAATTCTTCATGCTGCTGTTGTGGGCTGGCACGTAGCAGGGGGAAGAATCTTTCTGTTGCTGAGATCTTGGGTGAATCGAGTCAAAGAACACATGTCGTAGGCCCATGGCTCGGAGGTCTCGGATTTGGTGGAGAATGATCTGGTAGGATGCACCTGGGATTGGGCGCATGAGGAGACTTTGGCTCGTAACCTTTAGGAGTTACGAACCATTCGGGGCGCATGGCTTTTGAGGCGCATGCGAGGCTTCAGTAGTGACTTTACTTCTGTCTTTAGGGATCAGAGAAAAGTCTGAGGCACAAGCAGAGCTTCAGTAGTGACTTTGCTTCTGTCTTTAGGGATCAGAGAAAAGTCTGAGGCGCATGGCTTTTGAGGCGCATGCAGAGCTTTGGGCGCATGGCTGCGGAGGCGCATGCGAGATGGTTGGACGGCCACGTGGTTGTAACCGTCAGAGGGAAGTAATGATGATGCTAACATCGGCGACGCTTTATTTTCTGAAAAAGCTGTCAACTGCAGTCTTTGGGGGACGTGCTGCCAACTCTGTCAGACTTCAGCATTTAATGTTCTTTGACAGGTGATGGGTTATTGAGTGGGCGCATCGATCGGCGTTCCACTAGGCGCATGGGGCCGCATGGGGGCGCAAGCTTGTGAAGCGTTTGGTGCTGAGGGGCACGTCTGTGTGATACACGGTCTGTCCGGCGCATCCGCTCCGCTTGACACGTCTTTTGGTGCGACTGTTGAGTTCTTCGGAGCATTAAGCTGAATTCGAAGAGGCGAGTTCATTCATCATAAATACAAGTTCATTGCACTGACTTCGGGAAGGTTGCCACTTGGCGCATGTGTTTGATTTGCCCTGGCCTATGAATAGCAACAGTTTGAGAGAGTTTTGTTGTCTCTCCCTTGACTTTTCGACGAAGATGGATTCGATTGATCCTCCTCCTTGGCAAGACGTTGTACTGTGGGTGATGGTTCTCCTTGTTCGAAGAAGCTTTGAAGGTGAACTTCTTCATAAGACAAGAGCCCCAGGCTGGTAGATGCGCCTGTGCATTGGCGAGGAAATGATTCACTCTGACGGGGCGGAGTGATGCGCTGGGATACGCCGGGCTGAGACGACGCGGCTAGTTGAGACATCTGAGTGATGGGCCTAGTTGAGAGTAGGCTGTTACAAAGTCTTCAATTGGCATCATGTTTCTGAGACGATGTCGGACAGGCACATCATGTTGTAACTACTGGAACATAGACTGCCTTGGTGGTAGAGCCACTGTCTTGCGGCAGCAGCAGTTGATGGCGACCGTAGCACAAGTATGTCCCATGAGGGGCGAGTTGTGCATGATGGTCGTCTCTCCTGATCTACGTCTGTGAGTGATCACATTACGTAAATCATGTGAAGAGATGTTGACACTCGTACCCTCTTCAGGCGCATAGCAAAGCCAAGCGTCAGGGTGAGTGTATGAGTGACACTCGTACCCTAATCAGGCGCATGGCAAAGCCAAGCATCAGGGTGAGTGTATGAATGACACTCGTACCCTAATCAGGCGTATGGCAAAGCTAAACGTCAGGATGAGTGTATGAATGACACTCATACCCTAATCAGGCGCATGGCAAAGCCAAGCGTCAGGGTGAGTGTATGAGTGATGCGCCACCTTTACACCCCCATCAGGCGCATGGCAAGGCCAAGCGCCGGGGTGATCAAGTGAATGTTGCGCCACTTTGTACAGCTTACCATAAGCAGCGCGCATGATTATGAGCGCATGCTTCTGGTTTGCCGTTGGCATAGCACGTTTGAGGTGCATGGCCCGTGTCGTCTTGGAGTTCTTCGTACTAGCTCGCGAAGGCGTATAGTACTTAGAATCCAACTTTTTCTTGCCTTGACAGCGAGTGAAGAACTTGCAGCCAACCCAGAAGAAGAGAAGAACTACTGCAACTTTTTGTGGCTCGAACGGGCTCCCTTTTCTTTATTTATTTTGGTGCCCTTTTCAAAGGAGGCAAGAGGGCTCTATATAATGAGACCTCTCTTCTTTTTCTTTTCGATGTGGGATTAAAAGAAAGATCCCTTCTTTTTCATGCTTCTACAAGACCCCCTTCAAAGTTTTTAAAACTTTTGGACAAGTTTTGAAATACTTTGAACAAGAAGCATGAACAGTAGAGCTGTTTAGGTTTGACAATCCTATCAGAGATAGTATGGACGTGATAGGTTTGGGTACTTCCACTGGGGAATTTATGTGGACTTATCATCCTTGGCGCACCTTGGTTTTAGGTACAGATAATAAGTTGAGAGAGAGAGAGAGAGAGAATCAACATATTTACTTAGAGGTAGTATGGACATGGTAAATATGGAATTGATGGTAGAGCTTTCCTACTCAGAGATGATATGGACGTGGTAGGAATGACTCTGGAGGGAGATACGCGGAACTACTCAGAGGTAATATGGACATAGAAGTTCTGCTGGGGATGTAATTCTTTACTTTTGAATAAAGAATACAGAGTTTTTGGTGGTGCATTCATTTTTGCTGTCATGAACTTGATGATTTGTGTGGACCTATTCTTTTGTGCACCTTGGTTTTTAGGTACAGATAATAAGTTCGAGAGAACCGACATATTTGCTCAGAGGTGATGTGGACGTGGCAAATATGGGATTCAAATGACAGAATCTTCCTACTCAGAGGTATTATGGACGTGGTAGGAATGACTCTGGGGAATACGCAGAACTACTCAGAGGTAATGTGGACTTGGAAGTTCTGTGATCAATGTACGACAACGCAGGGGTTGTCTGTACGGGATGTTTACTCAGAGGTAATGTGGACGTGGTAAACATGATGGGTAGCGTAGTCTTACGGAGTGTAAGATTCCGCTTTGTAGGGCGTAGGGGAACAACTCAGAGGTAATGTGGACGTGGTTGTCCTTCTACTGGAGGATGCTACGGAACAGCTGGGTTCCGGAAGCATATGATTTTGTGGAAGGGAATTGTATGTGAGCCCTAATGATTGGGTCCACTGATCCTTTATGGAAGTACATGTCTGAAAGATGTCAATAGTAGTACTTCTTTAGGAACTTGTCGTTGATGGGCATCATGAACAAGTTCCCATTGGGTTTAGCGAGGCGGTAAGCACCGTTTGAGTATACCGTCTCTATGATGAAAGGTCCTTCCCACTTGGGATCGAACTTTCCTGTTGTCTTGTGAGTCAACACCATCGGCCTCCTGACTGCCAGAACCAGGTCGCCTACTTGGAAAGTCCTTTGCTTGACCTTCTTGTTGAAAGCCTGTGATATACGGGCTTGGTAGAGTTCAATACGTTATTGAGCTAGGAGACGCTTTTCGTCAAGTGCCTCCAGTTCTCGCAGACGACGACGTTGATTGTCCTCTCCTGTGAGTTGGTTTGTGATTGCTACGCGGAGTGAGGGTATCTGGATCTCGAGAGGTAGTACCGCTTCGCTCCCGTAGACCAGGGAGAATGGTGTGTTTCCTGTCGGGGTTCGTACCGTTGTGCGGTAGGCCCAAAGGCATTCGCCGAGCTTTTCGTCCCAGTCGCATTTATTGGATGAGACGACTTTTTTGAGTAGCCTGACGATAGTCTTGTTGAACGCCTCGGCCAATCCGTTTGCTGCCGGATTGTAGGCGGTTGAGGCCACGTTTTGAATGCGATTCTTGTCACAGAATCTGCTGAAAACATGGCTGATGAACTGAGGACCGTTATCGTGGATAATCCTCCGGGGTACCCCGAAACGGTAGATGACATGGTGCTTGATGAAGCTGATCACCCTAGAGCTCTTCACTTCCGCCAGTGGAACTGCTTCTGCCCATTTGGAGAAGTAGTCGGTGATGGCTAGGATGAAGCGGTGTCCCCTCGATGAAGGAGGGGTGATTGGTCCTACAATGTCCATGCCCCAAGCTTAGAAGGGCCAAGAGGCGACTGTAGGATGTAGTGGTTCTGACGGTGTATGGATGAAGTCTGCATGAAGCTGGCACGCATGGCACTTTTTAGCATAGTCGACAGCATCAGCGGCCATGGTTGGCCAGTAGTAGCCCATACGTCGCAGTCGATCCTGCAACTTAGGGCCAGGTTGATGGGCTCCGCAGGTTCTATCGTGAGCTTCTCGAAGGGCTTCGGCTGCTTCTTCGTTGGACAGACATCGCAGGAGAAGTCCATCGTAGGAGTGTCGGTACATCATTTTAGTAGCTGTATCGTAATAGAATCGAAGGGAGCGCCTCCTGACTGAGACGGCTTCTTTCGGGTCCTCTGGAAGAATTCCGTAGACAGCAAAGTCGATGAACGGGAACCTCCAGTCTCGGACATTAACACCAGTACTTGTTGACATGGCATGGGCCACTTGTAAGCACAGGTTGTTTTTAGGACAGACCAAGTCTCGACCAACTACCGTGACGTAGTGTTGAGTCCCGAGGGGTGCTGCTAATGAGGCTGCGAGGCCAGCCAGAACGTCAGCCTCCAGATTTTGTAAACGAGGTACATGTTCGATGAAGAACTTGGTGATGGTTGAAATGATGTTCAATGCAACTTCATGGTAAGGAACCAGATCTTCATGGCGAACTTCGTATTGCCCTCTGACCGGGTTAACGACGAGTTTTGAGTCGCCGTAGGCTTCCAGATGATCCACCCCCAGCTGTTGTGCCAGCTGGAGTCCCATGATGAGAGCGTTGTACTCGGCAACATTGTTGAAGCACGGCTTCGAAAGGGAGTAGGCACGCTGGATGACCAGCTGATCGGGAGAGACCAAGACTACCCCCACACCTGCGATAATTTGGCCTTTGGGGCCAGTTCTTGACGCACCATCAAAAAACACCCGCCATACGGAGCTTTCTTCGGTAACGTTTGATTCTTGGACCTCATCCGGGATGTCTTCATAGAGTCTGGAGGATTCCGGGATGGGGTGTGCAGCTAAAAAGTCGGCCAGAGCTTGACCATTGACGGCTTTTTGTGGAACGAATACCATGTTGTATGGTGTTAGCAGGATCTCCCACGTAGCTAGCCGGGAATTTAATGACCCTGGCTTCGTCATGAGAACTCTGAGTAGATTGACTCGGGAGATGACATGAATCGTCTGGCCCGAGACATAATGTCGAGTCTTCTGGATGGCAAATACCAACGCCAGGCACTCCTTTTCAACGGGGTTGTACCGGTGTTCGGCCCCGATCAGTGTTCTACTGAGGTAGTAGATAGCTTGCTCATAGCCTGTGTCGCTGTTCTGAGCAAGCAGAGCGCCGAGGAAATGATCCATGGCACAGACGTAGAGGAGAAATGGTTTGCCGACGACGGGTGCCACCAGGACTGGCGGGCTCGTCAAGTAAGCCTTGATGTCATCGAAAGCTTTTTGGCATTCCTCTGTCCAGACGTAAGAGACTCCCTTCTTCATGAGCTGGGTGAAGGGTTGATATTTTCTGAAAAGGTTTGCTATAAACCTCCGGATGTATGCCAGACGCCCCTGCAGGCCTCGAAGTTCTCGGAGGTTCTTCGGAGGGTCCATGTCAAGGATGGCTTTGGTCTTCTCGGGATCGACATGAATGCCTTTCGCCGTGATAATGAAGCCCAAGAACTTTCCGCTAGAAACCCCTAGGAAAGATTTAGCGGGGTTCATCTTGAGTTGATGCGCTCGCATGAGATCGAAGACTGTCTTGAGGTCTTGTAGGTGATCACCTTTGAGACGGCTCTTGACTGCGATGTCATCAACATAGCATTCGACTATTTTGCGAAGATGCTGACGGAAGATGGTACTCATAGCTCGTTGGTATGTAGCACCAGCGTTCTTCAAGCCGAAGGGCATCACTGTGTAGCAGAAAACCCCCTTCGGAGTCCTGAATAACGTGTGTTTTGCGTTATCGGGGAACATCTTGATCTGGTTGTAGCCCGAATACCCGTCTATGAAAGACATGCGTTCGAAGCCACATGTGTTGTCGATCATCACGTCGGTGATTGGAAGCGGGAACTCGTCCTTTGGGCAAGCAGTGTTGAGATCCCTGAAGTCGATACAAACTCGTATCTTCCAATTCTTCTTGGTGACAGGGACAACGTTGGCTACCCAGTCCGGGTGTTGTTCTTCACGGATGAAGCCACTGGTCAAGAGTTTGTCCACCTCCTGATCGATAGCGTTCATGATGTCAGGACGAAAGCGTCGCTGTTGTTGTTTGATAGGCTTGGCATCCGGTAAGATATTGAGCCTATACATCGCGATCTGAGGATCAAGTCCCGGCATATCTTCGTAGCTCCAAGCGAAGACATCGATATATTCTTTAGCCAGCTGGATTAAAGATTCCAGATCTTCTCCTCTTAGGCTTTTGCTGATGAAGATGGATCTAGAAGAAGATCCATCCCCAAGGTCGATCTGCTCGACCTCATCTTCGGTAGGGGGTTCGTGTAATTCAAAACGAGACTCCCACTGTTCTTCTAGGCGTTGAGCCCAGGGTTCTTCTTCGAAGAATTCTGGCGTTTGGTCTTCGCCTTCATCTTCTTGAGATTGTGCAGATGTCATGTTGGCCGATAGCACTCTCTTGAAGACCAAGCCGATACTGGTATCGGAATCCCAAGTTGATGCTTCGGACGAGTGAGAATGTTCTACTTCTTTTGCCTCAGAATTTTCTGGAGTTGACGGTGGCGTGACATAGCCTACCCTCCGTCGAGTTCGATGATAGTAGTCCTGCGGCTTTCCTTTAGGTGTTGGAAGCCGGAGAGGAAGACGTCGACCCTTGCCGTAGTTCAGGCCTTTGTTGCTTTTTAGGTCGTAACCCATCTTTTGGATGAGGTACTTTGCCTTGTCCGTGTACCGATAGACTTGTATTCTGCCGGTATCTGGTTCTGGCTCGAGTGGCGGGAGGTCTTGATGACGCTCAACTTTGCCGAAGATGATGGATTCTTCGTCCCGACTCCGTGGCGGGACTACAAAACAGGCCCCTTGGGACGGGACTACTCGATTTACATGATGGACGGCCGTTATTTGTGTTTGCAATGACCGTAGAGCGTTATCGAATGTATACATGGCATTCTAATGTGAAAGACTAGAATAATTAAAAGACACTTTATTATTGATGAAACACGAGATTTTATCCCGCGGGATTACATTGTCCAGAGAGGGTGCATCTATGTCAGCAGAGATATATTCCCCTAGCTCTTCATCTATAAGTACTGGGATTAGATCGGGAGAGTCCACCACAGCTTTGATCCTGGGGTCCGAGAGGGCTATGGGGGCCTTCTCCGACATCTTGGATGAGACAGGTGGTTGCGGCGGCTTGCCCTTAAGACGCACCTTCAGGGGTGCCTCAACTGCGCCTTCAGCAATTGGTGCCTTTCCCTGTAGTTTTGCCACAAGGGGAGCCGATGTTTGAGGCGGCTTTCCCTTGAGCCGTATCTTCAAGGGAGCTTCAATCGGTGTTCTATCTGGAGCAGTTGGTGCTTTTTCAGGTAGCTTGATGCTCATGGGAGGCAACGTTTGAGGCAGCTTCCCTTTGAGTCGAATTTTTAGAGGAGCGACAAGAATCGTCTCTGGCTCCATGTCGGGCTCTGCTGCCATTTCTGCTTCATCGTCAGCATCATTGGCTTCCTCCTCGTCAGATGATTTGTACAAGTTGGAATCAGTGAAGTAGGCTTCAACCCCCTTGAAAGGGTCGATGTTTGCGAACTCCGTCCGGATAATATCATTGGTGGACACGTATTTCATACATTGGTGGAGTGTGGATGGCACCACCATGTACTCATGCAGCCACGGCCGACCCAGCATGAGGTTGTAGTTGACATCGGCGTCCATGACATAGCAAGTGACCTCAGTTCTGAGGTTACCAATATGGCACTTCAGCCGTATTTTGCCCAGCGGTTCACTCTTGCTGGCATTGAAGCCACTGATTGTGGTGTTGGAGGGCGCCAGACGGTACATTGGGATCCCTAGTGTTGAGAGCAGCATCTCCGGAATGATGCTGAGGGAAGACCCCGGATCGATCTGAATCCGCTTCACCTTGACAGAACCGATATAACCTGTATAATACAGCGTCCTATTGTGTCGGTTGTGCTTGAGCAGCATGTCTTGTTGGGTGAAGGTTATATTGGGGATAACCTCATCCGTACAATGACAGTGCGCACATGTAGTGGGGAGATCTTCAGGCTGCTTTTTCTGACTGATGAAGGACTCAGCATCCTTCAGGGCTTCACAGAGGGCTTCGCGAGTGTCCTTGGAAAGACGAAGAAGCTCAAACAGAGATAGGCGGGCAGGAGTACTGGCAAGTTGTGCCAGTATGTCGAAGTTGTGGGACTTGGCTAGCCCCGAAGCATTCTCCTTTCGCAGAGGCCTGTCGAAACGAACCTCTACATGCTTCTGCTTATTAGCTGCTGGAGGCTTGGACGGACCCCCTTCTTCGGTAGCAGGGACGGTACAAGGAGGCACCACCTCGACGACAGCTTCGTCGGGTTGGGCGTTCTGTTGTGAACGCGTCTGTACAGGAAGTGCCTCTTCCGCAGAGGAAGAGACCATGCGACAAGACTTGATCTTCCTGTCCTTAGTTTTGGGGGCAGAGCGTACCTCCGGTTGAGTAACCTCGGAGACGAGGTCAGGGTGAACCCATAAGATCTCTCCCCGGGATGTGGTGAGTGGGATGAGTCCACTCACGTTGTCACGAGTAGGTGGTAAGTTAACCACCTCCATTGTCGCCTTTGGGATGGGGACGATGCCATCTTGTGTTGTAGTGGGCGGCAAGGTGCCAAATTGGAGTGACACCAGGTTGGCCGAGACCGTTTTCTCCTCGTAGTCGACGGAGATAACATCCGCATTGATCATGCGCTGAATGTAGTTTTTGAGGATGTAGCAGTCCTTGGTTGGGTGTCGGACAAACCGATGGTAGTGACAGTACCTCGGATTGTCCACTTTCTCAACCTCGTCGGGACGTTTTGGGTCCGGCAATTTGATCTTGTCACCCTGCTTCAGTATCTCGAAGAGTTGCAGGGTGTCTTCATCGTTGAAGGAATAAACCTCCTTTGGACTTGGTGCAAGTGGAGGCTTTTGAGTGGGTACTGATACACCTTTTGAGGCATTGACAGTCAATGCCTGTTTCCCCTTCGTCTCTCGTCCGGGGTTGTTGGCTGCAGGCCGTTTCCCCTTGTCCTCAAAGGCAGGGAAACTAACTCCCAGAAGGCGAGCATTGGACGCCTTCTTTTCTGCTGCTTCTACTTCGATGATCAAGGAACTCCAGTCGGGAGGAGGAGTAGAGTTGAGCCAGAGTTTGACTGCAGGCAGCATGTTCTTGCTGCAGGAGGAGAGGAGTGCATGTTCTGGCATGCCCGGGGGCAGTCTGAAGCAGGCCTATCGGAAGCGTTCGATGAATACTCGAACTGTTTCCTTCTCCTTCTGGCGTATCTCTATGAGGGACGCCATTGTCATGTCCTTCCCGCCGTCGTAGAAACGGTCGAGGAAAAGGTGTGTCAAGTCATCGAAAGAAGATATGGAATTATCGGGGAGGCTGCAGTACCAGTCGTACGCCACTCCTTTCAGTGCCCCGACAAATATGCTGGTGAGTAGCGCGTCCTCCTTCGGGAGATGTCCCGTCTGAGATTGGAAGTACGTCAGATAGCGATGCGGAGAGTCCTTTCCGTCGTATGGCGTCAGTGTTTGCGGTTTATACTTAGGAGGATAAACCACCTTGTTCCATTCGAGGGGATAAGGTTGGGGGATGCCCATCTTTTAGCGCTCCTCTTGTCTATTCTTGGACGCAAAGCGCTCGTGCAAGTCCCTGATCATCTCCACTACGTCTTCCGTGGAGCTGGGAGTTGGAGAAGGTGGTACCGCCTGGAGTTGAGCATTTGATGGCTCCGACGTCCGAGGTACTTCGCGGCGATCCGTATCCAAGGATACCCATTGAAAGGGTACACTTGATTCTCCATTGGCCCCTGGGTCAGGACCAGTAGATGGTGCCCTGGCCAAAGCTGACCGTATCTCAAACACTGCTTGAGTCAGTGTTTGCATGGAGGCAGAGAGGGTTTTGAGTCCTCCCTCCAGGGTATCCATGCGCTGGACGAGGTCTGCTGGTGGCGCATCCGACTCAGTGTCACCCCCAGTCATGTAGACTGTCATGACGCGGCTGGATTCGGATGGCTCGGTTAAGGCTTCGCTTTCGGCCTCACTCTCCTGTAAAGGAGTTGTTGTTCCCGGAGCTTTGTCTTGGCTACCTCCAGCTATGTTTTGGAGGACTTCTTCGTCTACGAGACTCAGATCTGCAGGGGCTAGACTACCCCCAGCTATGTTTTGAAGGACACCCTCGTCTTCGGGAGAAGTATCCGTAAGGGCCTGATTACCCCCAGTCCTGTCTTGAAGGACTTCTTCGTCTTCGAGATGCAGATCCACAGGGGCTAGACGACCCCCAGCAACATCCGGGAGGTTGACTTCCATCCCAGTTGTGCTCTGTAGGGCATCTTCGTCTTCAGAAGGAGGATCAACATGGGCTTGACTACCTCCAGCTTCCTCCAGGATCTTCCTTCTCTCCCGAGTGCCTTCGAACACTCCAGAGGAAGGAACAGTTGCCTTGGTTCTCCTCGGCTGACTCTTGGACGAGGTCGAGGAATGTCCGGTCGTCTTTCGGATTGACAATAAATTAGAGATCACGTTGCATGAAGCGACCTCTGGTTCCTCTTCAATTGACACCTTCTTCCCGAGGCGACGTCGGAGAGGTGTTGATGATTGCAGCCGCTGGAATACCGACTGTCTTGGTGGCGGGACTGCCATTTTGTAACAATAGTTGATGGTGACTACAGCACAAGTGTGCCCTGTGAGGGGCGCATCGTGCTTGTCAGTCGACTCTCCTGACCGGCGTTTGTGAGTGATCATATTACGCAGGTCGTTGGAGGAGAGTGCCACCTTCGTACCCCCTTCAGGCGCATGGCAAGGCCAAGCACTGGGGTGGTCAAGTGAATGCTGCGTCCCCTGATCCAACACCAAACAGGCGCTCAGATCAGTAATGGGGGAACAACATTTAAAGTGACTTGAACGAACCTCAGACGCACAACCAGAGGAGGCGCGGGAGTTCAAGACCACTGGGTTTGCCTCGCTCGACTTGGTTGCGAACGTAACAGATGCGCCCAAGTGAGACAAGGACTTTGAAGGTCGGCTCGTTTCTGGCACAGAAACACCTGAGTCGACCTTATACAGCTTACCATCAGCAGCGCGCATGATTGTGAGCGCATGCTTCTGGCTTGCTGCTGGCATAGCACGTTCGGGGCGCATGGCCCGTGCTGCCTTGGACTTCTTCGTACTAGGCCGCTGGGGCGCGTAGTACTCAGAGTCCAAATTCTTCTCGTCACTATAGCGAGTGAGTCTGTCCAAGACAGAGACCTTCTGCGGCGCATCAGAGGTGATGCGCGGGGCATTAGCTACGCCCCTGCTCCGTCGACGCATCTTTCTCGCCTGAGAGGGAGATGGCTGGGGAATGTGGTCAGCCGCACGTTTCCTCGAGAGATGCGCTGCACCAGTGGACGCATCTTGGTTGCTGAGGACGTCAGCAGAAAGGGAAGGCTGGATCGACGCATCCCCTTTGGTGGTGGTGCCAGAGGCATCGACTTTGCGTACCCAGATTTGGCGAGTCTTCTTCGGCTTCGGCAGCCGCTTCGAAGGACTCGTACTGCCTTCAGAGATGAACTCCTCATACACCTGTTGATTGAGGCGTACGACCAGCGTCTTGTCGGAGGAGCCCACCTTCACGTCGTCGGATTGCGACACAGCTTTCTCGGTAGAGGAGAAAGAGGTCCCCAGCAGAGTCGCCAGCTTGTTTGCCATTAAAATCTTTTGATATAATTTTAATACAAACAGAACAGTGTTATAATGTAGGACTTAGACGTAGTCCTAGAAGTACACTTTTGTCTATCTGGGTCCCTTGTGCCGATGGAGCGAGTGGTAATACGTTGACTCTGTTGACGATCTGACGACGATTATCGGTTCTCTGAAGGTCTGGGTTGCTCTAGGTATAGGAGCTTGCGGAGAGGAAGAAGACGTTGAGTGTCTGTATCTGCCTCTGTGGTTGTACGATGTCTCTGTCTGTCTATGTATGTTCGTGTGTGGAAGAAGGAAATAATCCCTCTATTTATAGTCTGCAGGCTGGCTGCTCATGCGCGCATATGTAGGATGTGCCTGTACGTGGGGACGCCATGTGGTGATAGCTGATGGAGGTGCATGGATGATGCGCTCTGATTGAGGAATTGAATTCTTCATGCTGCTGTTGTAGGCTGGCACGTAGCAGGGGGGAGAATCTTTCTGTTGCTGAGATCTTGGGTGAATCGAGTCAAAGGACACGTGTCGTAGGCCCATGGCGTGAAAATCTCGGATTTGGTGGAGAATGATTTGGTAGGATGGGCCTGGAATTGGGCGCATGAGGAGACTTTGGCTCGTAACCTTTGGGAGTCACGAACCATTCGAGGGCATGGCTTTTGAGGCGCATGCGAGGCTTCAGTAGTGACTTTACTTCTGTCTTTAGGGATCAGAGAAAAGTCTGAGGCGCATGGCTTTTGAGACGCATGCAGAGCTTCAGTAGTGACTTTACTTCTGTCTTTAGGGATCAGAGAAAAGTCTGAGGCGCATGGCTTTTGAGGCGCATGCAGAGCTTTGGGCGCATGGCTGCGGAGGCGCATGCGAGATGGTTGGGCGGCCACGTGGTTGTAACCGTCAGAGAGAAGTAATGATGATGCTGACGTCGACGACGCTTTATTTTCTGAAAAAGCTGTCAACTGCAGTCTTCGGGGGACGTGCTGCCAACTCTGTCAGACTTTAGCATTTAATGTTCTTTGACAGGTGATGGGTTGTTGAGTGGGTGCATCAATCAGCGTTCCACTAGGCGCATGGGGCCGCATGGGGGCGCATGCTTGTGAAGCGTTTGGTGCTGAGGGGCGCGTCTGTGTGATGCACGGTCTATCCGGCGCATCCGCTCCGCTTGACACGTCTTTTGGTGCGACTGTTGAGTTCTTCGGAGTATTAAGCTGAATTCGAAGAGGCGAGTTCATTCATCATAAATACAAGTTTATTGCACTGACTTCGGGAAGGTTGCCAGTTGGCGCATGGGTTTGATTTGCCCTGGCCTATGAATAGCAACAGTTTGAGAGAGTTTTGTTGTCTCTCCCTTGACTTCTCGACGAAGATGGATTCGACTGATCCTCCTCCTTGGCAAGACGTTGTACTATGGGTGATGGTTCTCCTTGTTCGAAGAAGCTTTGAAGGTGAACTTCTTCATAAGACAAGAGCCCCAGGCTGGTAGATGCGCCTGTGCATTGACGAGGAAATGATTCACTCTGATGGGGCGGAGTGATGCACTGGGATACGCCGGGCTGAGACGACGCGGCTAGCTGAGACATCTGAGTGATGGGCCTAGTTGAGAGTAGGCTGTTACAAAGTCTTCAATTGGCATCATGTTTCTGAGACGATGTCGGACAGGCACAGCATGTTGTAACTGTTGGAACACAGACTGCCTTGGTGGTGGAGCCACTGTCGTGCGGCAGCAGCAGTTGATGGTGACCGTAGCACAAGTATGTCCCGTGAGGGGCGAGTTGTGCATGATGGTCGTCTCTCTTGATCTACGTCTGTGAGTGATCATATTACGTAAATCATATGGAGAGATGTTGACACTCGTACCCTCTTCAGGCGCATAGCAAAGCCAAGTGTCAGGGTAAGTGTATTAGTGACACTCGTACCCTAATCAAGCGCATGGCAAAGCCAAGCATCAGGGTGAGTGTATGAATGACACTCGTACCATAATCAGGCGTATAGCAAAGCCAAGCGTCAGGGTGAGTGTATGAATGACACTCATACCCTAATCAGGCGCATGGCAAAGCCAAGCGTTAGGGTGAGTGTATGAGTGATGCGCCACCTTCACACCCCCATCAGGCGCATTGCAAGGCCAAGCGCCGGGGTGAACAAGTGAATGTTGTGCCACTTTGTACAGCTTACCATAAGCAGCGCGCATGATTGTGAGCGCATGCTTCTGGTTTGCCGTTGGCATAGCACGTTTGAGGCGCATGGCCCGTGCCGCCTTGGAGTTCTTCGTACTAGCCTGCGAAGGCGTATAGTACTCAGAATCCAACTTTTTCTTGTCTTGACAGCGAGTGAAGAACTTGCAGCCAACCCAGAAGAAGAGAAGAACTACTACAACTTTTTGTGGCTCGAACGGGCTCCCTGGATAACGGGCTCCCTTTTCTTTATTTATTTTGGTGCCCTTTTCAAAGGAGGCAAGAGGGCTCTATATAATGAGACCTCTCTTCTTCTCCTTTCCGATGTGGGATTAAAAGCAAGATCCCTTCTTTTTCATACTTCTACAAGATTTTGTGTGTTTTGGATTCAGAAATCTGTAGTATATATAGATGAATTCGTGTTGTTTCGTGAAGTCGCCTAAGTGCACAAGTGCGTCTACAATGCGCCACTATCGCCTCTACGCCCGTGCCCGAGCCGGAGCCGGAGCCGGTGTTGCCGGTGGCAACACCGGCTACATTTTCATAGAGGATAAAACAACAACCAATGGTCACCCACTAGCAACCCTTTGGTTGTTGCATACTCCTCATGAGTGCACATTCCTATTTAAGCACTCTCAAAACCTTTCTCTTTTTCCGATGTGGGACTAAAGTCCCTTCTCTTTCCTTTTCATCCTTTAAGAACAATAAATGAAATTAATTAATTCCAACAATCCCTCACTTGTTCCATAAATGATGGAAAGGAATTCCAGAATACACCACTTAAAGAATGTTAATACAGTTAGGTATCTTTCGATTTGAACCTAACCTTAGTAGATGCAACACAAGATTTTATCGGAATCTCTGGTAGCTGGGCTTTGAACCAGTTATTCCTTGTGATAAAATCGGTGTTACTTTACACACATTCTTTTGTAGTTCTTCGCCTACATCTCTCGCTTAGCACTATTAATGGCCATGTGCTGATCCTATCTCGTGAATTTTTATAAGATAAACTCCAGATCTTACTGAGACGGCACCATCTCTAAATTCATATAGGTGAAGTTCTTTCAGTATCTCTGTTGCTTTACAGATACATGTCAACATTACTGAACTTCATTAAGAGTTTTATAAACTCAATCCTCAAATTGCAACAGTCGACATAACCATGTCGTATACATCCAAGTCAACAGTTTGTTGTTACCCATTGAATCTAAGGTTAAGGTTTTCTTAATATTAGATTGGGTTGCCACTGTTGTTGGAACTCTTACTCAAGGAGTTTCAATCCCATACCTCTCGAGGTAGATTTTACTAAATCCCTAGCTAGTGGTTTAGTAAAGGGATCAGCTAAGTTATAGCTGGTACGCACATACGTAAGAGAAATGATTCCATCTTTAATCAATTTCCTTACGTAGGTATGTCTTAGACTTATATGTCTAGACTTCCCATTATACACTTCGTTGTAGGCTCTTGCTAGAGTAGCTTGACTATCGCAATGTATTGACACTTTTGATATATTGTCCTTAGCCAGCGGAACTTCTAATAGAAGATCCCTCAACCACTCAGCTTTTTGTCCTGCAGAAGCTAGAGCTACAAACTCTGACTCCATGGTCGAATGGGTAATGCACGTTTGTTTCTTGCTTTTCCAAGAAACTGCCCCTCCGGCAAGTGTAAATACCCAACCTGTCGTAGATTTGTTATCCCCGATACTTGATATCCAACTAGCGTCGGTATATCCTTCTAATACGACAGGAAATCTACCATACTGTAATCCAAGATTCTTGATTTTCAAAAGATAACCAAAAATTCTTCCGATAGCCCTCCAATGCTCATTATTAGGGTTGCTAGTAAATCTACTCATTTTACTAACTGCAAATGCTATATCAGGTCTTGTGCATTGCATCAAATACATAAGACATCCAATAGCACTTGCGTATTCTAATTGAGCGACTGCTCTTCCAGAATTCTTTTCTAGTTTAACACTTGGATCAAATGGAGTGTTCACTTCTTTGAACTTTAGGTGTTTGAACTCGTCTAGCACTTTCTCAACATAGTGCGACTGCGTAAGTTCAAAACCCCCACTGTTTTGTATTACTTTGATCCCCAAAATAGTGTCAACTATTCCAAGATCTTTCATCTTGAATATGAAATTTAGAAACCTCTTCGTTTCTGTAATTTCACTCATCTCGTTGCTAATGATCAACATATCATCAACGTAGAGACAAAAAAATATCATGATATTTCCATATATTTTAGTGTATAAACACTTATCACAAACATTGTGAACAAAGCCATTAGAAATTATGATTGAGTCAAATTTTTTATGCCACTGCTTTGGTGCTTGTTTTAATCCGTACAAGGATTTAACAAGTTTGCATACCTTTTGTTCATTTCCCGGGAGCACGAATCCTTCCGATTGCTCCATGTAAATCTCCTCATCAAGATCTCCATTTAAGAATGCCGTTTTGACATCCATCTGATGAACATTAAGATGATGCAATGAAGCTAACGCAAACAATATTCTAATTGTAGTCGTTCTTGCTACTGGTGCATATGTGTCAAAATAATCAATTCCTTCTCTTTGTCGAAATCCTTTGGCTACTAGTCTAGCCTTGTAGGTGTTTAAAGTACCATCACTATGATACTTTCTCCTGAACATCCACTTACATCCAATAGGTCTTGACCCTTTAGGCAGATCGACAATTTCCCAAGTGTGGTTAGATATTATCGAATCCATCTCATCTTGGATAACATCTTTCCAAAAATATGAGTCCCACGAAGCTATTGCTTCCTTAAAGGTTTTAGGATCATCTTCCACCTGAAGAATGATAGGAATCTTTCGAATAAATTTCTCTGTATTTCCTTCTACTAAGTAAAAGGAAATAAGTTGAGAATCTATTTCGTCAGGTCCTAGATCCTTAGCCTTTCGAACTCTCTTGCTGATCCGAAGCTCGGGTTGTTTTTCAACTAACCGTGAAGAGCTCTCCTCACGAGACTCTTCATTAGCAGGAATCTCAGGATCCTTATTCTTAGTAATAAGGTTCTCGAAAAATTCCACATCTCTGGATTCGACAATAATGTTAGACTCTAAGTTTAAAAGTCTATATGCCTTACTATTGGCAGCATAACCTACAAAAGCACTTTTGATTCCACGAGGACCTAATTTGGTCCTTTTAGGATCCATATTTTTGTAATAAGCTATACACCCCCACACTCTAAAATAAATGATATTAGGCTTACGGCCTTTCCATATCTCATATGGTGAAATACCAGTTTTTTTCAAAGGAATTCGGTTCATTATATGACATGCAGTAAGTAAAGCTTCTCCCCACAAACTAAATGATAATTCAGAATGCATTAGCATTGCATTTATCATTTCTTGATATGTTCTATTTTTTCTTTCGGCTAGTCCGTTCTGTTGAGGTGTCCGTGGTGCAGAACATTCATGAATAATACCGTTTTCTTCACAGAAGGTATTAAATTCAAAAGAAAAATATTCACCACCTCTATCACTTCTAAGTATTTTAATCTTTCTACCAAGTTGATTTTCAACCTCTGATTTGTATATTTTAAAAGCATTAAAGGCTTCATCTTTATGCTTTAATAAATATACATATGTAAATCTAGAGCAATCATCAATGAAGGTAATAAAGTATTTATTACCTCCTCGAGATAATGTGCCATTAAATTCACATAAATCAGAGTGAACTAAATCTAGTAGATTGGTATTACGCTCTACACTGTGAAAATATTTTTTAATCATTTTGGATTTTGCACAAATTTTACACTTATCTAAATCTTCAGAATTGCATGAAATTAATCCAGATTTAATTAACCTTTTCATAGTGCTAATACCTATATGCGCTAATCTACTATGCCATAAAGTAGATGACTCAATCATGTAAGCAGAAGTAGAAACTTTATTGATATTATTTTCAATGATACAAAGTTTTATCATACCCTCATCGGTATATCCCTTTCCAACAAACACACCATTACGGGTCAATATTAATTTGCCCGACTCAAAGACAGACTTTATTCCTGGTTTACCCAACAAGACTCCACTGACGAGGTTCCTACTCATATCCGGGACGTGAAGTACGTTAGTCAGAATTACTTTCTTTCCGGAAGTGAATTGGATTTCCACATCACCTGTTCCCACGACCGTTGAATGTCCTTCATTTCCCATCTGAACTTCTTGTCCATCATTGACTTCAGAATAGGTCTTGAATGCTGCTTTGTCGTATGAAACATGAATGGTAGCACAAGTATCGTACCACCATCCTAAAGCCTTCCCTTTGACCGTCATGAGTTTGCTCACCGTAGCAATTATGTCATCTGTCTCAGTGAGATTTACCTCGCTGTTTTGGGTCTTTTGAACCCGACAGTCTCTGGCATAATGTCCTGCTTCGCCACATACAAACAACCGGTCTTGGGTCCTTTGGCTTTGCCGGAGTTCTTGAACTTTTGTTGGTCCTTCTTAGGACCGAGAAAGTTCTTCTTTCCTGCAGGCCTCTTGCCTTTCGCGCTCACCGCGTTAGTTTTAGAAACTCCGTTGTTCTCGGATTTCTGTCTTTCCTTTGATTCCTCTTCGATTCGAAGGTGTTTTTGAATCTGTTCCAGTGAGAAATCCTCAGAGCTGTGAAGTAGTTTCTTCCGATAACTATTCCAAGATGCTGGTAATTTAGTAATTATAGCACCAACTTGGAATGGTTCCGGAAGTTCTATCTTCACTGCCCTGAGTTTGTTGACTAGAACTTGTAGTTCGTGTACTTGGGCTAGTATAGGCTTTGTATCAACCATTTTGTAATCAAAATACTTTGATATAAGAAATTTCTTTGTACCTTCTTCTTCTGCTCTGAATTTGAATTCCAGAGCCTTCCAGATGTCAATTGCCGAAGGATTTTCTGTGTAGAGGTCGTACAGTCTGTCCGACAGGGTGTTCAGAATGTGACCACGGCACTGCAGTTCGTCCTCTTTGTGCTTTTTGCGTTCTGCCTTGACTGCATCAGAATCTGCTGGAGTGGGTTCTGGAACAGGTGGCAAATCTGGATCGATGACGTAGTAGATCTTCAGCGCCATCAGGAGGAAGATCATCTTGTCCTGCCAGCGTGTGAAGTTTGTCCCATCGAAGCGATCCAGTTTGACTAGATCCTGATTCATGACTTTGATGCTCGAAATCGCAGCCTCGGACGCCATTATTTGCATCACTTTAAGATTGTTAGAAATTGCAAGTACTTCACTTTGGAGTTCTGCAAAGTTGAAACTGTCGTCGAGGCTTGAATCGTGCATTTAGCAGTACTTTCCTTAAAGTGTTTCGGGCACTCCGATAACATCTTGGAGTCAGCACGCCAGAACACCCAGGATAAGACAGCCTTTCTGCCGGAGGTTCACTAGACGTTGTGAGACACCGGCGTAGGAAAGAACACCTTTCTAGAAATCTTTGGAAGAGAAAAGAAAGAGGAACGAATACTCAGATTCTGTGTATTTTGGACTCAGAAATCTGTAGTATATATAGATGAATTCGTGTTGTTTCGTGAAGTCGCGACCCTTCCGAAACAACATTCATTCACCTGTTCGCAGATTCATTCACCCTTTCGTTTGTCTGGGCCGCTGCAAAAATAGGAGTTCTCGGGGCCCGAGGGCGAGCCTACGCCGCTCGCCCGATGCCACGTTGCCTAAGTGCGTCTATAATGCGCCACTATCGCCTCTATCGCCTCTACGCCCGAGCCCGAGCCGGAGCACCGGCTACATTTTCATGAAGAGGATTAAACAACAACCAATGGTCACCCACTAGCAACCCTTTGGTTGTTGCACTCCTCATGAGTGCACATTCCTATTTAAGCACTCTCAAAACCTTTCTCTTTTTTCGATGTGGGACTAAAGTCCCTTCTCTTTCGTTTTCATCCTTTAAGAACAATAAATGGAATTAATTAATTCCAACAGTTAATGTCCGTTAAAAAAATATATATTTTTTTTTACTCATTTCACCGATAGAACGTCCTTCGGAAGGACGTTCTTGTGCTTTAGCTATAATTTTGTATTTTTTTTTATGCTCTGACTGAAAATTTACGTATTTATATTGGCTCATATCACACCACGTAAATAAGCAAATAAGCACGGACAACCTATATCATTGGATCAGTTTAACTTAATCTAGAGACTCTAAATTTTAACAAAAATGCTGAAGGAACTTATGGGTTCTTAATTTTTAAAATTAATATTTTAACATTAACATTAAATTAATATCAAAACTAACGTTAACATTAAAATTAGTATCAGCATTAATGTTAAATTTAAAATCAACATTAATATTAGCATTAAAAAAATGGGCTATAAATTATTTTGGGTTAAAACTTGTCATTTCAACTGCAATGTTAGATCATATTTCCTTTAGAGGGACACTTTAGAGAGTCTAATAGCATTACTATTTACATATAGTCTCTAGGGTACTTCCTGCATAGGCCTCGAAGGAGTACCACCGCCATTGAGTCACCTAGGCTACGTAGCCCAATAGGGATAAGACTCCTAGGTACCAAATCTGTTGGAGTAAAATTTTGATACAGAAGGAGGTATCAAAATTTTGATACCTTCTTAATATGACAAGTGAACCTATGTACTAACTTTATGTCCACACGTTTTACAAAGTGAGAGGGGGGCCCATTTGATACATAGGAGGTATCAAAACTTTGATACCTCCTTCTGTATCAAAATTTTCTCTAATCTGTTGCATGACCACTCCCAGTGGATGGCCCAAGCTTAGACAACTTCATGGTTGAACCCTCCTTCCGTTCTCACGAACACTCCCTATGACCCTGCTTCGCAACACCAGTCCATTGGTGTTGTCCTCCCGACCGACTCTAAGAACTTCAGCGAGTTCAGTGCGAATTTTCTCTCCCGTAGAATCAGGCACTCCGATTTCGAGTGGCCAAAGCACCTACATCACTTGCACGACGGGGTACCCATTCTAAGACAGACAGGTTGCCCATGAGGGAGTTTGACCGGGATCGACTTTGGGAGTCTCTTCTGTGCTCGAATCTCAACGAAGACACGAGCAGAAGATAGGTGTACCAACTACGCATGCGATTTTGTGAATGGTCGTTGCATTCCAGGGTTACAGTGACAGCCAATCCACGTCGGGATCGTGGCCAAATTTTGGTTTTCTAATTTTTATTTTTTATTAAAACTTTTTTTAAAAATTTTAAATGTTTATAAATGTTAAAGGTTGGCCCAAATAGAAAAATATAAAAGTCAAGTGTATATTTGTCAAAATGATAAAAAATAACAGTATGTTATATTGCATGGTAAATCAAACATTAAATGTATATTACATTATTTGATTATATGTTTCAACCAAACATGAAAATGTAATTAAAATTCTTTTATATTACAAACTTAATTATGTTATATATTCCATTCTATTACTATTAAAATTATATTGTAATGAACCAAACACGATTAGAGATTAACCAGTGACAGCAGTCCATTTGACACCATCTATAAAAAGACATACGGTTTGTAGACAACTAAATTGGTGATATCTCAGTTTACAAAGACAATAACAGCAGAAACGACAACTACAACAATAACAAGAGAGCACAATCGAAACCTTCATGCTAAATTTTGGGTTTGGCCACGTGAATAATTTTAAAGGAAATGACAAAAATTAAAACAAAATATTAACGTAAAAAAATTTATTGTAAAAATACGAGATAAGTCAAATCAAATCAAGTCAAGCACAAATCTACTATAATTTAGTTCTAGCTCTCTCGCAATCCTTTATCCAAAGATGCAATATATACTTTTAACTCTGATAGGTAAAAAGGAGGGAAAAAAAAAAAAGCTTGCAACATTCACCCTACCAAAAAAATATAATGAAGTTCATTGCAATCCGAGCAGATGTTGAATCCATGACCATTGTCGACGTCTCTTTTTTTTTTCCTTCTTTTGTTCTCTCTATCCGATGTAGACCGAGTTCCAAATTGAAGTTACCATTTGCCAATTCTCCGAATTGCTATCGATATTGGCTCTCCAAAATAACTCTCTAATTTATTTGTGCTTTCTATCAAATTTTATCTATCCCACCCAAAATTATGAGTATATTTGTATATAGTAGCTCACAACAACTATATAAATATTTGCTATCATTTCCATATACATATTATATTTCTATTATAACGGTAACGGACAAATCTAGTACTAGCTCAAAATAGGACCACTTTAATTAGCCATAGTTATAGGTAGATTTAGTTTTGGCTTTTAATTGCAGCTCCAATTTGGGCTGGACCCACAACAATATTTTCCTCCAACCAAAAGGGGGGACTGTCCTCACACATGTACACCTACGTGGAGACCATGTCGGATGTCTTTCGGCAAAATTTGTGCTTCTCCCATACTTAGATACTTCGTGAACATATATGTACCATTTTTGTCGGCATGGATCTTTTCCAACTCCAATTGCTTTCCATCCAGAAAGTCTCATATCCACATCAATGTGCTTGAAAGTTAGGGTTCTAGCTAAGATCTATAACACTCTGGTTGTCACATTAATACACGACGTATCTATCATGATCCTGACCCAAGTCCTTAAGAAACCGCTTTATCCAAAGCATCTACTTACAACCCTTTGCAGCAACAATGTACTCCATCTCTATAGATGAAAGCGCTACACACAACTTGTAGCCGTGATTGCCATGACACAACTCCCCCTGCAAAAGTGACCGAGTATCCTAAAGTAGACTTTCTAGTGACCACATCTGCATCTATATCAGAATCTGTATAGTCTACTAATATTGACTCTGCTTCCCCTAAGCACAAACGTAAGTTAGAGGTGCCCACTAAGACACAAGAATCCATTTCACCGCTCCCCAATGCTCCTCTCTTGGGTTCGAAAGAAATCTGCTGACGACACTAACCGCATATGCAATATCCGGCCGAGTGCATACCATCTATAATATAAAGCATAATGGGTTTTTGGTCCGACCCATGTGCTTTGGTTCAACGAAGATGAAAAGACCAAATTTCCCCTCTCTCTATAATAGAGGAGGAGGTCCCATGTTGGGTGCGGAGCAACCGGTTGTTCCAACAGCACCCACGCCTCCAGCTCCTCTTGCACCGCCCCTCCCTCCGCCGCCTCCGTTCCATCCTCGCCTACGCCGTCGTCGCCGGCCTCTTCCGCAACCCCTTCGTCGCAAGCAGTCTCCTCCACCGCGTCGTCGACGCCGACCCTTCCTTCGCCGCCTCCCTCTTCTCCGCCATGACCAACCTCAACTCCTTCTCCTTCAACACCGCCATCGCCATCTCCGCCGACCCACTCTCCATCAACTCCCAAATGCTCCGTCGCCGCGTCCCTCCTGACTCCCACAACTTCTCTTCCTTGCTCAACACCACCACGCCGCCGCCACCACCAGGTCGCTCCACGCACACGCCCTCCTCCTCGGATTCCGGCTCGACCCCTTCGTGCAGACCGTCCTGCTCACCGCATACTCCCGACGCAGCTCCGCCGACCACGTCCTGCGGGTGTTCGACGGAATGCCGCACAGGGACATCGTCTCCTGGACCGCCGCCATCTCGGGCCTCGCCGCCCTCGGACGTCCCGCGACGGCCCTGCGCGTCTTCGCCTCCATGAGGCCCCACGCCGCCCCGAGCGCCGCCACCGTGGTCTTTGCCGTGTCCGCCTCCGCCGGGCTCGGGTCCCTGGCGCTGGCCCGGTGCCTGCACGCCTAAGTCGAGAAGGCCGGGTTCGGAGGTCGCGTCTCCGTCCGGAAGTCCCTGGCGCTGGCCGATGCCTGCACGCCTACGTCGAGAAGGCCGAATTCGTGTCCGTGCCATTATGGCACGGGTTATCCACTAGTAACATATATGAGAATGTCAACAGCTGAAGCATAGGAGATCTCCTGCATCTCCTCCTTTCCCGTTTCGCTAGTACGCTGCTCTGTATGAGCTTGAGTGACCTACTAGTGGAGTATCGACCGGCTTCGCCTTTCCCATGTTGAACCTCTCTAGCACCTTTCTTGACATACTTATCTTACGACAACAAAAACTTGCTTGCTTTCTTATCACGATCTATCTGCATGCCAAGAATCTGCTTAGTTGGCCCAAGGTCCTTCATAGCAAAATGACTTGCTTAACTCCTTTTTCAGCTTCTCAACCATTTCTTTATCCTTCCCAACTATCAACGTTTTACCAACGTAGAGCAAAGAAATAAGAAAGTCATCATCATACCCCTTAATGTACACATAGTGATGTGTGGTTGTTATTGTATAACCCTGACCGGCCATGAAAGAGTTACCATTGCGGAGGTGCTTGATTCAACCCGTATAAACTCTTATTCAATAAGCAAACCATATCTTCTTTACCTTGAACTTTGAACCCTTTATATTGCTCCATGTAGATTTCTCCTCTTGTAGTTCACAATGCAAGAACCTAGTCTTTACATAGCTGCTATATCTCCAAATTCAAACTTGCAGCTAACTCGAACACTATCCAAAATAAAGACATTTTTACCACTGGCGAAAATATCTCCTCAAAGTCGATGCATTTCCTTTGAATTAAACCTTTCACAACCATCCTATCTAACATCTATAATGAAGTTACATGATTAACTGTCTAACATCTAACTCATGAATCGCTCCAAAAAGTATCCCTATCTCCACCATGAGGCCCATAGGGTAAGGTAGCCAGTTGCCTAAATTAATGTATCCATAATCATACCGTTGAAGTTTTTGATGTAATAATATACATATCCCCATCCACCATACAAAACTCTATCATGATATGTGTCCTCTGATCCATGTTATCCCATTAATTAATCACATATCATATCAATAAGTTTTTCGTCCTTACTTGTGACGACGTTAGACACTCTCTCTTTTATGAGGATATCCTTAACCCTTCTATTGCCAAAAGAGAAGTTTCTTTACCTTTGAATTTCTCCATCTAGAACTTGGTGCTATTAACATTGTTACTCGTCATCCAAAAATTCTGAAATAGAGAAAATTTTCCTCGGACCTTAACAATCCAAATGAGTCCTGATCTAGGAAGATAGCGAGTAGACCAATGTCGTTATTCGTGTCTAGCTTGTTATTTATTTGTCATCGTTAAGGTTATTAATGTTGTCTTTTGTGTCTCTTCTGAACTAATAGCACACAAGAACACATAATATGTAACGCGGTTCGGTCAAGCTTGACATACTCCAAGGGGCAAGAAGAGAAATAATATTTTTGAATCAACAAGAGAAACTTTACAATGATTACAAATATAATATCGTAATGTGTAACCCTCTCCTTACGAGATCTTCAAATAGTTCCTCTATACTCTTGAAGATTCCCTTAATGACCTTTTAGTAAACCCTAAGAAAATCCTTAAAGCACACCAAAAGACCTCAAGCCACCTTCTAATCAACCCTAAGGTTGGAGGAGATTTTTCGATATGACCCCTAAACTTTCCAAAGTCAGGAGTCAATCTGAACCGTCGAAAGCAACACTTTAAATCTAAACCACACACCAAGTAGCAACCAATCACAATCCAACGACATATCGGTGTTGTGTCGCCGACGTGCCGGATCAACACAACAATGTGCCTTATTTCCAATGGTCTTCTTCTGCAATATGTGGCATAATGACAGTTAGAGGCCTGGCGATGGCCCGTGGCCTCCTGACGAAAGGGGGACACCAAAATGGAACTATCTACAACAGAATTAGTAAATATCATGTGCCATTATTAACAAAAAGCATTGTAGTGTAGTGGTTATAATGTTAGACTTGTATATAAGATGTCCTTGAGTCAAATATTGCCTACAACAAATGTTTGTTTTATTTACACTTTTTTTTACATTATATATGGGGCCTATTTTGCAAGTTTTGCCTCGGGCCCTCATCAGCTCAGGGCCGGCCCTGATGACAGTATACTGGTGGTATGCTGGTCGGATGGAAAATGATGTTTGTAGTCTTTGTACGCCGTTTTGACTCTTTATAGACTTATCTGATTCATCAGATGGTGCCCATTGTATTCCTTGGTTGAACACGAGTTATATCCTATTTACATTCTCCTAGATTTTATTTTTCATATATGATCATTCATCAGTTTTGGACTTTAGATTTTGAGACCTGAGACGAACTGTAAAAGTGGTACCCTCAAAGCTTAATATTGATATAATTAGTTTTTTTCATCGACGGTGATACAATAGTATTACCAGCACATAATTCAATAAATAAACAATAAGCAAAATATAATATCAAAAATAATATATGTTATAATGAAACACTAATAAAATTGAAGATGTTACAAATCAAAAAACAAAATATAACTTGTTTTGTTGTTCAATTACCTCCACAACACACACACACACACACACACACACACACACACACACACACACAGGGACAATGACAAAAGGATATAGGAGATTGCACACACACACACACACACACACACACACACACACACACACACAGGGACAATGACAAAAGGATATAGGAGATTGCACACACACACACACACACACACACACACACACACACACACACACACACACACACACGGACAATGACAAAAGGATATAGGAGATTGAGAGCGTTAGACTGTTAGAACGGTGGAAGAGGAGATAATTTTTAGTATTGGCTTGGCTCTTGGTATTTTATTATAAGGTAATGATATTCGTACATCCAAAATGTTCCTCCAAACTATCCCTTCTTACATGACAGCTGACATGGCATCTAACACGTTAGCTAACATGGCAAATTCTAACCAAAAAAATTAATTATCCAATTTTTTAATGTTAATATTAAAATCAATATTAATATTAATTTTATTTTAAATTTAAATGTTAACGTTAATTTTAACCTTTAATGTTAATATTAATATTAATGTTAATTTTAATTTTAAATTTAAATTTGCCTTGTCAACTGCCATGTCAAACGACACGTAAGCTGCTACATAATGAGGAATACTTTGGAAGAACATAGCATTTTGTTTTGTAGTCAGGGCCGGCTCCAGCATTTTGGAGGCCCTATATAAGTCCCAAAAATAAGGCCATCATCCCTCTATATAATTTATTTTATAATGCAAAATCCAATAAATTCAAAATACAATATAATTAGTACTAAGCAACTCCAAGTTCTAAATTTATAACAAAGTTTCTAGATGTATTCAGATTTTACTATAAACAATTGGATGGCAGAATATGGATAAAAAAATATTTCATAAGCAAAGTAGTTGAAGATGAAAAATATTGTCACGACCCGCACCCTAGAGTAAGGACACGAGAAGTGGGTACGTCCAGCCTACGCCGCAGTGTCGGCGGTAGAACGTTGTCCTAGGTCACAACATTTAACAATATAAGGTACATGTACAGTATATACACTCCGAGTGGAGGTGACAATACAGAATACAGTCTCAATCACATCTAAGGCAGAAATAGCACGATGTCATAAATATGAAAATCTTAAAGGAATACAAACAGAAAGGAAAATAAGTCTAAGTATCTAAACGACACAATAACAAAACATAATACAACTCAATCCCACATGACAACATAAGTAAGATAAAGCCTAACTAAACTAGTCTAGGCAGAAGGGGTGATAACATCAACTAGAGCTGGGTCCTCCTGAGAGTCCAGCTCGCAAGTGTCGTCTAGGGCTGCTCTATAATAGGTAGTGCAGAAAGCCTCATCCTTATCCTCTGTAATATATCAACAGGTCCAGTCAGGACAGGAGCGAGCACAATACATCTCACGCAGTTCATATCATGTCAGAAGAAAATAAACATGCAATAGAGTACGATATATGAATAACTGAAGGAATGTACATGAAGTAAAAGAGATAACTGTAATGGAAATATCTACTATAAGTAGAGAACTATCACTGACTAGTGAATCAGAGTACAAGATAGACATGTGAACAGCTGGAGGTGATTCAAGAGAGGTTGAACATGATTATACTACTTTGGAATTATTCACATGCTATTTCTACTCCCCTATCCCCAATCAATACACAAGGATCCAGACATGTTACGTTAAGATTCAAGATTTTACTGCCTCGTAGATGAGAGCACACGTGAAATTGATTCATGGGGACTCTGTGAACATGAGAGTACATGAACCTCCAGAGTATACATGAATAGTGAAGCATGACGATACATGATGTAAGTGAAACGCACACGACATGAAGTACCTGATGCTCCTGAGGGGGATAACATCTCATAAAAAGATCCATACAGTACCAATCCGTGTTACCAACATGACAACATACAAGTAAAGTAACCTAGAGCAGGAAGATAAGATCTAGCAAGTATGAAACGGTCAGAGAATATACTCGCATAATATCCTGAGTATCTGGTAAGTGTAGATGTCCAGACAGAGTAGATGAGTCCTATTTAGAGCAACACAGGTCACAATGTGTTTAACATAAGGTAAATGAAGTTTGTAATACAATCTACATGATTTTTAGGTCATTCTAGGTCAAAGTCAAACTTGGTCAACTCTGGGTCAACCCAAGTCAACACCTAGTCAAACTAGGTCAACCTTAGGATTTGGTCAACTGTAAGTCAACTAGTCAACCTAGGTCAATTGGTCAACTATAAACCTAAACCAACTCATATACATATCTATACCATATTTAAACATAAACAACATCATAATAGCCTATAGGGCAACACTATACACTAGGCCTATGTACAATATTACAATATACAAACCTATATACCAAAATCCTATATTATATCTTAGGCTAATATAATACATACTTTACATTCATTCATGTATGCACAAATATCATTCATGTATCTATCCATGCATATTTACCTACATACATATATACATTCATATATGCATACATACATATTTACACAAATACATATATGTATATACATGCATATCTTCATACATATATACATATAGAGATAGAGAGAGGGTTAAGGGGGTATACATGTGTGTGTATGTGGTGAGAGGGTGTGTGTGTTACTGTTTACATGATATAGGAAATCAGTGAATTAACAAGAAGAGGGGATCAATGTAATGTGTGTACAAGAATGAAGTAAATGACAGTTGGGTTTAATAGTGTAAAATGATTTAATGTGGATAATGTAAAATGATTCAATGATTCCATGTAACATATTTAAATCTCAGGTTTTACTTTCCTGAAATCTCAGTTAACATTAACCCCTAAATAATCTCAGGAAATATATAATAGGAAATCACAGTTCTACATTTCAATTTAAAATCTCAGGTTTAACAAGTCAATGATTCTCAGTTTACATTAACATTTCAAATTCAGGAATCAAATTCAGTTCTCAGTTTCATAATCGGTAATCTAAGTTTTTCATTGAGTTCTCAGGTTTCTACTAACTGAGAACTTATATTCACCAATGTGAACATAACCTGAGAATAGTTCTCAGAAAACATGGAAAATGACAGTTCATCTTACCAGTCCAACCCAATTCGAAAATCCCCATTTCAGTTTTTAATATCCATTCCAAACTCTCAGTTATCACTCTAAGACTCGGTTTCATATGAACACCCAATCTCTAATTCAATACAAAACCGAATTTCAGTTTTAAAACAAAAACCCATACTCAACCTTCTCAGATTTTTCCATGTTATAAACATTCTTAGTTTTAGCAAAAACCATTTTCATTTCAGTTTTATTTCTAACTATTCTCAGGTTCACTGTTAAAAGTCACACTTCTCATTCGAAAATCCATACTACAAACCCAATCATGCATACATATGAACCTATCTATGTAAACTCATAACTCAGACATGTTAATCATGTACTAACATCATAATTAGCATTTAATTATCAATTATTCATAAATTTAAACTCAGAATACTGAAACTGTTGCACAGTATCAGGAATCATCCCCAACCTAAAATTATCATTCGAAAAGTTAATTAAACATCAAATTAATCACTGACATAGGTTCGTGTATACATGAAGGTGTCCCACGAGTCTACTCGTATGAAACCCAGTTTTTATAATGTGAATTATTATTAACATTATAATATTATTATTATTATTATTATTATTATTATTATTATTATTATTATTATTAACGGTGGGTTTTAAAATTAATTTCAAAAATTAAATTCTGGTTTTGATTGCTGACCTGACCCGAGCCCGGACCAGCTTCCTGAAACCCAGACCCGTTTTGGAACCCTTTCTTTTGAATCCTGATTCCTTTTCTTTCTTTAAATAAAAAAAATATTTTCCAAGAGCTGGTCCAAGTTGGACCAGCACTTCACGTTCTCCCCCCTCTCTCCTTGTTTCACTCTCCTACGATCACTCCCTGACAAACCCACTCCTTATAACTCCTTCTCCTCACAAACCCACTACCATCACCCCCACGAGCACTTACTCACTATCCCTCTCCCTCTATTTTCCTCCAGAAGACAATTCCCCCTCCACTTCACTCTCCCCCTCTCTCACTCACAAAACCCTCCCCAGCCGAGCCTCGTCGACCCGAGCGCACCCCGTCCGGCCTCTTCCAGCCGACGGCCCCGACCCCCTGCCGAGCTCCGGCCATTTCCCGGCCGCCCGCGCCCCCGTGCGCGTCTTCCAGCGCGGCCCCGACCCCCGGCGCCCATCGCCGCCGCCGCCGCGCCTTTCCAGCGCACCCCGCCACCGCCAGGCCGACTCCCGGCCACCCGCGCACCGTCCCGACGGTCTTCCGCCGACCCCCGACTCCGGTGGCCGTGCCCTAGCCCCGATCCAGCCCCGCCCCGACGTCTTCCGCGGCCAGACCCGTCTCCAGCAGCCGCTGCCGCCCCCGGCAGCCCTGATCTGCGTGCGCGTAGCCCCGTCCGGAGTGGACAGCACCTGCGTGTGCTTTCGGCGTGGTTCGATTCCGATTCCAAGTTCGTTCTGTTGATTCGCGCGTCCCGAGTCCGAGGCAACCCTTTCGATTCCGTCGTTTTGGGTAATTCCTGGTTAATCACAGTAGTTCGTCCCTCCCGTGTCAATGATGAGAATTGGTCCACGAATCTCCTTCGGGAATTCGATTTTTGGGTTACGTTTTGTTTCCGGTATTTTTCGTGAAACCTTCGGAAAGCTTCTGTTGGTTTGTTTTGCTTTTCCGAAACTTTCGGAAATGAATTTCTGGATATTTGGTTTTTCGAATTGGGCTGTGATGATTTTGGGTTGGTTTCAGATCCCCGAATTCGTTTCGGGTTGTTCCGAATTACTATTGGGAACGGTTGTGGTTATTTATATATATATTTTGGAATTCCCTGGTTTGGGATATTTGCAGGAAAATATTGGCTCACTTTTCCAGTTTTTGGGTTGATCAAAAATAGAGGAAATGCTGCCGGATTTTCCATAAAATTTAATTATATTTTTAAAATGATTTTAAAATGGTTTTTCGGAAAATATTAATATTTTGGATTTTGGGCGACGACCGTATTGGTCAATGGGCCCCGGCTAAGTACAAACGAAACCGGCTTCGCCCGGACGTTGAGGCATTAGACGATTGGACCAATATCTGAGACTCATTAATAATTTAATTTATTTTATTATTTATTATTAATTTGTTCATAATTAAATTGTAGGAAGATTTTAGAACTAACAACTGTTTCGTCTTATTTCAATTTATGTAAATAAATTGTAATGGGCATAAGTCCAGCCTGTCTATTTTCTCTGTGACCTGTAATTTTGTAGCATAGGTTTTCTATTGTTTTTTGGTTTTGCGAGTTATTTTAGTGTCGCATAAGTCAAAAATAGATAATTATTTTGATATAGAAAATTAAGAAAGTTTTCTCACATTAAATTTACAAGTTTTAATATTTAACAACGATCATGTTTTTCTCATTAAAATAAGAAATTTAGTTTTATACGTATAATTACGAAAATACAAAGTTTCAATCAATTTAAATTGGAAACTACGAGTTTTTCCAAAATACAAGTTTAAATGTTCTTTCCCTCGTTATTAAATTATAACGCACCGATAATCGCATTTTGTTCATGGTTAATAAATAAAGATTAAAATTGATTAGGACACAATTAGAGATTTCAACTAGCATAGTTAGCTTGGTAACCCTGGATTCTGAGTCAACTTCTCGAATATAGGATTTCGAGGACGAGCCTAAATCCCATCTCGAAGTCTTCATCCCTTCAAGTCCAGTCCATTTGAGGCAAGTACATTTTGTGTTAGTTTACAGTTATTTTAATAATTGCTTTACTGCAAGTTTAAACCACGATGCAACACGAAACTCTCTTTCTGATTTCTGAGAGCACTGACTGATTGACTGTTGGGTACTGGAAGAATAGTGTAATGTTTATGACCACATCCAGCTGATAACTTAGAACTGTATTAGCTTACCCCTCTCTCACACGGGGATAAGCCATATCGTATCAATAGGATACTACTGTACAACCCAAGCCGGTCATAATCATTGCCTATTCAAAATCATACTGTTTTACTGCTAGAAAACTGTTTATTTCTAAATTGTTTAAAAGTGAATGATTCTATTATTATTTTAACTGTTCAAATTAGCATGAATTGTACTTTGCTCCCTCCTGACTAGAGATACATTTTTAGGGGATATTGAGAATGCTGAGCTGTTAATCAGCAGTTATTACGACCCGGTTCTGTACCCAGTGGTGCTGCCAGAGTCCCCTTTGGAGGACGCAGGGACTGAGGCCGATGAGCCGACAGTTTAGCTAGATTTTCTTTTTCTCAGTTTTTGTTGTCTATTTGAAAAATTCTGTTTATTTGAATTCAGTATTTATTTCAGTACTTTTAAATTCCAGATCATGTATTTATTTCAAATGTTTAATAAAGTTTCAATTCCTGAATATTGAGTTGTGACAAATATAGATGTTGTTGTTGTGGTTACCTGCTAATGGAACAGCTTACTGCCGCCGTCTCAACAATGGTGCAGGCTGGGCATGATCCGGTTTGACCCAATTATTTGGGATCAGGTCGTGACATATTTTTAGTGGTGGCCCATGCAGGTCACACAACAACTTAGGAAAACATACATAGAAACAATTAGAACACTAGAACATTGATTTGTCACAATATAGGTCCGGATTATATTTAAATAAATATTTTTGTTTGATTATAGACTGGTAGGACACCTTGCTTATGTTTTCATCCTAAACCTTCCAGAATATGACCAAGGAAAAGACTACCCCTGCTGGCGATGAGGTGTCATCATCCGAACACACCCCATCTTCCCCAGCACGTCCAGACCCTTCACCATTGCAGCTGACCGACCGTCCCCATCAATCTCCAGCACTCCGCGGCGCTTACGCCACTACTTCTCAAGCGACGAACCCTACACTTCCCCGGGCTGAGCTGCAGATCCCTGCGATAGTGTCCGTACCAGCTGCCCTACCAGTGCCCGTGGATCCCACAGATCTAGTGGGCATGCTACGAGGAGTGCTTGAAGCACAGAGGGCCCAAGCAGAAGCTCATCGAGAACAGACTGCAGCCCAAGCTGCAGCCCATTGCGAGCAGACCGCGATCATGAGAGAAGGTATGGAGAATGCCCACAACGTGGCAATGGCTGCCCTCGAGAGAGGAGCAACAACTTCATTGGAGCCACGACCTGCCAAGGTAAGCATGATTCAGGAGTTAAGTTATATGTCATTAAGGCCATTCTTTTGATTAGAGGCGTATTATTACATGAAGGTCGGAGATATAGAGAGCTTTAAGAAGAAAGGCCCTCGACCTTTCAAAGGAACCGAGGGTATCATCTACGCCGATGAATGGCTAGACAGCATGGAGCGTCTCTTGAGCGTCGCTCGACTCCCAGAGGACCTCAAGACCGAAGCAGTAGGACTCCAGCTGCAAGATATGGCCAGCACCTGGTATCAGAATGAACCCCGACTCCAGGACAAGCAGCTCGACTGGGACACCTTCAAGAGGCTGTTTCGCAGGAAGTTCTTCCCAACATTAGAGATACGGGAGATGGAAAGACAGTTCTAGGACCTGAAGCAAGGGAACATGACGGTCGAAGAATATGTGGCAGAGTTCGGCCGACTTAGCCGTTTTGCCCATAACTTGGTTGCTGACCCCAAGGATCGTGTTGAACGATTCAGGAATGGACTAAGGGAAGAGATTCGCACCCCTGTGATCGCAGGTGGCGCCAAGACATATGAGAGGATTCTGATACGAGCTCAGGACGTGGAGAAGAGCCAGCCTTCTCGATCCAAGAGAGAGTATCCTGGAACTAGCAACTTCCAGGGTAACCAGAAGAGGCCCAACAACAACATCAACAACAAGCCTTCGCACCACCAGCAGCAGCACCATCAAGCAAGGACCAATGACAAAGCGCCCCAGCGGCAGATCCCTGTCTGTGATTATTGCAAGAGGCCAGGACACCAGTCGAACATATACAGGAAGAGGCTAGGACACTGCCTACTGTGGGTCTGCCACCCACCAAATGAAGGACTGCCCCTCGTCAGTCCACCGAACCAGAACAACTCAGCAAAGAGCTCCCCTACCCACTCAGCAACAACGGTTCGGACAACACCAGCAGAAGATCGGGCGAGCCTATGCCCTAACAGCTGATGAGCAAGAACCAGAGCAGGAACCCACCGCTGATGTCAACACAGGTTCCATTTATGTGTTTTCACATACTGCTCTAGCATTATTTGATTCGGGTGCATCACATAGTTTCATATCATCAGAGTTTATTTTTGCACACCACCTAGATACGGGACTTAGCAAGATGATTAGTAGAGTTATGACTGGTGGTGGACCCATACCCATTACCGAGGCTTGTAATTGTCCCATCACTATTTCAGGCCATCAATTTTTAACACCCTTACTTGTGATACCCCTGCCCAACTATGATGTAGTCCTAGGGATGGACTGGTTAAGTGAGCAGCATGCGCTGATAGATTGTCACCGAGGATGTGTAATCTTCAGTCCACCAGGAGAACCAGAGTTTAAAATCTCTCGAGCTCCGGAAGACATGAAGAGTGTTACCTACTCCTCCATCACCGAAGAACCCGGGTCTCCTCACCCTATCATAGCGGAATTCACGGACGTCTTTCCAGATAGTCTTCCAGGATTGCTGCCAGATCGAGGTATGGAATTCACCATTGATCTAGTACCCGGCTCTTCCTCTATTTCTCGGGATGCTACAGAGTCAACCCTAAGGAGACAAAGGAGATGAAGGACCAGATTGACGAGCTGAAGGCACAAGGATTTATCAGAGACGGGGCTTCACCCTGGGAGCACCAGTTTTGTTCGTGCCCAAGAAGGATGGAACCGTGCGGATGTGCATTGATTACCGGGCGCTAAACAACATCACCATCAAGAACAAGTACCCTCTACCCCGGATCGACGACCTGTTTGATCAACTGAGTGGAGCCAAGGTATTTTCGAAGATAGATCTCAGATCAGGCTACCATCAAATCAAGGTCAGGAAGGAGGATATTCCCAAGACAGCGTTCAACACCAAGTATGGGCAATTTGAATTCTTGGTCATACCGTTTGGGCTGAAAAATGCTCCCGCGGTATTCATGAACCTCATGAACAAGATTTTCCATGAATACCTGGATCAGTTTGTTGTTGTCTTCATCGATGACATACTGATCTACTCAAAGACAGAGGAAGAGCATGAAGAGCACCTGAGGAAAGTGCTGAGCACCTTGAGGAAGGAGAAGCTCTATGGTACGTTATCCAAATGCGAATTCTTTTAAGACAAAGTGGAATTTTTGGGCCATGTTGTCACAGAAAAAGGAATTTCGGTGGATCCAGAGAAGATAGCTGCTATTGAGAAGTGGACTGCACCAAGTTCGGTTGCAGAGATCAGAAGCTTTTTGGGTTTAGCTGGCTACTACCGGAAGTTCGTGAAGGATTTCTCCAAGATTGCTGAACCAATGACGAAGCTTACCAGAAAGAACGAGGAATTCATTTGGTCTGAAGCTTGCCAGTCAGCTTTTGAGAAACTGAAGAAGAGGCTTACAAAGGTGCCGATACTTGCGCTACCCGCAGGTACCGGCGGTTTCTCAATTTATAGTGATGCTTCCGGTAAGGGATTGGGCTGCGTTCTTCAATAATACGGGAAAGTAATTGCTTACGCATCTAGGCAATTACGGACTCATGAGAAGAACTATCCCATACATGATTTGGAGCTTGCAGCAGTGATATTTGCATTGAAGCTATGGAAGCACTACCTTTATGGAGAGAGAGTAGAAATATTTACAGACCACAAAAGTCTAAAATATGTTTTCACTCAGAAGGAGCTGAACATGAGACAGAGACGATGGCTGGAGCTGATGAAGGATTTCGACATCAACCTGCAGTATCATCCGGGTAAGGCTAATGTTGTTGCAGATGCACTTAGTCGATACCCGATGGCAATATTCTTGACCAAGGAGCATCATTTGCTGGAGGACATGGAAAAGCTTGGATTGGAAATTGTACTGCCTGAAGAGGAAATGAAGAAACTAGGAAGATAAGCCATCGTACCAGGAGCTGAATCATCATTGATGCAGTTGCAAGTACGTTCAAGTCTTATGGACAGAGTCAAGGAGGCACAATTCCAAGACGAGACGCTTTGCAAACTCAGAGACCAAGTGCTGGCAGGAACACTTGAAGGATTCTCAATCGCCAGCGACGGAGCACTGAAGAATGGTACAAGGCTTTGCGTACCAACTGGCGAACTGAGGAAAGAGCTGATGCAAGAAGCGTACCAGTCGCAGTATTCCATACATCCTGGAGCCAACAAAATGTACCGGGATATGCGTAAAATATTATGGTGGTACAGAATGAAGAAGGATGTATCCATGTATGTGGCTAGATGTTTAATTTGTCAGCAAGTAAAAGCTAGCAGACAGAGACCAGCAGGACTATTGCAGCAGCTTGACATTCCGGAGTGGAAATGGGAGCACATAACAATGGATTTCGTGTCGGGACTGCCTCGATCCCAAGGAGAGAAGGATGCCATTTGGGTTATCGTGGACCGACTGACGAAGTCAGCTCACTTTATCCCCTTCAAGGTTGGTCTATCCACCGAGAAGTTGGCAGCACTGTACATGCGGCATATCTACCGGATTCATGGAGTTCCGGTAAGTATTGTATCTGACAGAGATACTAGATTTACCTCTCACTTTTGGAAAAGTTTGCATGACAGTTTGGGAACACAACTGAAGTTCAGCACCGCCTACCATCCCCAAACTGACGGGCAATCAGAGAGAACCATCCAGACGCTAGAAGACATGCTGAGATCCTGCGTCTTAGAATTTAGAGGGTCTTGGGAAGACCATTTGCACTTGGTAGAGTTCTCTTACAACAACATCTACCAAGCTAGCATCGGTATGACACCGTTCAAGGCACTCTATGGACGTCGTTGCCGCACTCCACTTGCTTGGGACGACGTCGGAGAACGAGTGTTGCTTGGACCTGAGATGGTGACCGATGCAGCAGAGAAGGTGAGATTGATCAGAGACAAGCTCAGGATTGCCCAGGACAGACAGAAGCATTGGGCCGATAGCAGCCGACGGCCTTTGGAGTTTGAAGAAGGTGACAGTGTGTTTGTGAAGCTCTCTCCTACCAGAGGAACCATCCGTTTCGGCAGAGCGGGAAAGCTAAGCCCCAGGTATATTGGTCCTTTTGAAGTACTCAGCAGGATTGGAGAAGTGGCTTATCGGGTGGCTCTACCCCCAAGTCTCGAAGGCGTCCACAACGCCTTCCACGTTTCGCAGCTGAGACGCTACATCCCGGACCCGAGCCACATCTTGGACCATTCGGAGCTGGAGATTGGACCCAGCCTCACAGTGCCAGAGAAGCCAGTGGTGATATTGGACAGAGGCGAGAAAAGAACCAGGAACTCTGTGACGCCGATAGTCAGAGTCATGTGGCGGCACAACTCACCAGGCGAGTCGACCTGGGAGCGAGAAGACCAGATGCGGGAGCAGTACCCGTACTTTTTTGAGACTTAAGGAAACCCCTAACCCTGCCTTTAATTTCGAGGACGAAATTTTCTAAGGAGGGAAGATTGTGAAACCCAGTTTTTGTAATATGAATTACTATTAATATTATAATAATAATATTATTATTATTATTAACGGTGGGTTTTAAAATTAATTTCAAAAATTAAATTCTGGTTTTGATTGCTGACCTGACCCGAGCCCGGACCAGCTTCCCGAAACCCAGACCTGTTTTGGAACCCTTTCTTTTGAATCCTGATTCCTTTTCTTTCTTTAAATAAAAAAATATATATTTTCCAAGAGCTGGTCCAAGTTGGACCAGCACTTCACGTTCTCCCCCCTCTCTCCTTGTTTCACTCTCCTACAATCATTCCTTGACAAACCCACTCCTTATAACTCCTTCTCCTCACAAACCCACTACCATCACCCCCACGAGTACTTACTCACTATCCCTCTCCCTTTATTTTCCTCCAGAAGACAATTCCCCCTCCACTTCACTCTCCCCCTCTCTCACTCATAAAAACCTCCCCAGCCGAGCCCCGTCGACCCGAGCGCACCCCGTCCGGCCTCTTCCAGCCGACGGCCCCGACCCCCTGCCGAGCTCCGGACATTTCTCAGCCCCCGCGCCCCCGTGCACGTCTCCCAGCGCGGCCCCGACCCCCGGCGCCCATCGCCGCCGCCGCCGCGCCTTTCCAGCGCACCCCGCCACCGCCAGGCCGACTCCCGGCCACCCGCGCACCGTCCAGACGGTCTCCCGCCGACCCCCGACTCCGGTGGCCGTGCCCTAGCCCCGATCCAGCCCCGCCCCGACGTCTTCCGCGGCCAGACCCGTCTCCAGCAGCCGCTACCGCCCCCGGCAGCCCTGATCTGCGCGCGTAGCCCCGTCCCGAGTGGACAGCACCTGCGTGTGCTTTCGGCGTGGTTCGATTTCGATTCCAAGTTCGTTCTGTGGATTCGTGCGTCCCGAGTCTGAGGCAACCCTTCGGATTCCGTCGTTTTGGGTAATTTCTGGTTAATCACAGTAGTTCGTCCCTCCTGTGTCAATGATGAGAATTGGTCCACGAATCTCCTTCGGAAATTCGATTTTTTGGTTACGTTTTGTTTCCGGTATTTTTCGTGAAACCTTCGGAAAGCTTCTGTTGGTTTGTTTTGCTTTTCCGAAACTTTCGGAAATGAATTTCTGGATATTTGGTTTTCCGAATTGGGTTGTGATGATTTTGGGTTGGTTTCGGATCCCCGAATTCGTTTCGGGTTGTTCCGAATTACTATTAGGAACGGTTGTGGTTATTTTTATATATATTTTAGAATTTCCTGGTTTGGGATATTTGCAGGAAAATATTGGCTCACTTTTCTTGTTTTTGGGTTGACCAAAAATAGAGAAAATGCTGCCGAATTTTCCATAAAATTTAATTATATTTTTAAAATGATTTTAAAATGGTTTTTCGGAAAATATTAATATTTTGGATTTTGGGCGACGACCGTATTGGTCAATGGACCCCGGCTAAGTGCAAACGAAACCGGCTTCGCCCGGACGTAGAGGCATTAGCCTATATGACGATTGGACCAATATCTGAGACTCATTAATAATTTAATTTATTTTATTATTTATTATTAATTTTTTTCATAATTAAATTGTAGGAAGATTTTAGAACTAACAACTATTTCGTCTTATTTCAATTTATGTAAATAAATTGTAATGGGCATAAGCCCAGCCTGTCTATTTTCTCTGTGACCTGTAATTTTGTAGCATAGGTTTTCTATTGTTTTCTGATTTTGCGAGTTATTTTAGTGTACGCATAAATAAAAAATAGATAATTATTTTTATATAGAAAATTAAGAAAGTTTTCTCACATTAAAATTTACAAGTTTTAATATTTAACAACGATCATGTTTTTCTCAATAAAATAAGAAATTTAGTTTTATACGTATAATTACGAAAATACAAAGTTTTAATCAATTTAAATTGGAAACTACGAGTTTTTCCAAAATACAAGTTTAAATGATCTTTCCCTCGTTATTAAATTATAACGCACCGATAATCGCGTTTTGTTCGTGGTTAATAAATACAGATTAAAATTTATTAGGACACAATTAGACATTTCAACTAGCATAGTTAGCTTGGAAACCCTGGATTCTGAGTCAACTTCTCGAATCTAGGATTTCGAGGACGAGCCTAAATCCCATCTCGAAGTCTTCATCCCTTCAAGTCCAGTCCATTTGAGGCAAGTACATTTTTGTGTTAGTTTACAGTTATTTTAATAATCGCTTTACTGCAAGTTTAAACCACGATGCAACACGAAACTCTTTTTCTGATTTTTAAGAGCACTGACTGATTGACTGTTGGGTACTGGGAGAATAGTGTAATGTTTATGACCACATCCAACTGATAACTTAGAACTGTATTAGCTTACCCCTCTCTCACACGGGGGATAAGCCATATCGTATCAATAGGATACTACTGTACAACCCAAGTCGGTCATAATCATTGTCTATTCAAAATTATACTGTTTTACTGCTAGAAAACTGTTCATTTCTAAATTGTTTAAAAGTGAATGATTCTATTATTATTTTAACTGTTCAAATTAGTATGAATTGTACTTTGCTCCCTCCTGACTGGAGATACATTTTTACGGGATATTGAGGATGCTGAGCTGTTAATCAGCAGTTATTACGACCCGGTTCTGTACCTAGTGGTGCTGCCAGAGTCCCCTTTGGAGGACGCAGGGACTGAGGCCGATGAGCCGACAGTTTAGCTATATTTTCTTTTTTCCAGTTTTTGTTGTCTATTTGAAAAATTCTGTTTATTTGAATTCAGTATTTATTTCAGTACTTTTAAATTCCAGATGTATTTATTTCAAATGATTAATAAAGTTTCAATTCCCGAATATTGAGTTGTGACAAATATAGATGTTGTTGTTGTGGTTACCTGCTAATGGAACAGCTTACTGCCGCCGTCTCAACAACGGTGCAGGTTGGGCATGATCCGGTTCGACCCAATTATTTGGGATCGGGTCGTGACAACTCGTATCCAAACATTTAGACATGAGGTGTCCAATCAAGTAAAAACACACACAGACACGTACATACAGTGCAGTATCGTGCTGTGATGAGGACAAGGTGTCGTACACGCGACACAAGACACGTGACACTTCGTGCTCGTGTCCATGTGTTCGCCACATATAGGGCTACACATGTGTCACTCTGCACCATGTCCACAAGAGTCGTGTCGAGAGTTTGGAGGCCGTATATCAGAGCCAAAAACTGTGCGTGCGTGCGACAGTGTAAGACCCGTGCACACGTGTTTCCTCACTCGACACGGCATGATACGAGACGAGACTTTAGGGAAGTCGTGTCAGACACTAGACCCACCTCTGTGTCAAAGAAAATGTGTCCAAGTGACACAGACACTGCACACGAGTCCACGAGTAGCAGGGCACTGCCCTAAGGCTGCTGCGGGCGTGTTCGTGTCCGTTTTGGACACGAACACGACTGGAATTCGTGTTCAGTCAAATTGTTTAGTGATATACACATAATAACCTAATTTTCTATTCAATTAGATTCTGAAATTAACACAATTTATTTCTCACAAACATTTTATCGAACACCTTGTTAAAATAACTGATACGTGTCCGATACGGACAAGAAATGGACACTACGTAGCACCAAACTAACTCTACAGCTAGGGTATACCTATATGCATGCATCTATGAAAATAAAACATGATTTTATAAGGGTTTCATGGGATTTACCTATTGTGAATGAATCTCAATGAGAAGGGTGAGGTTGAGGGTTTTCCTTTGAATTTCAATTTACCAAAGCAATTCAAATCCTAGCTAGCAAGTCCCTACTAGCTCCCACTATGGTAGAGGGTGATGATGCAATTGATTAGGACCAATTTGGACTTGATTTGGATATTAGGGGAAGGAATTTGGGGAGGAACTATTAGGGTTCTAAGCAAAAGTAAAAAGAGGCAAAGGCTTTGCTAATGATGCTTTATAGGAAGGGGGTGTTTGATGGCTACCATTGATGAATTAGGGTTAGGTTTTAGGTCTAGATGAGTGGCTAGGAGTTGTCCACCCAATTCAAAGCCTTCCTATTGGTTCAACTAGTCATAGGGCTTCCTTTTTCACAAATATCCCAAGAGTAAAATATCTTACCTAGAATATCTAGATATTATTAACCTTGTCATTACTAGGTTATCCTAACCAATACACTAAGCCCAAGGTTAATCTAGATTAGGCTAAGTTTCTAGGTCAAGTCTCAACCTAACAATTAGCACATATTTAATTAATACAAATTACAATTTCACAAAATTGTCAAAATGACCAAAATACCCCTAGACTAAAGAGTAGTAATATGACATTCTAATCACATGACTAGGCTCCCATGGTCATGGTTAGTCTCTAGGCTTAGCAATTCTAGGGTTACACTAGTTAACCATCAAAATCACATTTCAATATTTTAAATAGTTTTAAATTAATTAAAAATTACCAAAAATCATAACATGGTTTCAATATCATTATTAAATGATTATAATTACAAAATTTCAAAATTACCCTCATTTTAAAACTGGGTGTTACAAATATTATGTCAAGGGTCCTAAAATTTTCTATTGCAAGAATGAAGATAAATATGGATGAAACTTTCAGATGGAATCATGAATCATATACAAACTTTTTGGATGCAATGAATCATGAAATTATTCGTGTACATGGATAAAAAATTATAAAAAAATGCCCATAACAACATCACTCAAGGGTCAGGCAAGCTCGCTTGCCCCCACTAGTGCTGACACTCTCTCACCAAATAAAAAATTAATCATAAAAAATAAGATTAGGTGCAAAAAAGGTCAAACTCACTCAAGCAAGGATCACGCTCCTTGTCGTGACTCGTGAAATCGCTTCAGGTTTGGTCGCCGGAAAGAAACAAAGAAGAAGAAGAAGAAGAAGAAGAAGAAGAAGAAGAAGAAGAAGAAGAAGAAGAAGATGATGATGATGATGATGATGATGATGATGATGAGAGAGAGAGGGAGATATATGATATTAGCTTAGCAAATATTAAGTGAAAAGGGAGAGCGATTTTTTTCAGAGTATTCATAGCAGAGAGGAGATGAAGTGGCAGCTTAGAAATATGGTGAAATTTTATTTTTTTTATAGGTTTTATTTTATTTTCCTCCAGGCAATCATGGATATCGCCAGGCCCATAATTTTTTTACTGGGCCAAAAAAACTGTTGCTTCAAAAAAAATGGAGGCCCGCCTCCCCCCTGGAGCCGCCTATGTTTGTAGTATATGACGTTTAGATATCCTTTTTTTACGTGAACTAATCACTTTTATTAAAAATTAGACCTATGTATATTAAATAATATTAAAAAAAATATTCTAAAATTTTGGATTGGGGCACCGACAGCCAGTCTCATGGTATTAGGGGTGCAACTCGGGCAGGTTGGGTCGGACTTGAGGTCAACCCGAGCCCAACCCGATGAATCATAAGCCTAGCCCGAGCCCAAGCCCGGCCTGATCTCGGGTTAAACATATGAAGCCCAAGACCAAGCCCGGAGGATCGGGTTTGCCACAGGTTGAACTCGGGTCGGGTTCATCGAGTTTATCGGGCTCTAATATAATATTTGAAATAATTTTAAACAAAAGTAATATCATAATCAAATAGCAATCAAGTCTTGATCATTAAAAAATACAAACTGAAATAAAATTTATGATAAGGAGTTGAAGAGTTTGAGTAGAGAAATTTAGGATTTAAAACTTTTATTTAAAAAATATGAAATATATATATATATATATATATATATATATATATATATATATATATATATATATATATATATAAGTGCTTATCTATATACCCTATTTAATTATGAAATATCTGAACATAGTAATTATAAATATTCATAAAATAAATTAAAAATATATTTTCTTATTTAGAATATTTAACAACACCTATTATTTATAGTTCTATAAATCTATTTTCCCACAAAGAGTTTAAATAAAATCTAAGAAAATATGGAAATATTTCTACCAAATATACATACCAACTATACATTATATATATATATATATATATATATATATATATATATATATATATATATATATATATATATATATATATATATATATATATACACCTAGTGCTCATATATTCAAATATATATATATATATATATATATATATATATATATATATATATAAATATATATATATATATATATATATATATATATATATATATATATATATATATTTGAATATATGAGCACTAGGTGTATATATATATATATATATATATATATATATATATATATATATATATATATATATATATATATATATATATATATATATATACACCTAGTGCTCATATATTCAAATATATATATATATATATATATATATATATATATATATATATATATATATATATATATATATAAGTCGGGTTTTGGATTCTTCGAGTAATCTGACACATGAACCCGAGCCCAACCCAATTTTTGATCGGGTTTAAATATTTTAACCCATATTCAAGCCCGAATCCGAGTATCTTCAACCCTAATCCAACTTATTAACGGATTTATCCAATCTGACTCGGGTTTAGCCCACCCAAATTGTACCCCTACATGGTATCGGATTGATGGTTGGTCGCAAGAGTCAAGAAGAAAAGAATAAGCTGTTGGTAGACTTGATGAGTTGTATTGTATATCAACTATTTTATGCTATTATGTGATATAATTGCAAAGTCGATGGTAGACTTTTAGAATAATAATAACTCGACTAAGAGTATGGACAAGTATGGTACATATAGCATCTGGATTTTTGAGGAAGCATGATGGGTTCTTGTCGTTATGTTCCGTGTTCAGAAAATATTTTATGCAATAGATAATCAAAATCACTCTTTTAAGTGGAGTAAAATGATTATCAATTGATATTAGCTCCACAGCTATATTTTGAAAGAAGGAAAGCAAATTTAGACAGAATCTAGAACCCATTTGGTGAAATTTACCAACTCTGAACATGCCGTAATTATAATGGTGTATGTAGACTAATATTTAGGGTTATTAAGTTTTAAATTCTCGTATAATATTTGAAATTTATATTTATATTTTTATATTATTGAGAAAAAGATTTGGACCTCGTTCCGACAGTTCACTTGTATTGTCCGTCCAAAATAAAAATCTAAACAATTTTTTTGAATATCATACGAGACCTTATAACTAAACGCAAATTGTAAATATTATGAAGACATAAACAAGATCTAACGGTCAGTCCATATCACTATCGGGACAAAATCCAAATCTTATTCTGAAAAATATGGAGACACAAACGTAAATTTTGAATATTATATGATACCCTAAAATAGGGGTGAGCATTCGGTTAATTTCAAACCGAATCGAATAACCGAAAATCGAATTGGACCGAAACCGAATAACCAAAGCCGTAACCGAACCAAAATGGCCTATAACCGAATCAAATCCGTTCGGTTTTCGGTTTATTCGCTTTTTCGGTTTATTTGCTCTCTTTTTTTGTTAATATATATAGTAACTATATATATATATATATATATATATATATATATATATATATATATATATATATATAAAAAAAATATATATATATATATATATATATATATATATATATATATATATATATATATATATATATTTATTATTATTATTATTATTTTTTTTTGGAAACAAAACCTTTATTGAATGATAGGCGCAAAAAGCCGAAGCCTATACAAGTAAGCGCGTCTTGCGCGAAGAACGACCCAAAACAAAGAGAGAAACACGAAGTGTTGCTCACAAAACGGTAACTGGACCGAGCATCAGAAGGTTAGGCGGTCAAAGCTAGGGAACAGCGCCCCTGCCCCTGTCAGAAGTCCAGGGCGTCCCAAAACTGGTTCGAGGTGTGAGTGCAACACCTCTTTCTTTTGAAGATTTGCCGAACCACCTCTCTGTACAATTGAGGAGGCGGGAATTGACGGCCATCGAATCTGTATTTGTTTCTGTTCTTCCATAATACCCAAAATGCGACGGCAGCGACGATCTGATGCCCGTGAGACGTGTTCCAGCTGGCCAGCAGATCGTTGATGCCCCCGGTTGTGGGGACCATTTTGCACCTGTAGTGAAGGTGTGTCCAAATGTGAGAGGCAGATTCCCCTGAAAGAAGAACGTGATCGACGGATTCTGGTTGGTGATCAACACAGCAGTGGCATCTGGACGCCAGACTAAACCCGAAGGATTTGACGGCATCGTCCGTGGGGAGTTTCCGACGCGCGGCACGCCAGAGGAGAATGGACCATTTCACAGGAATACACGTGTGCCAAAACTTGGCGGAAGGGGAGGTCGTGACTTGTATGTCTCTGATGATGGCTCTGGCCGAAGCAAGGGTGAAGACGCCACCCTGGTTGGGGGACCATCTGAGCACGTCATGAGCGTCATTGATCGACAGATGAATATATATATATATATATATATATATATATATATATATATATATATATATATATATATATATAGTTACTAAATATATATATATATATATATATATATATATATATATATATATATATATATAGTTACTAAATATATATATATATATATATATATTTAGTAACTATATATATATATATATATATATATATATATATATATATATATATATATATATATATATATATATATATATATATATATATATATATATTTAGTAACTATATATATATATATATATATATATATATATATATATATATATATATATATATATATATATATATATATATATATATATATATATATATATATATATATAAACTAAATTTTCTCATTCGATTTTCTGTTTTGAACCGGAACCGAAACAGAAACCCAAAATCAAAATCGAAACCGAATAAGAAAATTTAGTATTTTTAAAACCGAAACCGAACCCTTCTTTTAAAACCGAACCAAATTTTTTATTCGATTCGGTTCGATTTTCAGCACAAATTGAATAATGCTTCCTCCTACCCTAAAACTAAATTACCCTAATGTTTATGGGAGGGGGGCGGGATCGTCTTCTAAATCATAGGAGAGAGAGAGAGGATGCCTTACCTCAAAAAAAAAGTACACAAATATAACCAAAAAAATAAATAATTCCAAACTAATTAAACATGGAACTGTTTGTTGTAGTGGGTGGGGTTCCCAACCTATGTGGAGAATACCCCGGAGAACGACGAGCGCCATCAGTGTGTCGGAGAAGCTCGGGGAGTGCATGGATCCTATTGTGGAATATATATGGTAAGAAAATATATGATTGGATTTCTATATTTACTTTGATTATATATTTATGATTGGACCCTTCATATAGTAGCTTTCCATATAATTGGGCTTCCAATTATGGCAAGCCAATTATGATTGGATTTCCATTAAATATATGATTGATGCATATTGGAAGTTTTCATATATATTGGCCTTCTATGTATGGATTACCAAAGGCTTATAAAAGGGTGATGCATGCTAGTTGTAAAATCATCTCAAAACAAGAGTGCTTTACAATCTTTGAGAGAGAGAGGATTAAGGACTAATGTGAAGGAGAGATTGTTTCGAAAAAAATTTCGGCATCTCTTGTTCTTCGGAGTCCACAATCAAAACTTTTCTTCTTTCAAGTGAGTTGTGGTGATCCGTGTTGGATCGGGAGGAGCTTGTAGAGGGTGCATTCTCTTTATTCCATTAGTGGAAGTTTTTCAGGGTTGGACTCCGATCGTCCCGTGGTTTTTTTCGCAAGGATTTTCTACGTCAAAAATCTTTGTGTCTGCGATTGTGTTTGGCAATTTTGGTTTGTGTGCTTTTTGCTCGGTTCTCTCGCAGGACTTTCTGGTTTGGGGAAACGGTTTTTGCGCTTCGTTCCCAACAGAGTGGTATCAGAGCTTTGGGCTCACATGGTAGTGCCGTAAAAGCTCCAGCCGTAAAAGGGTACGAGTATTTACGGCGTGTGAAAGTAGGCCGTAACTTAGGTAATTGCACGTCGTAAAAGAAGTTGCTGAAAAACTATGGATCTTATTTACGTCCCATAATGCATGCCGTAAATACTAATCTTTTACGACTCGAAGTGATGGCCGTTAATAAATTCAATTTATTCAATTTAAGGCACACATGGCAAGTCATGAATACTTAAAAATAAATACCTACTATCTCACATTTACGGCCCAAAAATGCAGGTCGTAAATGTTATGTGTTTATGACTCAAATTGAGGGCCGTTAAAAGGTTGATGAGTTTCATTTTTGTGGCTCGCAAGGCGCGCCGTGATTATGGTTTTTTTTTAAATATCCACATTTGAATAGCTACAAATATAATTAATTAATAAACCAAAATCAAATATGACTATAATATGGTTCTCACAGTTTTTCCAACCGAAATCAAACTAATTGCACATCTATATTGAGAGTATTTACTTCCAACAAGTTGCAATAAATCCATACACATTAATAAGATGACACAAACATGATAGAAGCTTAACACAAAGCAAAAGTGTTTAAACTGGATTTCTGATAGCAAAGTCATTTTCTTAGTCATTAAGCTCAAACCAAAATTAATGTCTTACAACAAAAACAAAGTCACTTTGTCTTACTACAAAAGCAAAATTCACTCTCACTATAGTTGGACACTTCAAGACCTTCGAAGACTTTAAAGTCCTTGAGCTCAAAATATGAAACTTTGTAGAAGCATGCCTCCCCTCTTCTTTAAGCTTAATTACCTGAATAAAAATAAAAAATAATATTAACAAATATCCAATAAAATGAATGCATGAAAGAGACTTATATACATGTTTAATGATGAGACTTATACACAAGACAAGTTCCATGAATATGGATAATTTTACACCCATCACCAATGTGCTGGATGACAACAAATTTCCTAATGTCAACTTAATATGATGTGAGCCAACCCAAAAACATGAGGGGCTGGAAAACTCGTTCACATTACCCAAAATATATAGGTGAACCTATATTCTAGGTAATCCTCTACCCAACCATGTTGTTCTCTATTTCCTAACTCCATGCATCACCCCATATATATACCTACATATCCATACATAACAAGACGTGCACCCACATATCCACAAGACACTCTCCTAATCCTGATACCAGGTTTAGGATCCCCCCTGCACAATCACCCCTGCGATGGGATATGCCCCTGACTCATACTGCTATATAGCCTACATGGCTGCCAAGCCCTATGGAAGTCATATATAGCTCCATAATGATTAGAAAGTTACAGGAAGACTTACCTAAGAATCACATAAAAGTTGGAACACATTCTAATAATCATAACAAAAGGATAAGCCGAGTAGAAGATCAAAATGTCAGCCCTGCCGAGGGGATTGCTCCCAGGTTGCCTATATGAGAAAAACCATAAAAGTTGGAACACATTCTAATAATCATAACAAAAGGATAAGCCGAGTAGAAGATCAAAATGTCACTTGGTAGAGTGTAAAACTGAAGCATGAGAAAATCTTTGCACACATTAGCTAGCTAGCACAGCAAAGTGAACCTCTGTGTTAATTATGTATGAACTGTATGAGGTGAAAGAGGAGCAGTTTTACATGCTGGGAAATTTAAGCAAAATATAGATCATCTTAGTTTTGACATAGAAAGTAGCATTCATAGCAGTTTTACATGCTGGGAAATTTAAGCAAAATATAGATCATCTTAGTTTTGACATAGAAAGTAGCATTCATAGAACTGGACATGGATGATTAGGAATCAGGACTTGTTGTTTATTCTTCTGGCAATGTATTTACTGTTTCAAGTATTTAGTTCTCAGTTTAGTAGCAATATTTTACTTCTTATATATTTGCTCTATTCTTTTCCCCCGTAGTTTAGCCTATGTTGTTTATCGACAAAATTTCTTTTTGTTACTGCTACACTCATGTATGTCACTATGCTCCAAATACTTCTTGTACAGTAATTTGGAATGTAACTAGTATATCAACTGATCATCTACCTACTGGATTGGTCTCCGATTTCTCTTATTGGGATTAGAGAGTTTGTGTGCATCTTAACTAGCTTCATGTGCAAGAAACGAAGCCTAACCACAAATAACAGTTTACAAAATTTCTGAATTAAACCAGTACTAAACCGACTAAGGCCAGTTAAAATATAAGTCCAAACAAACTTCAGCAAGCATACATTGGCTATAATAAATGTTCCAACAACCACCATACATGCCACCAAACAATGGTTTCATACACCAATCTAAGGCCAGTCAAAATATAAGTCCAAACAAATAATAAATGCTCCGAGTCTCCCTACCTGGCCAATTGGCCTGCTGCCAAAGGACACTCCCACTGCAGTGGCCTATTGGCCTGCCTACTCTGCCACACATACAGACCAACAAACTTCCTTACCTCTCATATCGGCTATATATGTATATAGCTACAAACAAATAAATTGACACTCCCTCTCAATTCCTAAACACTCACTAACCTATCACTAAACTCATACACATACACTCTAATCCTTAACTCATAACACACAAGCAAGGATATTCACCACTACAAACACATAATAAGGAAGTTAAATAGAACTTGAACAAAAAGGGGGGTGACTGAAATATATATATATATATATATATATATATATATATATATATATATATATATATATATATATATATATATATATATATATATATATATAACCAAACAGCAATTTATTGAATAATAAAGGTGGCTCATAGCGAGCAGTACAGGTGCCAGGGTCCAAAACACACAAAAAGGCCTTGGAAGGCAAAGTAGAAAATACATAAAGGTCAAATTCGAAATTTCGAAAAATTTCAAAATTTGAATTGGGTCTGCAAAATATTCGAAAAGAGCGGGTGTGGGCGCACGGCCCTAGGGGGTGCACACTGCCAAAGAGTGTGAATTTTTTTTTTTTGGAAAGGAAAAAATGAATTTTGAAAAAGAAATTCAAAATTCAAAAGCGCGTGTCCCGAGGGCGGTCGCACGCGAGACCCGAGGGCGGGGAGAACGCGTGGCCCGATGGCCCGCTGCTCGAGGGCGCGCTGCTCGAGCGAGGGGGGTTCTGCCCGAGGGAGGGGTGCGGGACTCGAGGACCCCCCCCAGCGCGCGGCCCGGTGAGGGCCACCGCCGGGGAAGGCCGAGCGTAGGGAGGCCGAGAGAGGGGCCAGCGCCGGCGAGGAAAGCCGGCCCGACGGAGGAGGAGAAGGAGACTCAGGCGGGGAGGCTCGATCTCCGGGGGAGGGGGCGTCCTCCGGTGGGTCGGCTTAGGACGGCAGCCGGGCGGAGAGGAGGTGAATCGAGGCGGCCAGGAAGAGAAGAAGGGCTGCGGCGCCGGCTGGAGGAGAGGAGGGAGGGAGCAGGCGGCTCGACCTCCGGGTGTCCGCAAGCCAAAACCCTAGAGGGGTGGGGGGTCTACCGGCGAGCGATGGAGGGAGCTCCGTAGCTCGTAGCGGTGGGCGGACGATGAGGGCAGGGCCGCCGCTGGAGGAGGTGATCCGTCGACCCACGCCGGTGAGGAGGCCAGAACGGGGACAGGGTTCACCGGAGGCCACGACGCGGAGGACGGAGGGGGAAAAGAGAACTGGGGCCGGCGTGCGGCCATCGTAGCCCACGCGGGGGGGGGGGGGAGGGCATCGATGCCGGAGAGAGCGTCAACGAAGCTGGAGAGAGCGTCGACGAAGCTCGAGAGCCGACGACGAGAGCCGGCGGCGAGAGCCGGCTGCGAGAGCCGGCGGCGAGAGCCGGGCCGGGGTTGCTGGGGGCAGGGAGACGTTCGGGCGTCGGCCACGCCAGAGAAAGGAAGGCGGCCGACATCGAGGGAGGGGGCGCCGCCGCGGAGGGGGGAGGCGGCCACGACAGCGGGGAGGCGATAGGAGGAGGTGTCGGACGGTGAGCCGACGCCGGCACCGCTGCGGGGACTACGAGGGGGGAGGCGGCGGATGCGCTCCTGAGCCTGAAGCGCCGGAGGGGGGGAGACCTGCCTCGCGCACGGGAGACCACTGCAGGGAGAGGATGGAAGGCACCGCCAAGAAGGGTGGCGGCGGCGCAGCGGGAGGGTCGGTTGGGGGAGCCGGGGAGGGAGGGTGCGCAATGGACGGAGAAGCAGCCGGTGGAGGCCCGCGCCTGGCCCGGTTGCGCCGGCGCCGCCGAGGGCGACGATGGGGTTGTGGGGGTGGAAGGGGGTGAGGGGAACCCCCCGGCGGGAAGCCGGCGAATGGGGGAGGGGGGAAGCTCCACTGCGACCATCCATAGGGGGAGGGAGGAGCTCCGAAAGGGACGAAGCAGGTGAGCGGCGCCGGCCCCGGCAAGCCAACCGGCCATCCCTGCCACCAAATCCCCGAGGGGGGCGGAGAGGCCAAGAAGGGGGAGCCGGCCCGCCGCTTCATCTCCAGATTTTCGCTTTATATATATATATATATATATATATATATATATATATATATATATATATATATATATATATATATATATATATATATATATATAAGTAAAGACTGACAATAAAAAGGGGACTGAATGTGAGAGTCATAAGTTGACACAAAATGGGGTATAAGGACTGTATCAAGTGAAAATGTGGTTGTGAAACTTAAGCCATTATCCCTTGCTAACTAACCTATATATAAACCATTCACCCCATCATCTATTTGGACTGCTCAAAGAATTATAGGACATTCGACTAAGGCTGCAATGCTCAAAGTATATGGTCTGACATGACTAGATATGCAGGATAATGAGGTTCAATGATCCAACAAATACTCCTACTCCTATTCTAACTGATACAACATCAATGATAACAATGATGTGGCAAACAAAATGAAATGCGTTGTTAATTCAACTGAAAATATGTAGAGAATTTTTCTGTAGATCCAACATCCATTGACAATCTGTAGTGAAAATTTCTTGTGTCAGCTCAACTAAAATGGATAAAAGCTATAACTGATCGGCGAAAAGAAGCAAAAAAGAGTATTTAGATAGAAATTACCTTCCATTTTCTAACAAGTTATGATGTAATTGATCGGCCATGCGATTATGCTTCCCAGTGCTTCATTCAAAAGAAAAGCTTCACGCGTTGGTCGATACAGAGTCACGCTCTCATTGCCCTCTACTACATGTCGTACAGAAACTTTCCAACATTCAGCACCAAGCAGCACATGATGTACTAGTGATTTAGGATCCTTTGATAGAACTTTACCGGTGGCAACAACTGTTTTTTTGTCTAACCTGTAGAACCCTAGAGGGGGGGGGGTGAATAGGAAAATAAAAAATAACTAGTGCAACAGAAGCAATATATGACAAATAAAAGTAAAGAGTGAGAAGATCAAACACAAGAGTTTTCTTACGAAGGCTCGCCAACTTCAAACAAATGAGAAGAGAAACTTGTTGATCTTCTAACACGTGAAGATCGAAATTTACAACTCTTAAATACTCTATCACTTTGGGAGGGGATGACAATTAAAAGCTTGAAGAGTATTAATGGTGGAGCACTTGGTTGTTAGAAAATTTATGGCAAGAGTTGGTAAAGTCCTCAAGAGAGAGAGGGCTTTATTTTATAGAGAAACCAAGAGTTGGAGGCATTTAATGCTTCTGAATACAGGCAGACCGGCATGCCGTCGGTATGCAGCGGCATACCGTCGGTATACCGGCCAAATAGTAACAGTCAAATTAATGACCGTTTGAGAGCATTAAATGCGGCCATTAATGCTAGTCAGAGCAATTCAAAAATCAAATATTTGAAACTCGGTATACCGCCGGTATGCCGGAGCATGCCGTCGGTATGCCGACAATTTGTCACAGCAAGTTTTGGGTTGCTAAAAACGGTATACCGCCGGTATGCCGGAGTATGCCGTCGGTATACCGACAATTTGTCACAGCAACTTTTGGGTCGCTAAAAACGGTATACCGCCGGTATGCCGGAGCATGCCGTCGGTATGCCGACAATTTGTCACAGCAACTTTCTGGACACGAAAATCGGTATACCGTCGGTATGCCGACAATTTGTCACAGCAACTTTCTCGGCTCTAAAAATGGTATACCGTCGGTATGCCGAAGCATGCCGCCGGTATGCCGCTCTGTAGGTATTTGAAATTTGACTTTGTTCTTTTTACTTGTCATCCGTCCTTAGGTATTTACAGATGTACCTAGACTTTGTACAGACACGAAGACTCTAAGCAGGAGGACGCCGTCTTATGCAAGGAACGCCGATAACTGCTTCAGTCTTCAATGTAAAAGATGATTGCGCTTGAACGGAAGTACTACATGTAGTAGAGCTTCTGAGAATATTGAATCTGAAGATACCAAAAACTAAACTACGAAGATGCTGTTAATAATCAAAATAAAATGTGCCAACAATCTCTCCCATTTTGATAATAGAGAGATAGCATCTTCAGGGAGTGACCCTCCCGTAGGAAGACAACTCCCCCTCAATACGTTTTCTCCCCCTTTGTCACTTAGTCAAAGATGGGAAAACAAATTAAAAAAAATAGCAATAATGAGAACAAGAGCATAGAATAAAAAAGCATGTATTTATATGTAGAAGTGAAAGCTTAATACATGCAAGATGTTCATACTACAAAAGACAAATAAAAAGACTCTCCCTATGAGAGTTTGATAACAAGAGACAGACATAAACTAAGTCCCCGAAGGATTGCAAAGTACTAGGATCAACGACACAAAGGTCCCGAAGGACCGCAAAGGACAGAACATAAAAAAAAACACACATAACTAGAACACGCATTATTCGAGACCATCACCCAAAGGGAAGCCACCCCTAATCGTCCGCCTGATCGTCCCCACCATCCTGAGCTTGTTGAAAGGCACCATAAGGATCAATGCCGTCCGGGTACATGAACCCATAGGCATTGGGATCGGGGAAGCACGAACCCTGGTACATTGGATCTTGAAGATTGAGATCCAGATACATGTCCCGATCTTGAATGGTGCGCTAGATAAAATATGCTTGATCATGAAAGCGGGCTTGAATCAGATTCCTAAGGCCACGAGTATGAGCCCTCATCTGTTCCTCTGCCTGGGCCATGCGCATGTCGAAGTGCTGCTGAGTCAGCGGCATGTATCGGTCGGAGGCAGGCGGAGTAGATACGGGAGCAGCAGGAGTGGAAGCAGGTAGGTCTTGGGAAGACGAAGCACGTGAAGTAGAGGCGCCACTAGAAGAACGAAAAATAGCAAGATAGGAAGGGACGCCATCCGAGGAGCAAAGGGATAGATCAACTTGCTTGGCTTCCAGAAGGAGGGTGATGAGGGAGCCGTAGTAGAGGTTCTGCTTTCCCGCTGGCATGACACGCCGGAAGAGAAGAAGGAGAGTCTTCGGGAAGGAGAAGGACTTCCGAGCATAAAGATAATACATGTACACCAGGGCATCGCCGGTAATGACATCGTAGTTCCCGTCCTTAGGAAAGAGTGTATGACACACAATCCTATGGAGCTCGCAGTAAAACGGCTCCAGCTGTGCGAAAAGGGCCGGGATAGCAGGAGGGTTGGGGCCCTTGCAGATGATACGGCAGAACTCGTCGAAAGGGGACACCGCCGAGGAGTGAAGAGCAGCCCAGGATGGCAAGGCTTCCCCTCTGTCCGGGATGCCGAGGATGTGCCTGATGTCCCGAGACGTGAGACGGAAGTGACGATCGTTGACCATGGACTGAATGGAGGGGTGCTCGTCGTCCGGAACCAAATTGCAATAGAATAGACGGACGGCAGCAGGGTAGACGGGTATTTGACGCCGAAGGAGGGAGGAGAGTCCGGCTTCGTCAAACAAGGAGACATGGCCGGGAAAGAGATTCCAATTTATCGCTCGTCCCTTGAAGACATTGTGATGAACGAAGTATTGGAACCATAGCTCGGCCGCCAAGGAGTTGGTAAAGACCCGTTGGTCATACCCGTGAGGTTGAGCCACCGGAATGAAAGGGTTGAAGAAAGTGGAGGAGGAGCGGGGACGCTTCGGATTGGCCATGGAGGAAGGTTAGGGTTTTGGAGAGGATGATAGAGGAGTAAGGAGAAGAGATAGAAGAAAAAAAAGGTTTTAATAGATGAGGGAGATGAAAGGATGGATTTGAATTGGGAGGGTGGGTTGGGAACGGTTGTAGAGGGAGTAATGGGGGGATATGAATGGTTAGTGGGTTGGCAATGATGAAGGTGGAGTAAAAAGAGGAGTAAAAAGGGGGATGTGAAGAGATGGGTAATAAATGAGATGGGAAGTTATGAGTGGGAAAGGAGAGGGTAATTAATAGGGAAGAGATGGATGTGATGGAATTTAATGAGGGTTAAGAAGAATAAAGGGAGAAGGAATAAAGGTGGGCCCAGATCTGGATTTGAAATCCTGTCCGCCTCCATCCGGCATACCGGCGATATGCCGACGTGTACCGACGGTATATCGAGTTTCGAAACAGAACCTAATTCTGAATCGAAAAACGGCATGCCGCCGGTATACCGCTGTATACCGTCGGTGTGCCGGCCGAGAGGGATTATGGATCAAAGGATAAAATGCCTAATTCACGGCAAAGGAAGGTGAAGCGATCTTCCGGGAGTGGTTTGGTGAAATTATCGGCTAACTGATAGGTAGTATCAATAAATTCAAGACGAATATCTCCCTTTTGTTGATGGACACGAAGAAAATGGTGTCTAATTTCAATGTGCTTCGTGCGTGAGTAACAAATCGGGTTTTTCGTGAGATTGATTGAGCTAGTGTTATCACATTTAATAGGGGTGCAAGAATGAGAAATGCCATAATCTAAAAGTGTTTGTGACATCCAAAGAATTTGTGCACAACAACAACCAGCCGCAATATACTCTGCCTCAGTGGTTGAAAGAGCAACAGAATTTTGCTTCTTACTAAACCACGATACCAAATACTTCCCGAGGAATTGACATGTACCACTAGTACTTTTTCGGTCAATCTTGCATCCGGCAAAATCCGCATCCGAAAAGCCGTAAAGCTCAAAGGATGAGAATTTCGGATACCAAAGACCCATGTTAATGGTGCCTTTGAGATAACGAAAAATGCGCTTAACGGCACACAAGCGTGATTCCTTTGGATTGGCTTGATATCGTGCACACAAGCAAACACTAAACATGATATCTGGACGGCTAGCAGTTAAATAAAGTAAGCTATCGATCATACCTCTATACTTACGAATGTCGACCGATGTGCCATCTTCATCATTGTCAAGCTTTATCGTTGTGGCCATAGGAGTCCTCATTGATTTGGATGAGTCGAGGTCGAAATGCTTGAGGAGGTCCTTTGTATATTTCGCTTGATTGATGAAGGTTCCTTTGGGTCCTTGTTTGATTTGTAACCCCAAGAAGAAGGAAAGTTCACCCATCATACTCATTTCAAACTCTTCCTGCATAACTTTAGCAAATTTTACACAAAGTGTGTTGTTAGTAGAACCAAAAATAATATCATCGACATAAATTTGAACCAATAAGAGAGTGCCATTATGGAATTTAATAAAAAGTGTTGTGTCAACTTTCCCCTTTGAAAAATTGTGAGAAACAAGAAAAGAGTTAAGGCGCTCATACCAAGCACGGGGAGCTTGTTTGAGGCCATAAAGGGCTTTGTGGTGTTTGAACATGTGATTAGGAAATTAAAAATCTTCAAAGCCGGGAGGTTGTTTAACATAAACTTCCTCTTTAATAATACCATTTAGAAAAGCACTCTTAACATCCATTTGAAAGAGCTTAAAGTCATTAAAACAAGCAAAAGCACAAAGCATACAAATGGATTCAAGACGTGCAATCGGAGCATAGGTTTCATCGTAGTCAATGCCTTCCTCTTGGTTATAGCCTTGAGCAACCAATCGGGCTTTGTTACGAGTCACTAAACCATCTTCATTAAGTTTGTTATGAAATACCCATTTTGTTCCAATAATGGGATGATTGCTAGGTTTTGGGACAAGTTCCCAAACCTTGCTTCGCTCAAATTGATTTAGCTCCTCTTGCATAGCTATCATCCAAAACTCATCAAGAAAAGCATCATTAACATTTTTAGGCTCTATTTGACAGATAAAAGCCACATTTGCACAAAGATCACGAGTGGCGGATCTAGTACTAACACTGGAGGAAGGATTCCCAATGATAAGCTCCTTAGGATGTTTGGTGACAAATCTCCATTCTTTTGGTAGATCCTTTTGAGGAGGCTCGAGAGGAGGAGACTCTTTTGATGGAGTCACAACTTCATTATTAGATGAAGAAGGACGATCTTCAATAGAGGAGTTCTCCAACCCAAACGAGATGTCATCAATATCCTCGGAAGAGGAGAATGTAGAAGAGTTGAGTTCATTAAAAGAGACATTGATTGACTCTTCGACAACAAGACTTCTTTTGTTAAAAACACGAAAACCTTTACTATGAGTAGAGTATCCAAGAAATATTCCTTCATAGGCTTTTTCTTCAAACTTGCCTAGGTTATCCTTGGTATTCAAAATAAAACAATTGCAACCAAAAACTTTGAAATAATCAATAGAGAAAATTTTGTCAAACCAAAGCTCATAAGGAGTCTTCTTAGAAATAGGTCTAATCAAGACCCTATTTATAACATGACATGCCGTATTAACGGCTTCCGCCCAAAAGTATTGGGGGAGCTTATATTGGTTTAATATAACCCGGGCCATATCGCCAAGGGTTCTATTCTTTCTCTCCACAACACCATTTTGTTGAGAAGTTCGTGGACAAGCAAAATCATGACCAAAACCATTCTTTTCACAAAATCTTTTGAAATCGGCATTATCAAATTTTCCTCCATGATCACTTCTAATTTTGTTAATAGAAAAACCTTTCTCATTTGAACACGTTTACAAAAGGCAACAAATTCACGAAAAGTATCACTTTTGCAAGCAAGAAAAATAACCCAAGTAAATCTTGAAAAATTATCAACTAAAACAAAAGCATAAAGCTTGCCTCCAAGGCTAGCAACTCTACTAGGCCCAAAAAGATCCATATGGATAAGTTGAAGGGGTCTAGAAGTACTCACAGAGTTGATTGATTTGAAGGAAGACTTTGTTAACTTACTCTTCTCGCATTCTTCACACACCATATCCTTTTTGAATGGGATACTTGGGAGTCCTCTTACGAGCTTCTTGGTAGCAAGGCGAGAGATGGTATCCATGTTGGCGTGTCCAAGCCTCATGTGCCAAAGCCAACTCTTATCATTTTTAGCAACTAAGAACCTGTCATTGTTAGTGTCTTCAACAAGATATAAAACATAGGTATTATTTTCTCTAATCCCTTCATAAACAATAGATCCATTAGAACTATCAGTAATGAAGCATTTGAGCTTAACAAACTTGATATCATAACCATTATCGGTAAGATGACTAATACTAAGAAGATTGTGTTTAAGATTAGTAACAAGACACACATTCTTAATACAAGGATAAGGAGGGGAACCTATATTACCATTCCCTATAATGTGACCTTTGAGATTGTTACCAAAAGAGACGTGTCCTTCCTTCTTCATCGATAGCGTGTAAATAATGAAGCATCCCCGGTCATGTGCCGTGAACAACCGCTATCGAGAATCCACTTGCTTCTAGCATGAGAAGGACTCTTCACCTACAACATAAGTTGAAGATAAACATTTTGGTACCCATGATCTTATGGGTCCTTGAGGGTTAGTCTTAGAAACCCACATAAAAACTTTCTTGTCAACAAGTTTCCTTGTATGACAATAATTGGTCGTATGTCCATGCAAGCCACAGTAATTGCAAATCATAGAGGGTTTAGAAGAAGATATGTGAGAATCATGCATGTGCGAATCTCTAGTGCGAGGAGCTCTAGCATTAGTATTGTGATGATGATAATAAAAAGCATGATGTAAAGTGTTTTTCTTAACAAATGGTCCTTTCCTTGTGTTAGAAAAAAATTTGTGTCTAGTGTTCATGTGTGAAGTATGCCTAGCATTGTGGTGAGTGTAGAGATGTCTAGGAGCATGCATGTGAGTAGTGTCCTTATTACACTGCATAAGAAGATCATTATACTTAATAGAAGTGTCATATTCTCTCCTATTAGCATCTTGAACTTTGTGCATAGTAAATTCATAAGAGCTTCTCATGGATTGAATCTCATCATCCTTTTTCTTGATGGTGTCAAGAGATTCTTGAAACTTGAGTCGCAAGGACTCTATTTCATCCGTGTCAGAAGCAGGAGATTTTCCCTTTACATCAATAATGATGCTTGAGAGCCTCTCCACTTCAAGTTGAAGAGCTTCAACCTCTTTAAGAGATTTCTTGTATTTATTCCGAACACCTTTGTGCTCTTCATGCAATTCAAGAATAGCTTTCTCCAAATCATCATAGGTAAGAATGTTTAAGGAGAAATCATCAAGTACCTCATCGGTTGCCATGAGACAGACGTTGGCATTGTGTTTGCACTCCTTGTCGTTGTCGGAGTCGCTCGTGTCACTTTCATACCAAATGCTTGTGTTGGCGAACTTTCTGGAGGACGAGCTTCCCTTGCTAGGCTTTTCGTACTTGCTTGAGTCTTTTCTTATCATCGGACAATCGCTCTTGATGTGTCCGGGTCTTCTGTATTGATAGCACGCCGGATCTTTCATTGTCCCGTCTGAAGCGGTTGGCTTTGTTGAATTTTAGGAACTTTCGAAAGTGCTTAGCTGTGAGAGCTATTTCTTCATCGTCGTCCGACTCATTGTCGTCGGAGCTATCCTTGGAGTAGGACTTTGTCGCTTTGAGAGCAAGAGATTTCTCCTTCTCTTTGGTCTTCTTCTTCTCCTTCTCTTGTATGGAGGATTCCTCTTGATCCTTCATATCGAGCTCGTGAGTCATTAGCTTACCCATGAGGGTCTCAAGGTTCATGACTGTTAGATTGTTCCCCTCATTGATTGCGGTAGCTTTAGGACTCCAAATTTTCGTCAATCCTCTAAGAATTTTTTTGATCTTTTCATGAGCAGGATATTCCTTACCAAGAGAAGAAAGAGGGTTAATAATGTCACCAAAACGAGTAAACATGCAAGTAATAGATTCATCATGCTTTATTTTAAAGGACTCATATTCTTGCGTGAGTCTACTAATCTTGGATTCCTTCACTTGTGAAGTTCCCTCGTGTGTGGCTTCAAGTAACTTCCAAATCTCATTGGAAGTCTTACAAGTAGAGATTCGGTTGAATTCATTACTGTCGAGAGCACAATAAAGAGCATTCATTGCCTTGACATCTCGACTCGCAAGCTTCTTGGTATTTTCAGTAAGTGTGTCCCGAAGGGTGTCAGAAGCAAGATCCTCAATAACTCTGGAAGGAGTAGGAAGACCATTTATCACGCAATCTCATAAATCAAAATCTATGGACTTCAGATAAATGCTCATCCTAATCTTCTAGTAGCTATAGTTGGTTCCATCAAATAGGGGAGGCCTATTTGTGGAGTATCCTTCATTGTGGAAGGTGTTGATACTAGGGTTAGAGGCCATGGATCACTCAAAGGGTGTAAATCCAAATCAAGAGAATAAAGCTCTGATACCAATTGTAGAATCCTAGAGGGGGGGGGGGGTGAATAGGGAAATAAAAAATAACTAGTGCAACAGAAGCAATATATGATAAATAAAAGTAAAGAGTGAGAAGATCAAACACAAGATGTATCCTGGTATCCTCGCTTGAGGCAATCCAGTCCCGGAACTCTCTCCGGCTTAAATCCACTATTTAGTCAAATAGTACACACGAGTTTGGATCCGAAGAACTCGCCAACTTCAACACGAGTTTGGATCCGAAGACTCGCCAACTTCAACACACGAGTTTTCTTACGAAGGCTCGCCAACTTCAAACAAATGAGAAGAAAAACTTGTTGATCTTCTAACACGTGAAGATCGAAATTTATAACTCTTAAATACTCTATCACTTTGGGAGGGGATGACAATTAAAAGCTTGAAGAGTATTAATGGTGGAGCTCTTGGTTGTTGGAAAATTTATGGCAAGAGTTGGTAAAGTCCTCAAAAGAGAGAGGGCTTTCTTTTATAGAGAAACCAAGAGTTGGAGGCATTTAATGCTTCTGAATACAGGCAGACCGGCATACCGTCGGTATGCAGCGGCATACCGTCGGTATGCAGCGGCATACCGTCGGTATACCGGCCAAATAGTAACGGTCAAATTAATGACCGTTTGAGAGCATTAAATGCGGCCATTAATGCTAGTCAGAGCAATTCAAAAACCAAATATTTGAAACTCGGTATACCGCCGGTATGCCGGAGCATGCCGTCGGTATGCCGACAATTTGTCACAGCAAGTTTTGGGTTGCTAAAAACGGTATACCGTCGGTATGCCGGAGCATGCCGTCGGTATGCCGACAATTTGTCACAGCAACTTTTGGGTCGCTAAAAATGGTATACCGCCGGTATGCCGGAGCATGCCGTCGGTATGCCGACAATTTGTCACAGCAACTTTCTGGACACGAAAATCGGTATACCGCCGGTATGTCGAAGCATGCCGCCGGTATGCCGACAATTTGTCACAGCAACTTTCTGGGCTCTAAAAATGGTATACCGTCGGTATGCCGAAGCATGCCGCCGGTATGCCGCTCTGTAGGTATTTGAAATTTGACTTTGTTCTTTTTACTTGTCATCCGTCCTTAGGTGTTTACAGATGTACCTAGACTTTGTACAGACACGAAGACTCTAAGCAGGAGGACGCCGTCTTATGCAAGGAACGCCGATAACTGCTTCAGTCTTCAATGTAAAAGATGATTGCGCTTGAACGGAAGTACTCCATGTAGTAGAGCTTCTGAGAATATTGAATCTGAAGATACGAAAAACTAAACTACGAAGATGCTGTTAATAATCAAAATAAAATGTGCCAACATAACCAACTTAGTAATTTGCATTTTGAGCTCTCATGATTGGAATTGCGAACAACTACATGTTCTTTCTTCTTGCTTTGTGTTGTCTCATGAACAGAATTCATAATTGGACTTGTTTCGTTCCTTTTGCTTTGTGTCATGTTATTGATAGAATGTTGACCACTTGCATCATCTTTCTACCATAATTAATATATGTTAAGCTTAATATATAAATACAAAAGAGTCATAATATTTAAAAAGCAAATCTATTGAGGTACTTACCGAATTACTTCCTCCTTTTTCGACCATTGCAATAAAATTGTTCATTTGATTTTTCAAGGTCACAAGTTCATTTTCTAATTTATTGACCTTGTCTCTCATTTGTGTTTGTCCCTCCAACTTTGACGGAGCTGCTCCATATCCAAGCCCTCTTACTCGTCCTCGTGGATCCGGACCGAGTACCTTTGCAACAGCATCATCTCTAAAAGAAGAACCATTTTTTTGTGCTTTGTATTTTTTGACCTGTTGCTGTATTACAAAAAAAAACAAAAACACATATTGGGTTGTGTAACTTACTATGAAATAAGCCCCTTAAAATGACGCCAAAGTGCGACATATATTGAGAAGAAATGAGATTTCCGATTTCAGCCATAAATGATACGCTTACTATTCAGATAACATACATGTTTAAACTGCTATGTAATACATGCAAAACCACATTCAGTTGGCATACCAGTAAATTCCATTTTAAAAGAATGCATAGTTACAATGTATTAAGATGACAAGAGGATACTCATCCATGGCTTAATATGAGTTGCAATGTGATCTTTCACTGTAATCTTCACTCGACATCTTCAATAGAACAAGTGAAAACCAATACAAATAGATATGCAAGTGAAAACCAATACAAATAAAAGAAGACAGAAAACAGAGTATATGATTCAAGCAAGATGTCACTGATATGTATTGGTATTAGCCTTTTTAAACCTTGACCCACATGTTACAGACGAAAAGTAATTCAAGTGCAAATAAAAGAAGACAGAAAGCGGAGTAAATGGTTCAAGCAAGATGTTACATATGCGATACTGCCCAAACATCTCTCTTGAGGTTAGACGTATGAATTACTTTTAGCTAACCTGCATCTATATATTTGCTATTTTTGTGCTCACATTCTTATGTGCCTTGGTGTCAGTCTGTACAATTGCCAAAATGGAAAGATAGTGCTGTAAACCGTAGGAAATAGATGATAGGACTAAATATGTTTAGTATCAGGAATGATTCAGTTATCTTCAGTGGTAATTCCCGGTAAAGAAAGATTTCAGTTTGTTATAATTCGAATACATATGGTTTATAATTCAGAGATTGATACTTTTTGAGATATAATAAGTACTTCAAGCTATCCAATCAGCTTTAGATTCATACGAAGGTTATATCATAGCATAAACCAAGAGATTGGACATACAAATATAACTGGGAAGCAGGAATAACTAGTTCAAGTTATTGAAATAGTTCTAGAGTTATGAGAAAATTATCTTACTCGGGGAGAAAAGTTGCACATAAAGATACAACTAGAAAAGTTGCCAATTTGTCCATGTTCAATTCCATAATTATTTTGGAGTTCTTTTGAAGCTAATGAAAAACAGATAAGAAAATAATTGTAGGCTCAGTCACTAAGTCAAAAACAGAGATTGACACTTTTTGTATCATGAATGATTCAGTTATCTTCAGTGGTAATTCTGGGTAAAGAAAGATTTCAGTTTGTTATAATTCGAATATATATGGTTTATAATTCAGAGATTGACACTTTTTGAGATATATGATGTTTAAGAAATAAGTACTTCAAGTTATTCAATCAGCTTTAGATTCATACGAAGGTTATATCATAGCATAAACCAAGAGATTGGACATACAAATATAACTGGGGAAGCAGGAATAACTAGTTCAAGTTATTCAAATAGTTCTAGAGTTATAAGAAAATTAGCTTACTCAGAGAAAAGTTGCACATAAAGATACAACTAGAAAAGTTGTCAATTTGTCCATGTTCAATTCCATAATTCTTTTGGAGTTCTTTTGAAGTTAATGAAAAACAGATAAGAAAATAATTGTAGGCTCAGTCACTAAGTCAAAAACAGGACAATAATATGTAATTAAAGATTTAGCAAGGTACAACATCTGACATGCAAACTGGCAGACCTATACACTGTAATAAGTTGCACATAAATATACAACTAGAAAAGCAGTAGTATATTACAATCTCATGGTTTCCAATCTGTCCATGTTCGACAATTCCAAATTTCTTTTGGACTTCTTTTGAAGTTAATGAGAAACTGGCAAGAAAATAATTCTAGGTTCAGCCACCAAGTCAAGAACAGGACAAGAACATTCTTATGTAATTAAAGGTTGAGCAAGGTACAACATCTGACACGCAAACAGGCAGACCTACACTGCAAGTCATTTAAGGATGAAGAAAAGAATGGTAATTCAACCAAGAAAAGAATTGCAAAATGGAAAAAAGAAAAGAAAATACCTGGGAATAGTTTGGAATGGTGAAACAACCTTCAAACCTGATTGTTTAGTAAGTTACCAGCTCTTAAAACAGAATCCCTTTGAATATTTTCTATTAGCTATGGTTTGATAAGCTCTTGAAATAAAAAAGGCTTTCAGTATAAGTCTTGTGCATTGTCGCAAGTAAGTTGTTCATCACCTCTTCTTTGGATATCAGTCACTAGATTGGTGGCTGGATTAATTTTTCAGAGCTGAAGATTTAGGAATTGCAAAATGGCAAAAGAAAGAAAACCATAGGAATAGTTTGGAATGGTGAAATAACCTTCAATTCCGATTGCTTAGAGAAGTTGCCAGCTCTTAAAACAGAATCCTTTTGAATCTTTTCTATAAGCTCAGGTTTGATAAGCTCTTGAAGTAAAAAAGGCTTTTAGTTTACTTTTACTCTTCTTAAAAAGAACTGGACCCCTCTTCACATGTATGAGTCTCAATCATGTTGCAGTGGAGGGGAGAGCTAGGTGTTTGTAGGCCCTGTGAGAGTTACAAGATCAAATTCCATAGAAATCTTAGATCCTGAGTTTGCAGCTGCTGAGCATCAAAGGAAGACGTGGTTTTGACTCTTGGAGTGGCTATGGTGGCAAGTTAATACGAAATGCCAGGTTTTATTTGTCTTGGGATTGACAGAAAGGAAGTCTCCCCAGGTCCAGAGTAGACAATTGCAGAAGAAAGGGCCAAGAATTAGACCTATTTTAAGCTGTTTCATACATTCGTAGAGCAGAAATCCCCCAAAACTCTAACATCAACCTATGATACTTGTATCCCAAATACCTAAACCTATGATACTCTAACGAACTGGCCGAAAGGAAACCGAAATCTCTGCAAAGGAATGCTCTGTTCGAGCCATTGCCCAAATCTGACCCTCTAATACATCAATCCAAAAGTCCTAAAACTGACACACACTTGAACCTTAATTTGATACATATAAACCATACCTGATACTAGAGTCCAAGGCTAATGTGCAATCAGGTGTCCAAGTGCCAGATCGAACCCCTTTCCCCCATGTTCTGATTCCAAAACTCAGATTAATGCTAACCAAGTCCCATAGGCCAATGGCTAACCACTGCATCCTACTGCTGCAGCTGTAGCATGCTCGACAATTATTTAGGAGAAAGAGATAGAGTTAACTCTTTCTCCATCTTGGGCATCACCAAAAGTGATAGGGGCTATCACAGTTGACTCATTAGTTGTAAACATAAATGAAGTATACGTACCACTATTTCATGATCCTCAACTTCTTCTTCATCATCATTATTCTTCTTCTTTCTTGCTTCGTACCCACGAATCCAAACGTCAGACCTCAATATTGCATCCGGTGCCTCACTTTCTTGTCTCTACAAAAGAAAATTCTATTTGTCATATAAACAGATTAAGTGATCACCAATAGAGATTCAATAATTTGCCTTACCATCTCATCCTCTAGCCGTGCAAATCCTTTACGACTCGTTCTATGCACTAGAGTTTGTTTTGCTCGCATTTCTTTATACTTTTTATTTTTGCCTATAAAATATTCACAATTCAAGGATATATTCAAAAAAAAACTGTAGTATAAGTAAAAAAACCAACATTATTTACAATTAATAAAACCAATTATAATGTAGTATTTCCATTGTATACATCAAGGACTCACCAATTGTTGTGGATTACTCCGTTTTTTAATAAAAGCTTGCCAAACTTCCATGGATTCTACACTGTCAGGTTTCAAGAGGGTAGCAGCACGTTTCAGGCCAACCAACTTGGCTTGGTCCATCACTTTATTTAGAAGTAAACTCCGGTAATCCCTCCAATGTTTTCTTAGCTTTCTAAATGTATACTTTTTATAACATTCAGCAAAACTAAACTTTTGCTACAAAATAAAATGAACAATTGTATTAGAAATATATCTAACAAAATGTATAACAAAATGTAAATTTGATACTTATAGAGAATACTACCATAATGTGCTCCCATATTTGCGTGATAAATTCATCGGTAAGATCACTCCAATTGTCAAGTGTCACTGGTATTAATTCTCTAGCTGTGATCCCAAGGAAAGAAGAAAATTTTGCTGCATTCTCTCTATATGGTTGGCCTATTTCGTTGAACACAACTTCAAGGCGGGTCCCCTTTCCTTTTCCTTTGGTAAAACACAAAACTTTTGCCTTTCCTCTGGGTTTTAAGTTTGCAGCCTTTGGATTTTGGGGGGATTGAACTTCTGGGATATCAGCAGTTGGAGAATTAGAATCTCCATTCGATAATCTTCTACATTGATTTTCATCTTGAATGGCTGCAGCTGATCCAATTATTTGTTGCTTTTTTGACCTTCCTCTCTTTTTTGAAGGCTACACATAGAAAAATGTTTGCAACAGTTATGCTTAAAAAATATGACCAAAATGATAAACATAACTAGCACACTGCTTATGTCCGTCCATGTACATAACTAGCACACTTAATTAACTAGCTAAGTGGATTCACTCCAGTTTAAGAATCTTGTATCAAGTCACTGGATAGTAGAATAGTTGGAAGGATCCTACAGACTCATGTCACTGGATAGTAGAATAGTTGATAGGGTGACCTACACAGACTGGATCAGGATCCTACAGCTTGAAACAGGTTAGGCAGCCCATGGCGTACTTGGTCGAGGGTCTAAGTCACAGATTTGTATCTAGAGGACCAATGCTCCTGTTGGACCAAATCCTACAATCCCAACAGCATTAGAAAACAAAATCTATGATCATTACTACAAAACTCATAGTTTAAGCTCGTATATATGACAAAACACGTCAGGATAAACGAATTTCCAACAAATTTATATGATAATAACAGGATTAAACTATCTTAATTATGGACTATAAACCTATTATACATATCACAAAATACAAAAACAAAGATCACTGACAGCTCCTCTCAAACATAATTGAGAACTACAAATGAACAGTGCCAAATAGCCAATGAGTGATACCATCGAGCAGATTGTTACCTTCAAATAAAGATTAACAATATAGCAAGGCGAGGACAGTGCAATCAATGAATGATAAACCTGAACCATGCACCCATAACAACTCAAAAACAATCATTCCACAAATTACAATCAACAAATCATATTCATACAAATATATCAATTGACAAAATTCACTCAACAGTTAACCACAGCAGACAATATTAGATACTTCAGAAACTGCATTATCCAAAAATAGAGACTACCTGGATCTAGTGAAACATCTATGGACCTAAATACCACCAAAGATTCTTCAGCTTTGATCAAGTTGGTTAATCAATCCAACACACCAAATGCAATAGATTTCAAATAACAAAGGTGAAAAGGATAATTCTTCAAGCAAAATGATACAGTCATGCATACAGTCAATTTCAGTAGTATTTTGTAATCTAATTTATATTAGAGCTAGAAAGAAATAGAAAAGCTAATAGCTATCATCATGAAATGTTATCATTATATGAAACAGCGTTAAAGAATATCAAAACGACAGTGACAATATATCATAGGAAAAGTAGAATATCCAGATAAGTTCCAACGGTAGCATAATCAAAAACTTAGATTGAAATCCTTCAAAAGATGCTATAAACAATAGAATGACCTAACGTACTTAGAACTAATAAGTCTCTAAAACATGTATGCAAGGAAACACAATTAACATGCAAGGTATGCTATATAACAAGGTTCGCAATATTGGTATTGAAAATCGGTATCTGACCCATCTTATGAGTATAGAGTATCAGGATCGACACTATCACTAGTTTCAGATCAGAGTATCGGATTTTTCTGGTATCAAAACAAAATTATTAAAAATTTAGAATAAATTTTATACAGTTGGGCATAATTTTAAGTATTTTATGTGTTGTTTTTTGTAGATTTGAAATTGAATGAAATAGTAGTCATCCTTGCTTATTTGTTTACATGCGATAAAATAAGTTGCTTCATTTACATGCTTTTACAACCTTACTCATTGGTCGTTTTCGTTCAAATTTCTCAGCAAAATTGATAAAGACCCCAACGTCGGTATCGGTCGGTATTGGTAACAAGGATATTTCAAACTGTATCGGTATCGACCGATACTGTAAACTGTGCTACATAATGATAGCTTATTTTCTTAAAATTGAATGAAAAATCCAAAAGAAAAGATTGTCTGCAAATCTCGCACCTACTCCCAAACAGCTGTAGAATTTAATTTCAGCCCAAAGTCTTCAAGAAATAATTATAACAATGTTCTATAACAACTACTTTCAACACAGATTGATTTTGAGCCCAAGAGATACAGTATACACAATTTATTCCAGAAAGAATTATCCAGTAATAAGAATGTCATGAATCATGAAAAAGAAACCAACAGCTAAAAGTTTTGTTTAAAGCATATCAAGGCACGAAAGTACTTTAGAATTAATAAGAATGTTACTAAAAATGATATCTACATTGACTGTCTAAATCTGTAACAACATTGAGAAAGATTGCTAATCATCTGAAGTTATGTACGTGGACGGATGTACGTAGACAGAAAATATATACAAAAAGGATGCTTACCTCGACACCGCTCATGATTTATGATGGTTGAATCTGAAAAGAAAATTAAAAATTAGTATTAGTATTCAAATCTATCTCATGAAACATAAAATAATAAACAACATCATCATTGCAACAATTACCGACTCATCCAAGACCTCATAGTCCTTTCTTTCAAAATCTTCATCATCAAGATTAAGATTGGAGACATCTAATGGAGCATATGGTATGCAATCATTCCCATTACTTTCACACTCATAAACTCCTCTTCGTGGTGCTTTAAGTACCACATACCAATTTGAAGCATCGTCGTCTCTTGAATAAAAGACTTGGTTTGCTTGTGAGGCAAATATAAAAGGATCATTCTCAAATTGGTGCTGACCTTCATGAAGGTTAACTAATGTAAAACACTCTTCAACTTTGACACCACTTCCTATGTTTGCCCAATCATAATGAAATATAGGGAGTTTAAACTTGTGATAGTCCAACAAAATTATATCTCTTATAACACCATAGAACACAATTTTTCCACTAACATGTGACGTATCTCTTGCACTTGATCGACACATTGTCTCTGCTTCAAGAGAAACGCCAGAGTTTTGTGTGCAATTTTTAACATATCTTGTATGGAATCGATTTCCATTGATGATATAACCTGAATAGGATTCAATATATGGTTTAGGTCGGCACCCTATCCACTTTACAAGGTCTGACATGTTACTAGCATCTCCAACCTTGACTTTATTTGCTAACCATGCACTAAATGTGTCTCTATGCCTCTTTCTTAAAAGACTTTCGTTCCCACGAAGTCGTATATCAGAAAATCGAAGCTCCTCTATGTGCATTCTGGAAAAAAGACCATGGTGAATAAAGTTATAAACTGCAAATAAAAACAAACTAAAACCACCAAAGAGATACTTAAATTACTGTAGCACATATACATTAGAAACTTACTCTCTATACGGTTCAACTTCTGCTGTATTCTCTAGGACATACAAATGAGCAACTTCAAACATGTTAGGAGACAATTCCTTCAATTTAGCCTCACCTAACGGTCTTCCTTCTAATAATTTCCATCTTCATATTCTTCATATCGGCTCTTTTGAGCACCTACTCGTGCTGCTTGATTTATGTAAGGAGCACAAAAACTTGTGCACTCTTCTGCATTATACTTTTCAACTATACAACCTTCTGGATTTGAACGGTTTTTCACAAAACCTTTTAGTACTTTCATATACCTATTTCAAAATGTAAGTTTAACAAATTAATAATAGCTAATTCGATCAATAATTAAACCAAAGAATTGTTTATATAGAAGAGTAAATATTGGAGTCACCTTTCAAATGGGTACATCCAACGAAAATGAACCGGTCCAGCTATTAGTGCTTCTCGAACCAAGTGAATAGTAAGGTGAACCATAATGTCAAAAAAATGATGGAGGAAAAAACCTTTCAAGCATACACAGAGTCTCTGCAATGTGGTCTTCAAGTAATTCCAAATTATTTTTATCAAGCTCTCTTTGACATAGGCAATTAAAAAAAGCACATAATCTGAAAATTGTAATCCTCGGCCCCTTGTCTAATAGTCCCCTTAATGCTACTGACAAAACTTGTTGCATTAGCACATGACAATCATGGGACTTGAGCCCATAAATTTTGCAATCTTTTAGTGATACATGACTTGCAATATTGGAGCTATAACCATCTGGCAATCTCAACTCAGATAGTCTTTTACAAAATATTTTTTTCTCATTTTTTGACAACACATATGGTGCTTTCTTATAACCAGAGTCATCATCTTTATTCGGATGCAATGACTTTCTAATTCCCATGAGTTTTAAATCTTCACGAGACTTTAAGCAATCCTTTGTTTTGCCTTTAATATTCAATAGAGTGCCTATTATACTCTCGCAAATATTTTTCTCAACATACATCACATCCAAATTGTGCCGCAACAGTAATGACTACAAAAAGGACCAAATAGAAAGATGTTAAATTTTATAAACAAATTTAAAAGCAAACTAGCTTATTGTTTAAAACAAAAATATATAAAGCAAAAAAGACAAACCTCCCAATATGGTAGTTCAAAAAAGATTGATTTCTTTTTCTATACTGATTGAGGTTCTACGACGTCATGCTCTTCGTTTTCATCCTCTCTATTCCTTTTCTTTGCCTTCTTTTTCTTAGCCTTCCCCCAGTCATTTTCTATATCTCTGATCACTTGAAATACTTCTGAACCAGTTAAAATTCGAGGCTTTCGACCATGTTCTTTAGTCCCATCAAACCAAGATTTCTTTACCCGAAATGGATGATTGTAAGCTAGAAATCTCCAGTGGCCCATGAATGCGTGTTTGTGTCTATTTTTCAACCATTTTGAGCATGCCTCAATTCCACAGGCAGGACATCCTTTACTGGATTTAACAGCATACCCGGACAGATTGCCATAAGCAGGGAAATCGTTTATTGTCCACATCAAAATAGCTCTCAAAATAAATGTGGATTGAGTAAATGCATCATAAACACTTACTCCATTTGTCCACATCTCTTTCAAATCATCTATAAGAGGTGCTAGGTACACATCTATATCATTTCCTGGTTGTTTTGGCCCAGGAATGAGTAATGTCAACATTAAATTTTCTTTTGTCATGCATAACCATGGAGGAAGATTATATGTAACCAAAATTACAGGCCAACAACTATGTCTAGAGCTAAGATCACCAAAAGGATTAAATCCATCTGAAGAAAGGCCAAGTCTAAGATTACGAGAATCAGATGCAAAAGAGGGCCACTTATCATCTATTCTATTCCATGCCAAAGAGTCAACTGGATGTCGCATAATGCCATCATGACTTTTGTTTGAGTGGTGCCATGTTAATTGTTCACTCTTTTCAGCTGACTTAAACAATCTTCTAAATCTCGGAATAACAGGAAAGTACCTCAAAACTTTTGCCGGAACTCCCTTCCTTATCTTTTTGGTTCGCTCATTGAGTTTCCACCGAGAAGAACCACACTTCGGACAAGTCTCAATATGCTCTAGATCTTTCCGAAACAAGCAACAGTCGTTCTCACATGCGTGTATCTTCTCATAACCTAGATCAAAAGTATTAAATAACTTTTTGGCTGAGTAGAAGCTATCCGGAAGTATGTTCTCAACTGGTAACAAATCATGAACAATCTTGAGAACATCATCAAATGCTTTGTCAGACATGCTGTGTCGAGCCTTGGCCTTGCATAACATAAGTGTTACAGACATCTTAGTGTGTGTTGATCCTGAATATAAAGGTAGTTCTGCCTCTTCGATGAGTTTTTCAAAATCTTCGTTTCTTGTTTCATCTATATGATCCATGTCATCATCTTGGAAATATGCATCTCTAAACATTTTATACGATGATGGAATTTCATCATTTTCAGTTTCTTCTACTGTGATTGGTTTTTCTCCATGAAAAATCCAAGTGGTGTAAGTAGGATCAATTCCAGCATAAATTAGATGGTCGTATACTACATCATAATGATGGTATCTTAAGTTTAAGCACTGGATGCAAGGACATTGGATCTTATCTGGATACCCCTTACTTTCTTGAACCTTATCTACAAACTTTCGTGCTCCCTCTCGATATGCTTGTGATGGTCTAAAATAAAAAAAGAATACCAAATTTACACTAATTAGAAGCTAAATATGTTTGGGATATTAAAAACATTATAGTGTAGGGCTTCGGAATTCACCTTGGCATATAAGTCCATTCTTTATCCATAATGGATGATTGTCTTACAATGACAATACTGCAAAATTATGGGCATAAGACATCACAAGGAAAGAAGAAAATAACATCTAAAATCAATGTCAACAAAAAACAACTCATGAAGCTAACCAATCAAAATCAGAACTTAACACCAGCCCAATAAAACTATAGTAAACAAGTTCAAACTAACATTCAAAGAACTTAACACCAGCCCAATAAAACTAATGAAGACATAATCCTGCAACCATTATCTCATTCCAGTATGAAGACATAATTCTGCAAGTATTAATCTTCTAGATAGTATCACAACATTATTTTCAGCATCGATCAACAACCAGCCTCTTCATCATATACATGTCGAAATCATAATTTCTATATCAAGTTTCCACCAAATATTTGTTTTTGACATACTTATTTCAATCTCTCTAGATTATGATAACAATTTTTGATATGTTTAATGTTCATTTTGGTTTAAGATCTTTACCAAAATGAGGCAAACAGTAATCAGTTTCAAACAAAAACACATGTATCTCACAGCTCATCATTATAAAAACAAATATTGGTATACAATTACATATGACTGTGTGCTACTCTTTTAGGCAGCACTACATTTCTGCAGTAACTGGCTGCTACTCACAACCACTGCTGCATTCCTTAGCGACTTAGTATGTTTTGTATTGATGACAGTTGAAAGTGGATTATAATGAAACGAGGGAATGAAAATAATATTCAAGCTAAACTTACAAGTCCTCTACAACAGAAATGCAGTGGAGAGTAATGAGTGAAAACCAACAAGATAACCAGGAAGTGAACTCTAAGAAGGTACCATCTGTAGAATTTATCACTGGTTTATTTCATCAAGGACATTTTTGAATTTCAATTTACACTCTTTTAACAGTGAGCAAAAGGAAGGTCCTTGCTGGAACTCGATTTTACAATCAAACTTGTAACTTGCATCAAGTGTTAAGAGGCTCAGAAGTGCTTTGATAAGGGAACAAATCTTCAACATTTAGCAAAGTGTTCTGATTCATTTATGTCTGCCAACCAAGTTCCTACCTACTTGATCCATATAGTCATATGGCTCCAAAGTGCAAGTTTTTAAACCATTGGCTCTGGTATTGGTAAGCATGCCCACATACTATCACTTATTCACCTCACTAAAATCTTAATCTTGATGGCTCATGCAACAGATGACTTATTATTTTGATAAGTGCAACTTATTTACTAGTTTCATCATCATGTAGATATTGACTGTATAAAGTAAGAGTTTCAGTAAACTGGGAAGAAAGGAGATCAGGGAGCAGAGGGACGAGACCAACAAGTCTGTAAGGTGAATCACTACAAAAATATAAAATGATTTTCTGCCCATTCTCATATAGCAGAACTTTTTCTAGAAATTTCAGCAGTGGATAGTGTTGACGGCCATATCTATCATGATTGACAACTAAACTAACAAACAGTTTGTGTTCCAGTTGAAAATCTCAATTTCATCCTCAAAGGCTAAGGTGAAAGACAGAAGATGATTTTAATTTGACAGCATATAATGTCAACTTGGTCCTGCTTTACAAATTTAACATCTTGAAAAATGAGACTAAAATTAGGACATGCAGCATACTCATCCTTAGCCTTTCAAATACAACCATGTCTGCTCTTATGATATGAAAGATATCACTTAACTTAGAAGAACCACTCGTTTATTCTCGTTATCAAAATGCTGCATCAAAAGGTCTTGAAGACACCTGAACTTCTGACACACCTAACACGGTGCTTGTACTGTAGCACCTATAGACAGTTCAACTACCTAAAAGTTGATGATCAGATAATAAATCATTTTCAAAGTAGAAGATAATAATACCACCAAAGCCTAAGTGGTTAAACTGTAGTATGAACAAATGCTGATAACTGACAAATGCTGGTGGCATGCAAATATGGCTTACCAATACAAGAATAACACCAACAAAGCCTTTGGCCCCATGTCTTTGAGTTTGGCTACAGGAATAATTCCTCTCAAACATAAAATATAAATTAATCATGAATTCAAAACTTTTGTTTAAAATAAACATATTTGACATCATATGAAGTATACACTTCAGTACAACCACAAACCAAGTCTCATTCCCTAACTATAGCTATCTAAGGATGTCACTTTACGAAAATTATCTACATATTTACAATCTTGTTTTTATTCGTGAATTGAATGGGTCTAAAATTTCTCAGATACATCAGCAACACACGAAATGAGTGTTTCTAAATTGTACATTTACCGGATAACTGAATAATTAGCAATTTGACATCAGAATTTACTAGGTATATACTTCCTTACGAAACAAAGTTGATAAATTTTGACATTTTTGCAACCTAGGGTTTATGAACAGGGAAGAACAGTCCCAAAACATTTCAAGCATAACGGCAAAGATCAATGTAGCAGAGACATGCATATTCACGACAATGGAGAAGAAAGAACATAAAATTGGATCTATGTGAACTATAAACTCCGAAAAAAGTGCAGCCAATACACATAAATTACAAAGTGAAGACTCCAATAACTTGAGTTTCTCCCAAAACCATCGAAATTAAGAAATCTCTTAACAAAAATGTTAAGATTAATGCAAAACATGTGACATAGAGCCAAAAATGTTACCTAAAATCATCCAAAAAAAGTTGTCAACATAAATACAAAAAATTGGACCTAAGCGACACAAAAAATTGTGTCTCATGAAAGTTGATGTGTCCTATTTGGTGTAGTTCAGGTTAGCTCACAGAACAACTAGGGCTTTTGATTCCTTTCTAAATCTCATTGAGAAGGAATAGAGCTTAGCTTCTAGATCGAGGACCAAAGCCGGTGGCTTCTGTGAGGAATTGCATCGAACACCTACTAATTAGGTTTGAATCAAGAAATTCAATGAAGGTTTCGGATCGAACCGAAACTCACCGATGAAGACTCGTCGACAAAGACGATCTTCCCAGAGAAGGAATCGTAGATAAAGAGACTCGTCGAGAAGGACGAACTTCGCCGACAAAGACTTGTCGAGAAAGACGATTTTCTTCGATGAAGACTCGTCGAGAAATAGGAAGACTAGTCGATGAAGACTCTTACCGGAGAAGGAAGCAGTCGCTTGCGATCGTCCACCGCCAAGAATTTGAAGCCGCCAACGCCAAGTTTCTTCCAGAATAGGGTTTTGTCTTCGGAAGAGCCTGGCCCTTTACTTTTATTTCTTTTGACAAACCCTTTTGTACTCCTTTTGGTTTGGTGGATGAAAAATTGAGGAGGAAAACTTTTTCCTTTCGCGGTTAGGTTCTCAAAACAGTAAAGTCTTTTTTTTAGAGCAATTAATTAATTAATAACTAGGTGGGATGTGATTTATGGCACAAATTTGGCAGGCGTTAAAGTCTATCTAATTTACGGCCTGCATGGTAGGCCACGAAATGATATGAGAAACTTATATATTTACGGCTCGCATAAATACAGGTCATAAATGATAACATTTAACGGCCCTAAAAATGCATGTCGTATTAAAATACAAAAAAGGAGAATTTACGACTCGCATTTATCGTGTGTCGTAAAATGATATCATTTACGGCATGTATCCAACGCACGCCGTAAATGCGAGGACGTAAAAGCCTAAATCTGGTGTAGTGTTACCGGGAGCTGAACAACATCACCATCAAGAACAAGTACCCTCTGCCCCGGATCGACGACCTGTTTGATCAACTGAGTGGAGCCAAGGTATTTTCGAAGATAGATCTCAGATCAGGCTACCATCAAATCAAGGTCGGGAAGGAGGATATTCCCAAGACGGCGTTCAACCCCAAGTATGGGCAATTTGAATTCTTGGTCATGCCGTTTGGGCTGACAAATGCTCCCACAGTATTCATGAACCTCATGAATAAGGTTTTCCATGAATACCTGGATCAGTTTGTAGTTGTCTTCATCGATGACATACTGATCTACTCAAAGACTGAGGAAGAGCATGAAGAGCACCTGAGGAAAGTGCTGAGCACCTTGAGGAAGGAGAAGCTCTATGGTAAGTTATCCAAATGCGAATTCTTTTTAGACAAAGTGGAATTTTTGGGCCATGTTGTCACAGGAAAAGGAATTTTGGTGGATCCAAAGAAGATAGCTGCTATTGAGAAGTGGACTGCACCAAGTTCGGTTGCAGAGATCAGAAGCTTTTTGGGTTTAGCTGGCTACTACCGGAAGTTCGTGAAGGATTTCTCCAAGATTGCTGAACCAATGACGAAGCTTACCAGGAAGAACGAGGAATTTATTTGGTCTGAAGCTTGCCAGTCAGCTTTTGAGAAACTGAAGAAGAGGCTTACAAAGGCGTCGATACTTGCGCTACCCGCAGGTACCGACGGTTTCTCAATTTATAGTGATGCTTTCGGTAAGGGATTGGGCTGCGTTCTTCAACAACACGGGAAAGTAATTGCTTACGCATCTAGGCAATTACGGACTCATGAGAAGAACTATCCCACACATGATTTAGAGCTTGCAACGGTAATATTTGCATTGAAGCTATGGAAGCACTACCTTTATGGAGAGAGAGTAGAAATATTTACAGACCACAAAAGTCTGAAATATGTTTTCACTCAGAAGGAGCTGAACATGAGACAGAGACGATGGCTGGAGCTGATGAAGGATTTCGACATCAACCTGCAGTATCATCCGGGTAAGGCTAATGTTGTTGCAGATGCACTTAGTCGATACCCGATGGCAATGTTCTTGACCAAGGAGCATCATTTACTGGAGGACATAGAAAAGCTTGGATTGGAAATTGTACTGCCTAGAGAGGAAATGAAGAAACTGGGAAGAGAAGCCATCGTACCAGGAGCTGAATCATCATTGATGCAGTTGCAAGTGCGTTGAAGTCTTATGGACAGAGTCAAGGAGGCACAATTCCAAGACGAGATGCTTTGCAAACTCAGAGACCAAGTGCTGGCAGGAACACTTGAAGGATTCTCAATCGCCAGCGATGGAGCACTGAAGAATGGTACAAGGCTTTGCGTACCAACTGGCGAACTGAGGAACGAGCTGATGCAAGAAGTGCACCAGTCGCAGTATTCCATACATCCTGGAGCCAACAAAATATACCAGGATATGCGTACAATATTGTGGTGGTACGGAATGAAGAAGGATGTATCCAGGTATGTGGCTAGATGTTTAATTTGTCAGCAACTAAAAGCTAGCAGACAGAGACCAGCAGGACTATTGCAGCCGCTTGATATTCCGGAGTGGAAATGGGAGGACATAACAATGGATTTCGTATCGGGACTGCCTCGATCCCAAGGTAGGAAGGATGCCATTTGGGTTATCGTGGACCGACTGACGAAGTCAGCTCACTTTATCCCCTTCAAGGTTGGTCTATCCACCGAGAAGTTGGCAGCACTGTACATGCGGCATATCTACCGAATTCAAGGAGTTCCGGTAAGTATTGTATCTGACAGAGATACTAGATTTACCTCTCACTTTTGGAAAAGTTTGTATGACAGTTTGGGAACACAACTGAAGTTCAGCACCGCCTACCATCCCCAGACTGACGGGCAATCAGAGAGAACCATCCAGACGCTAGAAGACATGCTGAGATCCTGTGTCTTGGAATTTGGAGGGTCTTGGGAAGACCATTTGCACTTGGTAGATTTCTCTTACAACAACAGCTACCAAGCTAGCATCGGTATGACACCGTTCGAGGCACTCTATGGACGTCGTTGTCGTACTCCACTTGCTTGGGACGACGTCGGAGAACGAGTGTTGCTTGGACCTGAGATGGTGACCGATGCAGCAGAGAAGGTGAGAATAATCAGAGACAAGCTCAGGATTGCCCAGGACAGAAAAAAGCATTGGGCCGATAGCAGCCGACGGCCTTTGGAGTTTGAAGAAGGTGACAGTGTGTTTGTGAAGATCTCTCCTACCAGAGGAACCATCCGTTTCGGCAGAGCGGGAAAGCTAATCCCCAGGTATATTGGTACTTTTGAAGTACTCAGCAGGATTGGAGAAGTGGCTTATCGGGTGGCTCTACCCCCAAGTCTTGAAGGCGTCCACAACGTCTTCCACGTTTCGCAGCTGAGACGCTACATCCCGGACCCGAGCCACATCTTGGACCATTCGGAGTTGGAAATTGGACCCAGCCTCACAGTGCCAGAGAAGCAAGTGGTGATATTGGACAGAGGCGAGAAGAGAACCAGGAACTCTGTGACGCCGATAGTCAGATTCATGTGGCGGCACAACTCACCAGGCGAGTCGACCTGGGAGCGAGAAAACCAGATGCGGGAGCAGTACCCGTACTTGTTTGAGACTTAAGGTAACCCCTAACCCTGCCTTTAATTTCGAGGACAAAATTTTCTAAGGAGGGAAAATTGTGAAACCCAGTTTTTGTAATGTGAATTATTATTAATATTATATTATTATTACTATTATTATTATTATTATTAACGGTGGGTTTTAAAATTAATTTCAAAAATTAAATTCTGATTTTGATTGCTAACCTGACCCGAGCCCGGACCAGCTTCCCGAAACCCAGACCCGTTTTGGAACCCTTTCTTTTGAATCCTGATTCCTTTTCATTCTTTAAATAAAAAAAAACATATATATTTTCCAAGTGCTGGTCCAAGTTGGACCAGCACTTCACGTTCTCCCCCCTCTCTCCTTGTTTCACTCTCCTACAATCATTCCCTGACAAACCCACTCCTTATAACTTTTTCTCTTCACAAACCCACTACCATCACCCCCACGAGCACTTACTCACTATCCCTCTCCCTCTATTTTCCTCCAGAAGATAATTCCCCTCCACTTCACTCTCCCCTTCTCTCACTCACAAAACCCTCCCCAGTCGAGCCCCGTCGACCCGAGCGCACCCCGTCCGGCCTCTTCCAGCCGACGACCCCGACCCCCTGCCGAGCTCCGGCCATTTCTCGGCCGCCCGCGCCCCCGTGCGCGTCTCCCAGCGCGGCCCGACCCCCGGCGCACATCGCCGCCGCCGCGTCTTTCCAGCGCACCCCGCCACCGCCAGGCCGACTCCCGGCCACCCGTGCACCGTCTCGACGGTCTCACGCCGACCCCCGACTCCGGTGGCCGTGCCCTAACCCCGATCCAGCCCCGCCCCGACGTCTTCCGCGGCCAGACCCGTCTCCAGCAGCCGTTGCCGCCCCCGGCAGCCCTGATCTGCACGTGCGTAGCCCCGTCCCGAGTGGACAGCACCTGCGTGTGCTTTCAGCGTGGTTCGATTCCGATTCCAAGTTCGTTCTGTGGATTCGCGCGTCCCGAGTCCGAGGCAACCCTTCGGATTCCGTCGTTTTGGGTAATTTCTGGTTAATCACAGTAGTTCGTCCCTCCCGTGTCAATGATAAGAATTGGTCCACGAATCTCCTTCGGGAATTCGATTTTTGGGTTACGTTTTGTTTTCGGTATTTTTCGTGAAACCTTCGGAAAGCTTCTGTTGGTTTGTTTTGCTTTTCCGAAACTTTCGGAAATGAATTTCTGGATATCTGGTTTTCCGAATTGGGCTGTGATGATTTTGGGTTGGTTTCGGATCCCCGAATTCGTATCGGGTTGTTCCGAATTACTATTAGGAACGGTTGTGGTTATTTTTATATATATTTTGGAATTCCCTGGTTTGGAATATTTGCAGGAAAATATTGGCTCACCTTCCCAGTTTTTGGGTTGACCAAAAATAGAGGAAATACTACCGGATTTTCCATAAAATTTAATTATATTTTTAAAATGATTTTAAAATAGTTTTTCGGAAAATATTAATATTTTGGATTTTGGGCGACGATCGTATTGGTCAATGGGCCCCGGCTAAGTGCAAACAAAACCGGCTTCGCCCGAACGTTGAGGTATTAGCCTATATGACGATTGGACCAATATCTGAGACTCATTAATAGTTTAATTTATTTTATTTTATTATTTATTATTAATTTTTTCATAATTAAATTGTAGGAAGATTTTAGAACTAACAACTGTTTCGTCTTATTTCAATTTATGTAAATAAATTATAATTGGCATAAGCCCAGCCTGTCTATTTTCTCTGTGACCTGTAATTTTGTAGCATAGGTTTTCTATTATTTTCTGGTTTTGCGAGTTATTTTAGTGTACGCATAAATCAAAAATAGATAATTATTTTGATATAGAAAATTAATAAAGTTTTCTCACATTAAAATTTACAAGTTTTAATATTTAACAACGATCATGTTTTTCTCTTTAAAATAAGAAATTTAGTTTTATACGTATAATTACGAAAATACAAAGTTTTAATCAATTTAAATTGGAAATTACGAGTTTTTCCAAAATACAAGTAATTTAAATGATCTTTCCCTCGTTATTAAATTATAACGCACCGATAATCGCATTTTGTTCGTGGTTAATAAATAAAGATTAAAATTGATTAGGACACAATTAGAGATTTCAACTATGTCACGACCCGCTCCCGAATAATCGGACACGAGTCGGACATGCCCAGCCTTCATTGTTAGACACAATGAAGTAAGCTGTACCAAGCTAGGGAAACTAACCAGATAAACATGAAAGTGTAGAATCACAGCAACTATATAATGTGTCCCAACCAGAAAAGAGATACAATATCTGAATTTATTACAATTCAACTATAAGAGTCTGCTAGTCTCAATACATGGAAAGATAAATGGAAAACTAAATGAAACTAGGCCTCTGCAGCCTCTAGGTCACAAGCAGCTCCAGCTGGCTCAGTAGGGAAGGCAGTATCCTGTCCATAGTATGTGTCACACAAAGCCTCCATCTCACCTATCATAACATATCCAGTCAGGAGCGGAGCAAGTACAATTCTAGGTAATGAACAAGACGTCATGAAATGAAGTACAAGGGAACATGGAAAGTACAGGAAAATACAGGTGAATAAGTACATGAAGAACAGGGTAAAGTACATAAAAGAACATGAATGTAAGAGCATGAATGAACATGATATGTAAGCACCTGAAAGAACATGATATCACAGGAAATAAGTACAAGGAAATCTCCTGAACATGTATGTAATGCATTTGAAATATAACTAACTATGTGACCGGCTAGGGTAAGCACCTGAAAGCACCTGAAAGCACCTGAAAGCACATGAATGGTGACTTAGGACCCACGTGCACGATGCGGGGTCTAAGCTAAAACACACCTGAGTTGTTACTTGGGATTGGTCACATAGATAGTATATTTCCCCTCCCCAGATACAAGTAATAAGCACAAGAGAACAAGAGCACCAGAAAGAACATGTCGTGTTGCAATTGTGTCACTCAAGGAAGTATAGGGAAGATAATGTAAAGTACAAAACCGTAGAGTGTACTTGCCTGGCTCTAGGAAAGTACAAGTAGGCAAGAAAACTGGATGTCCGCCTGTTTATATTTGCACAAGTTGATTAATAACTAAACGAGCTCTAAATTGATATCTTGAATTCTAAACATGTCTAACTATAATCATCTATAAGATATAATAATGTTCAGCCCATTTATTACTATTAAACATTAAAGTAATAACCTACCACCCTTTATAACTTTTTAAACTAACAAAAGAATGCAAGGTTAACTACCATTGATTGGAATGGAAACCTACATTATCACCCATGCTACTACTTCACTATGAGATAGACTAAAAGAATACTTAGTCCTAAAATGTTGTTGTTACAACAGGATTTAGAGTGTCTCCAATGAAGAGGTTCCTACCAATTCTCAGGTTCCTCCTTTGAATCTAGATACCAGCACAAGAATGTCCAAATTAAGGCTGATCCAGGGAGTTGATTTCTCAGGAAGGGTCAACTGAAATAACTCTCAGGTAAACTGAGTTTTAACTCTCAGTGTTAACTGAGTCTGAAATCTCAGGTAAACTTGCCAGGACAGTGTAAAAGCAGTGATATGGATTCCCAGTTCAGATTAAAACCAAAAATATAATCAGTTAGGATATTGAACAGAAGCTAACTGATATGCCCAGTTAAATAAATCATCAAGAATGAATTTCCAATGCATCAACAACTCAGAGTCATTATTAGGAGAACTGTTTAGCAAACAGAGACTCGAGCAAGGCATGCTCTCATCCTCAGCTTAAATTCTAAGGTATTAGAATCAACCTACTAGCTGACATACCTAAAACATAATGGAAATTAATTCCTAAACTGCTCATATCAGTTTGATCCTGAATTCAAATAAAACCAACTTCCAAGTCATGATTTCTATAATAAAAGCTCTCTTCTGTATACCTTATATGTCCCTTATTCCAGTTTTAGGGGTTAACCCATACTCTAATATATAAGCCAACCACCATTACTGTCCTGAACAAATTTGTAAATATACCAACTTCTGCAATTTGGTAAAACAGAGAATACTCAGTGAATGCTAGTTAAATCAGTCCTGCACTATCCTAATAGGCTGGTCTTCAACCAAGGTTAAATCTACTCAACCATATAATACCATAACTCAGGAATCACATGAAATCTCAGTTACAATAAGACTTAGACTCTTAAAATGGTTCCCAGATTTCTAAATGCTCACTACATTACTTGCCAGATATAACAGTGATCTAGAAAAATAGTATTCCTGTCACAAGGCATATAATTCAGAAATAATCTTGAAGTTCACATCAGGAACAATGGATTATTGCTCATGGGTTTAGAATAGAGTACAAATGAACTGTCAAACATAACTCAACCTGCCAAATGCTTACACAGCATAACCTACAGTCTCCTGGACATGGAAACTGGTCTAATATGATCCAGTTATCACCTAACTATTGATCACCTATCATACTACACTGCATGAATAGGACAGACTTCAAATCATCTCAGGTAATCACCAACAGGTATTTCCAACATGTGGCTAAACTCTTTAAAGAGGACTAGACTTCTTAGCCCACATCTGACACCCAGACCCATACAGGATTAAAGAACAATTGGCCATGACAAGGTTCTCGAATGCATTGTACAGAAAACATGATAGATTTGATACCCAATCCTCAATCAATTCTTGGATATCTCTATCCTGATTATAGTTAATAACTAAATCAATGCTTCCTAATACACTGCATCAAGAGAACAGAGCAAAACCCTCTGACCAGCTGCTAAATGCACATCCAGAAATTCTAAAACCTATCTATAAAATTATTTTAGGAATTAGAAAACTACTTGAAAATTACCTACTCCTACTGTGACTGGAATAACAAGATTTAAACTTAAAATGATCTGAACCATTATAGTTGAATAATTACCTGAGAAAATTACTAACAGCTCTTGGTCTGGACAAATTGGCACAAACTATTCTCCACAACAGGATCCTGCTCCCTTTGTAGCAATTGATCGAACACTTGAACAATTAAATTAGAGAAAAGAAATTAATCCTAAATTATGCTAACAATTGACTGGATCCAAGAAAATGAAGACTGGACTCTCACCTAATTGTCAACTTCGAGAATTCAAAAGATGAACACGTCCACGCAATCAAACAGGAATTCAAGGAGCTGATATAACCATGAAAATCACCATTACTTCAATTGTTTATGAAACATAAGTGACTTAAAAGTTTGTAATGATTTGGACAACTAGAACCGTTAAGAAATCGATCGATCACCTTGATTGACCAATTGATGAAGGAATTTGGTTGAATCAGTGACCGGTTCATCAGGTTCCAGATCTGATCGAAGAAGGAAAGAATTGATACGATGAAATCAATCATACAGAAAGAGGGTGATATGTTCCTTACCATAAGTTCATCGATGAAGATGGAAAATCGATGAATTCATCAATGGACAACGAAGAGCTCCGGATCCCTTGGTCAGTAGTCGAAGAGGAGAATGCTGCTTGCTCACTGGATGTGGATACACGAAGACCTCATTGCTTTGACGCTCCTTCCTTCATGGTGGATCTTCTGATTTGGAAAGTAATCTTAGGAAAAATGATGAGGAAAGAAGAGCAAGGATGGAGAATCATTCGATCCCTATTTATGGGCTGTTAGCAGCGTGGGAAGAAAGCAATCATTGGCGGGAAGAATTCTCTCCTTGCTCCTCTGACAAGTCGGTTAGAGGAGAGAGAAATTGGTTGGCTGGAATTTGAAATTCGAACGGAAGAAATCGATTGAAACGAAATAGTTGATCTCATTGTTCACCAGTAAAATATCTGAAAAAGAAAGGGTTAAACCAACTGGCTAATGTAGGGCTTAGGGAGGCCCAATCAACCAATTGATCAGTATAGGCTTCAGCCCATGGTTAAAAGGCCAACTATTTAATACATATCCTAAACATTATTTAAATAACCATTTCTAATTTGCCCAAAACAGAAAATATAAAACTTGTTTACCTATTATTCAAAAAAAAATTTACAAGGAGAGTGGGGTTACAAATCTCCCCCCCTTGAAAAATTTCGTCCTCGAAATTGGAATGTAGGCACAAACATCAAGAGTAGTGAAACCAAGGAGTTGTTTATTGAACTCAAAAAATATAAAATACAAAGCACTCAAGTGAACAAACTAGGATATCGCTCACGCATCTCATCCTCACGCTCCCATGTGGACTCTCCCGGAGAGTGGTGTCTCCACATGACACGGACAAGAGAAATGGTCTGGTTCCACAGACGCTTCTCTCTCCGGTCCAAGATCTCTACTGGCTGCTCCTCATAAGTCAATCTCAGGCCCACCTCCAGCTCGGAATAGTCCACCATATGGCTCGGGTCTGGAATATAGCATCGAAGCTGAGACATGTGGAAGACATCGTACACTCCCTCCAAGCTAGCTGGAAGCGCTAAACGATAAGCTACCTTGCCAATCCGTGCCGTCACGTTGAAGGGTCCGATGAATCTCGGATTGAGCTTTCTGTCTCTGCCGAATCTGATGACGCCCCTAGTCGGTAGGATCTTCAGGAATACTCTGTCTCCAACCTCGAACTCAAGTGTCCGTCTGCTGCCGTCCGTCCAGTGCTTCTGCCGATCCTGTGCAACTCTGAGACGCCATGAGCCTTTGAGATTAAATACGATAATTACACACAAGAAGTTGAAATAACATGATCTACCAATGATCATAATCAACTAGGCACGAGATGGAACGAAGTTCAATTACATCTTAGAGGAGCAAAATAATGAAGACACAATTATTAGGTACGATCAAGAATCGATAGTTTAACACGGTGGCTAGCACAAGATAGGAAAATCATAGTCAGACAGACATAATTTTAGATCAAAATTTAGACAAGACACAAACGAAGTATGGAGTCGAAACCTGGCAATGTATAATTTGAGGAAATCAATGATACAATATTAGAAGGTAATTGGCAATGGTTGATTTGAGGAACGTACGAAATAATCAGGAGATACAATATCAAATCAGGGTGAACATGCAAGGATTTGTGATTCTCGAAAACCAATAATCATATAAAAAAGAAATATAGTCTCCAGAATATCCAAGAACATGTTGGTATCTGAAATCACTTGCTTAGAATCCCTACCCCGCCAGTATGTATCTGACTGCAGTGGACTTCGGCTCCGTGACTCAAATAACAATATGTCTCCAAATACTCTATCAACCTTATCCATTTTCCGACAATCATTGACGAAACAACCCAAGAGATCAAGATATGAAGAATATGACAAGTCTCGACAATACTCGAAAACCTATGGGTGTCTGAAATCACTTCAACTTAAAGTTCCTGCCTCGCCAGTGCGCTACTGGCTGCAGTGAACCCTCAATCTCCATAATCCAGCTGATGGCTGCAGCGCGCAACTGTCATGCCATAGTAGGTCATCGAATAGCCTCTCGACTTATCCCTAGGAATTTCAAAAGAGTTTCAAGAAATTCGAATTGAGTTTCAATAGTCCAAGTCACAAAAATGGTGAGGTTACCTGTCTGTTAGAATACAAGGGTTATTAGGTACTATGAAGTAACACGGAATCCAATCGAAGAGTAGTGAGTACAAAAGGGCAACCAAGGAGATTTAAAATTCAGACAGGGAGCGAAGTTTCAACTTATAACGGATTTCAACTGATATCTGGAATGGTAACAAGATTCCATATATGGAACATTATCCCGAAGGAATAACAAAGTCTCGAAGGAGGAACTGAAGCAAGATGTCAAATAGGAAACAAGTTTCAAAATAAGCATAAAATTCTATACTGGAAACAAGTTTAAATAAAATCTCGAATAACAATGAAATCTCGAGCAAAACTTGAATTGAAAGGAATTCTCCAATAAGGTACATAGTGAAAGAAAAATAGAAAACAAGTATCAACAAAGTCGTGAATAAGGAAATAAAATCTTAAATAGAAAATCTTGACAAGGAAACAAGATATTGAATAGGGGACAAGGGTTCATCGAGTCACGAGTAGGAACTGAAATTCAAAGTCTGGTAAATCTTGAATGGGAGACAAAATTACGAACAAAACAAAGTCTCGAAATAGGGAACAAGATCTTACAATCTTCGAATGGGATCAAGTTACAAGTAGAAAAAGAATCAATGGGTGAATAAAACAAATATCCAGGAAACAAGCGATATCTCGAATAGGGGACAAGATCGAAGCAAAGTTGTGAATTTCAAATAGAAAACAAGCCACGTAAGAAACACAATCTCACATAGGGAACAGGTCGAATCCGAAGTTTCAAATGATGTCTTGAATGGTGAATAGAAACAAGTATTGAATAAAAATCAAATTCCAACAAGCCCCAAATAGAAAACTGAACTTCGGAAAGAAACAAAATTTACAAATTGTGACTAGTCCTAAATAGAAAACAAAATTCCTGAGTAGAATCTCGAAAAGAGCAAAGTTACGAAGAATGGATGGAGGAGTATCAATCAACGAATAGGAAACAATATCTCGAATTAAGTTTCGAATACCAACCAAGATTCCAAAATGGAAACAAGAAGTTTCAAGAAATGATCAATGTGTTAGGAGAAATTTAAGGAAAGACTGGATTACTAATCAAGATACATGGTTTTTCCAACCATGCAAAAGAAATCTTATGTCGTCAGTCCATCTTCAGTGTTTCTCTGAGACTGGAATCACTTCAATTTCTTCAGCTGTCCTATCGTAGGCCGGTCCTTGCGGTAGTACTCCATGTGTTTGCTGATTCTGAGAAAGCGGGTCCCCCTTGTCGTAGTCCTGGTGCTTCTTGCGTTCGTCCTTGGGAAGCGTGATCAATGGCCTCCGTCTTTTGCGGCACTCTTCATAGTGGCATCCTGAGAGGTGGCAGAAATTGTAAATGATCATCGGTTGGATCTGAATCTGGATCTCCCGCTGGCTGAAGTGCAGGGCCCTGGCAGGAATATATGGCTGCTGGTGTGCTGGCTGCTGAGATCTGCTCTTGATGATACGACTGGTGGTGTGACCGAGAAACGCTGACTGAATGTTGTGATGCTTTGCGGGTCCAGGGTAGTTGTTGTCTTTGTCAAAATCTTCATGTTCCTTCTGAGCTTCAACTTCCCGTTGTGTCCTAATGTCTGTGCTACATTCTGGATCTCCTGGCAGGTAGCTCTAATCTTCAGAGAAGTCGGGTCCTCAGAAACTTGGGTGATCTTCAGTGGTAACTCCAGGTTCTCGATCTGCTCCTTGGTGTAAGATATGCGTTCGGTGTCGGAAAAAATCCAAGTGTCTGAGAGTCTGGAAATCAGAAGTCCTTCCTGGCTCGGAGAGTGTATCCACAAGTCTGACTTGGAAAGGGTGGCTTGCTTCCTCTGGTTGTCAAGGGACTCTTCAGGCGTCTCTGTCAACTACGTACTACCCATGGGTATAGTAGAGTGATAGAACGTAGTGGAAGCTCGAAAACGTCAAATGCAGGTGAATTGACAATTCTGGTGTCGCATGCTTTTGAACTATCTGCAAAACAGAAAACTGTTAAAATAACCTAGACCTACATACAACAAGTGTTTATAGAATATCAAAATACCTGATACACCTGATATACCCTTATTTCTCGATTTTCCTATGCTGTGATCAAGTTTCCCTAGTGAAATCAAGTCCCTCAATAGTACACTAAGTCCTAGGTACCATTAGGATGGACCTGCATGGGCCACCACTAAAAACATGTCAGACCCGCTCCCGAATAATCGGACACGAGTCGGACACGCCCAGCCTTCGTTGTTAGACACAATGAAGTAAGCTGTACCAAGCTAGGGAAACTAACCAGATAAACATGAAAGTGTAGAATCACAGCAACTATATAATGTGTCCCAACCAGAAAAGAGATACAATATCTGAATTTATTACAATTCAACTATAAGAGTCTGCTAGTCTCAATACATGGAAAGATAAATGGAAAACTAAATAAAACTAGGCCTCTGCAGCCTCTAGGTCACAAGCAGCTCCAGCTGGCTCAGTAGGGAAGGCAGTATCCTGTCCATAGTATGTGTCACACAAAGCCTCCATCTCACCTATCATAACATATCCAGTCAGGAGCGGAGCAAGTACAATTCTAGGTAATGAACAAGACATCATGAAATGAAGTACAAGGGAACATGGAAAGTACAGGAAAATACAGGTGAATAAGTACATGAAGAACAGGGTAAAGTACATGAAAGAACATGAATGTAAGAGCATGAATGAACATGATATGTAAGCACCTGAAAGAACATGATATCACAGGAAATAAGTACAAGGAAATCTCCTGAACATGAGTGTAATGCATTTAAAATATAACTAACTATGTGACCGGCTAGGGTAAGCACCTGAAAGCACCTGAAAGCACATGAATGGTGACTTAGGACCCGCGTGCACGATGCGGGGTCTAAGCTAAAACACACCTGAGTTGTTACTTGGGATTGGTCACATAGATAGTATATTTCTCCTCTCCAGATACAAGTAATAAGCACAAGAGAACAAGAGCACCAGAAAGAACATGTCGTGTTGCAATTGTGTCACTCAAGGAAGTACAGGGAAGATAATGTAAAGTAAAAAACCGTAGAGTGTACTTGCCTGGCTCCAGGAAAGTACAAGTAGGCAAGAAAACTGGATGTCCTCCTGTTTATATTTGCACAAGTTGATTAATAACTAAACGAGCTCTAAATTGATATCTTGAATTCTAAACATGTCTAACTATAATCATCTATAAGATATGATAATGTTCAGCCCATTTATTACTATTAAACATTAAACTAATAACCTACCACCCTTTATAACTTTTTAAACTAACAAAAGAATGCAAGGTTAACTACCATTGATTGGAATGGAAACCTACATTATCACCCATGCTACTACTTCACTATGAGATAGACTAAAAGAATACTTAGTCCTAAAATGTTGTTCTTACAACAAGATTTAGAGTGTCTCCAATGAAGAGGTTCCTACCAATTCTCAGGTTCCTCCTTTGAATCTAGATACCAGCACAAGAATGTCCAAATTAAGGCTGATCCAGGGAGTTGATTTATCAGGAAGGGTCAACTGAAATAACTCTCAGGTAAACTGAGTTTTAACTCTCAGTGTTAACTGAGTCTGAAATCTCAGGTAAACTTGCCAGGACAGTGTAAAAGCAGTGATATGGATTCCCAGTTCAGATTAAAACCAAAACTATAATCAGTTAGGATATTGAACAGAAGCTAACTGATATGCCCAGTTAAATAAATCATCAAGAATCAATTTCCAATGCATCAACAACTCAGAGTCATTATTAGGAGAACTGTTTAGCAAACAGAGACTCGAGCAAGGCATGCTCTCATCCTCAGCTTAAATTCTAAGGTATTAGAATCAACCTACTAGCTGACATACCTAAAACATAATGGAAATTAATTCCTAAACTGCTCATATCAGTTTGATCCTGAATTCAAATAAAACCAACTTCCAAGTCATGATTTCTATAATAAAAGCTCTCTTCTGTATACCTTATATGTCCCTTATTCCAGTTTTAGGGGTTAACCCATACTCTAATATATAAGCCAACCACCATTACTGTCCTGAACAAATTTGTAAATATACCAACTTCTGCAATTTGGTAAAACAGAGAATACTCAGTGAATGCTAGTTAAATCAGTCCTGCACTATCCTAATAGGCTGGTCTTCAACCAAGGTTAAATCTACTCAACCATATAATACCATAACTCAGGAATCACATGAAATCTCAGTTACAATAAGACTTAGACTCTTAAAATGGTTCCCAGATTTCTAAATGCTTACTACATTACTTGCCAGATATAACAGTGATCTAGAAAAATAGTATTCCTGTCACAAGGCATATAATTCAGAAATAATCTTGAAGTTCACATCAGAAATAATGGATTATTGCTCATGGGTTTAGAATAGAGTACAAATGAACTGTCAAACATAACTCAACCTGCCAAATGCTTACACAGCATAACCTACAGTCTCCTGGACATGGAAACTGGTCTAATATGATCCAGTTATCACCTAACTATTGATCACCTATCATACTACACTGCATGAATTGGACAGACTTCAAATCATCTCAGGTAATCACCAACAGGTATTTCCAACATGTGGCTAAACTCTTTAAAGAGGACTAGACTTCTTAGCCCACATCTGACACCCAGACCCATACAGGATTAAAGAACAATTGGCCATGACAAGGTTCTCGAATGCATTGTACAGAAAACATGATAGATTTGATACCCAATCCTCAATCAATTCTTGGATATCTCTATCCTGATTATAGTTAATAACTAAATCAATGCTTCCTAATACACTGCATCAAGAGAACAGAGCAAAACCCTCTGACCAGCTGCTAAATGCACATCCAGAAATTCTAAAACCTATCTATAAAATTATTTTAGGAATTAGAAAACTACTTGAAAATTACCTACTCCTACTGTGACTGGAATAACAAGATTTAAACTTAAAATGATCTGAACCATTATAGTTGAATAATTACCTGAGAAAATTACTAACAGCTCTTGGTCTGGACAAATTGGCACAAACTATTCTCCACAACAGGATCCTGCTCCCTTTGTAGCAATTGATCGAACACTTGAACAATTAAATTAGAGAAAAGAAATTAATCCTAAATTATGCTAACAATTGACTGGATCCAAGAAAATGAAGACTGGACTCTCACCTAATTGTCAACTTCGAGAATTCAAAAGATGAACACGTCCACGCAATCAAACAGGAATTCAAGGAGCTGATATAACCATGAAAATCACCATTACTTCAATTGTTTATGAAACATAAGTGACTTAAAAGTTTGTAATGATTTGGACAACTAGAACCGTTAAGAAATCGATCGATCACCTTGATTGACCAATTGATGAAGGAATTTGGTTGAATCAGTGACCGGTTCATCAGGTTCCAGATCTGATCGAAGAAGGAAAGAATTGATACGATGAAATCAATCATACAGAAAGAGGGTGACATGTTCCTTACCATAAGTTCATCGATGAAGATGGAAAATCGATGAATTCATCAATGGACAACGAAGAGCTCCGGATCCCTTGGTCAGTAGTCGAAGAGGAGAATGCTGCTTGCTCACTGGATGTGGATACACGAAGACCTCATTGCTTTGACGCTACTTCCTTCATGGTGGATCTTCTGATTTGGAAAGTAATCTTAGGAAAAATGATGAGGAAAGAAGAGCAAGGATGGAGAATCATTCGATCCCTATTTATGGGCTGTTAGCAGCGTGGGAAGAAAGCAATCATTGGCGGGAAGAATTCTCTCCCTGCTCCTCTGACAAGTCGGTTAGAGGAGAGAGAAATTGGTTGGCTGGAATTTGAAATTCGAACGGAAGAAATCGATTGAAACGAAATAGTTGATCTCATTGTTCACCAGTAAAATATCTGAAAAAGAAAGGGTTAAACCAACTGGCTAATGTAGGGCTTAGGGAGGCCCAATCAACCAATTGATCAGTATAGGCTTCAGCCCATGGTTAAAAGGCCAACTATTTAATACATATCCTAAACATTATTTAAATAACCATTTCTAATTTGCCCAAAACAGAAAATATAAAACTTGTTTACCTATTATTCAAAAAAAAAATTTACAAGGAGAGTGGGGTTACAAACTAGCATAGTTAGCTTGGTAACCCTGGATTCTGAGTCAACTTCTCGAATGTAGGATTTCGAGGACGAGCCTAAATCCCATCTCGAAGTCTTCATCCCTTCAAGTCCAGTACATTTTGTGTTAGTTTACAGTTATTTTAATAATCGCTTTACTGCAAGTTTAAACCACGATGCAACACAAAACTCTCTTTCTGATTTCTGAGAGTACTGACTGATTGACTGTTGGGTACTGGGGGAATAGTGTAATGTTTATGACCACATCCAACTGATAACTTAGAACTATATTAGCTTACCCCTCTCTCACACGGGGATAAGCCATATCGTATCAATAGGATACTACTGTACAACCCAAGCCGGTCATAATCATTGCCTATTCAAAATCACACTGTTTTACTGCTAGAAAACTGTTCATTTCTAAATTGTTTAAAAGTGCATGATTCTATTATTATTTTAACTGTTCAAATTAGCATGAATTGTACTTTGCTCCCTCCTGACTGGAGATACATTTTTAGGGGATATTGAGGATGCTGAGCTGTTAATCAGCAGTTATTACGACCCGGTTCTGTACCCAGTGGTGCTGTCAGAGTCCCCTTTGGAGGACGCAGGGACTGAGGCCGATGAGCCGACAGTTTAGCTAGATTTTCTTTTTCCCAGTTTTTGTTGTCTATTTGAAAATTTCTGTTTATTTGAATTCAGTATTTATTTCACTACTTTTAAATTCCAGATGTATTTATTTCAAATGTTTAATAAAGTTTCAATTCCCGAATATTGAGTTGTGACAAATATAGATGTTGTTGCTGTGGTTACCTGCTAATGGAACAGCTTATTGCCGTCGTCTCAACAACGGTGCAGGCTGGGTATGATCCGATTCGACCCAATTATTTGGGATCGGGTCGTGACAACTCGTATCCAAACATTTGGACACGAGGTGTCCAATCAAGTAGAAACACACACAGACACGTGCATACAGTACAGTATCGTGCTGTGATGAGGACAAGGTGTCGTACACGCGACACAAGATACATGACACTTCGTGCTCGTGTCCATGTGTTCGCCACATATAGGGCTACACATGTGTCACCCTGCACCGTGTCCACAAGAGTCGTGTCGAGAGTTTGGAGACCGTATATCAGAGCCAAAAACTGTGCGTACATACGTACGACAGTGTAAGACCCGTGCACACGTGTTTCCTCACTCGACACGACACGATACGAGACGAGACTTTAGGGAAGTCGTGTCAGACACTAGACCCACCTCTGTGTCAAAGAAAACGTGTCCAAGTGACACAGACACTGCACACGAGTCCACGAGTAGCAGGGCACTGCCCTAAGGCTACTGCGGGCGTGTTCGTGTCCGTTTTGGACACGGACACGACTGGAATTCGTGCTCAGTCAAATTGTTTAGTGATATACACATAATAACCTAATTTTCTATTCAATTAGATTCTGAAATTAACACAATTTATTTCTCACAAACATTTTATCGAACACCTTGTTAAAATCACTGATACGTGTCCGATACGGGCACGAAATAGACACTACCTAGCACCAAACTAACTCTACAGCTAGGGTATACCTATATGCATGCATCTATGAAAATAAAACATGATTTTATAAGGGTTTCATGGGATTTACCTATTGAGAATGATTCTCAGTGAGAAGGGTGAGGTTGAGGGTTTTTCGTTGAATTTCAATTTACCAAAGCAATTCAAATCCTAGCTAGCAAGTCCCTACTAGCTCCCACTATGGTAGAGGGTGATGATGCAATTGATTAGGACCAATTTGGGCTTGATTTGGATATTAGGGGAAGGAATTTGGGGAGAAACTATTAAGGTTCTAAGCAAAAGTAAAAAGAGGCAAAGGCTTTGCTAATGATGCTTTATAGGAAGGGGGTGTTTGATGGCTACCATAGATGAATTAGGGTTAGGTTTTAGGTCTAGATGAGTGTCTAGGAGTTGTCCACCCAATTCAAAGCCTTCTTATTGGTTCAACTAGTCATAGGGCTTCCTTTTTCACAAATATCCTAAGAGTAAAATATCTTACCTAGAATATCTAGATATTATTAACCTTGTCATTACTAGGTTATCCTAACCAATACACTAAGCCCAAGGTTAATCTAGATTAGGCTAAGTTTCTAGGTCAAGTCTCAACCTAACAATTAGCACATATTTAATTAATGCAAATTACAATTTCACAAAATTGTCAAAATGACCAAAATACTCCTAGGCTAAAAAGTAGTAATATGACATTCTAATCACATGACTAGGCTCCCATGGTCATGGTTAGTCTCTAGGCTTAGCAATTCTAGGGTTACACTAGTTAACCATCAAAATCACATTTCAATATTTTAAATAGTTTTAAATTAATTAAAAATTACCAAAAATCATAACATGGTTTCAATATCATTATTAAATGATTATAATTACAAAATTTTAAAATTACCCTCATTTTAAAACTGGGTGTTACAAATATTATGTCAAGGGTCCTAAAATTTTCCATTGCAAGAATGAAGATAAATATGGATGAAACTTTCAGATGGAATCATGAATCATATACAAACTTTTTGGATGCAATGAATCATGAAATTATTCGTGTACATGGATAAAAAATTGTAAAAAAATGCCCATTACAACATCACTCAAGGGTCAGGCAAGCTCGCTTGCCCCCACTAGTGCTGACACTCTCTCAACAAATAAAAAATTAATCATAAAAAATAAGATTAGGTGCAAAAAAGGTCAAACTCACTCAAGCAAGGATCACGCTCCTTGTCGTGACTCGTGAAATCGCTTCAGGTTTGGTCGCCGAAAAGAAACAAAGAAGAAGAAGAATAAGAAGAAGAAGAAGATGATGATGATGATAATGATGATGAGAGAGAGAGAGATATGATATTAGCTTAGCAAATACTAAGTGAAAAGGGAGAGCGATTTTTTTTCCAGAGTATTCATAGCAGAGAGGAGATGAAGTGGCGGCTTAGAAATATGGTGAAATTTTATTTTTTTTATAGGTTTTATTTTATTTTCCTCCAGGCAATCATGGATATCGCCAGGCCCATAATTTTTTTACTGGGCCAAAAAAACTGTTGCTTCAAAAAAAATGGAGGCCCGCCTCCCCCATGGAGTCGCCTATGTTTGTAGTATATGACGTTTAGATATCCTTTTTTTACGTGAACTAATCACTTTTATTCAAAATTAGACTTATGTATATTAAATAATATTAAAAAAATATTCTAAAATTTTGGATTGGGGCACCGGCAGCCAGTCTCATGGGATTAGGGGTGCAACTCGGGCAGGTTGGGTCGGACTTGAGGTCAACCCGAGCCCAACCCGATGAATCATAAGCCTAGCCCGAGCCCAAGCCCGGCCTGATCTCGGGTTAAACATATGAAGCCCAAGACCAAGCCCGGAGGATCGGGTTTGCCACAGGTTGAACTCGGGTCGGGTTCATCGAGTTTATCGGGCTCTAATATAATATTTGAAATAATTTTAAACAAAAGTAATATCATAATCAAATAGCAATCAAGTCTTGATCATTAAGAAATACAAACTGAAATAAAATTTATGATAAGGAGTTGAAGAGTTTGAGTAGAGAAATTTAGGATTTAAAACTTTTATTTAAAAAATATGAAATATATATATATATATATATATATATATATATATATATATATATATATATATATATATATATAAGTGTTTATCTATATACCCTATTTAATTATGAAATATCTGAACATAGTAATTATAAATATTCATAAAATAAATTAAAAATATATTTTCTTATTTAGAATATTTAACAACACCTATTATTTATAGTTCTATAAATCTATTTTCCCACAAAGAGTTTAAATAAAATCTAAGAAAATATGGAAATATTTCTACCAAATATACATACCAACTATACATTATATATATATATATATATATATATATATATATATATATATATATATATATATATATATATATATATATATATATATATATATATATACACCTAGTGCTCATATATTCAAATATATATATATATATATATATATATATATATATATATATATATATATATATATATATATATATATATATGTTCTTCAAAAAATATATATATATATATATATATATATATATTTTTTTTATATATATATATATATATATATTTTTTTTTTTTTTTTTTTTGAAGCAATGGGTACTTGTGGCGAACTCGCCTCCACTGAGGCTCGAACTCCCGACCACTTGGGCCGCATGCATCTCTCTTAACCACTAGGCTAGAGGTCATTTGCTTATATATATATATATATATATATATATATATATATATATATATATATATATATATATATATATATATATATATATATATATATATATATATATAAGTCGGGTTTTGGATTCTTCGAGTAATCTGACACATGAACCCGAGCCCAACCCAATTTTTGATCTGGTTTAAATATTTTAACCCATATTCAAGCCCGAATCCGAGTATCTTCAACCCTAATCCAACTTATTAACGGATTTATCCAATCTGACTCGGGTTTAGCCCACCCAAATTGTACCCCTACATGGTATCGGATTGATGGTTGGTCTCAAGAGTCAAGAAGAAAAGAATAAGCTGTTGGTAGACTTGATGAGTTGTATTGTATATCAACTATTTTATGCTATTATGTGATATAATTGCAAAGTCGATGGTAGACTTTTAGAATAATAATAACTCGACTAAGAGTATGGACAAGTATGGTACATATAGCATCTGGATTTTTGAGGAAGCATGATGGGTTCTTGTCGTTATGTTCCGTGTTCAGAAAATATTTTATGCAATAGATAATCAAAATCACTCTTTTAAGTGGAGTAAAATGATTATCAATTGATATTAGCTCCACAGCTATATTTTTGAAAGAAGGAAAGCAAATTTAGACAGAATCTAGAACCCATTTGGTGAAATTTACCAACTCTGAACATGCCGTAATTATAATGGTGTATGTAGACTAATATTTAGGGTTATTAAGTTTTAAATTCTCGTATAATATTTGAAATTTATATTTATATTTATATTTTATTGAGAAAAAGATTTGGACCTCGTTCCGACAGTTCACTTGTATTGTCCGTCCAAAATAAAAATCTAAACAATTTTTTTTTTTTTTTTTGAATATCATACGAGACCTTAAAACTAAACGCAAATTGTAAATATTATGAAGACATAAACAAGATCTAACGGTCAGTCCATATCACTATCGGGACAAAATCCAAATCTTATTCTGAAAAATGTGGAGACACAAACGTAAATTTTGAATATTATATGATACCCTAAAATAGGGGTGAGCATTCGGTTAATTTCAAACCGAATCGAATAACCGCAAATCGAATTGGACAGAAACCGAATAACCAAAACCGTAACCGAACCGAAATGGCCTATAACCGAATCAAATCCGTTCGGTTTTCGGTTTATTCGCTTTTTCGGTTTTTTGCTCTCTTTTTTTGTTAATATATTTAGTAACTATATATATATATATATATATTTTATTATTATTTATTATTTTATTTTTTTTGGAAACAAAACCTTTATTGAATGATAGGCGCAAAAAGCCGAAGCCTATACAAGTAAGCGCGCCTCGCGCGAAGAACGACCCAAAACAAAGAGAGAAACACGAAGTGTTGCCCACAAAACGGTAACTGGACCGAGCATCAGAAGGTTAGGCGGTCAAAGCTAGGGAACAGCGTCCCTGCCCCTGTCAGAAGTCCAGGGCATCCCAAAACTGGTTCGAGGTGTGAGTGCAACACCTCTTTCTTTTGAAGATTTGCCGAACCACCTCTCTGTACAATTGAGGAGGCGGGAATTGACGGCCCTCGAATCTGTATTTGTTTCTGTTCTTCCATAATACCCAAAATGCGGCGGCAGCGACGATCTGATGCCCGTGAGACGTGTTCCAGCTGGCCAGCAGATCGTTGATGCCCCCGATTGTGGGGACCATTTTGCACCTGTAGTGAAGGTGTGTCCAAATGTGAGAGGCAGATTCCCCTGAAAGAAGAACGTGATCGACGGATTCTGGTTCGTGATCAACACAGCAGTGGCATCTGGACGCCAGACTAAAGCCGAAGGATTTGACGGCATCGTCCGTGGGGAGTTTCCGACGCGCGGCACGCCAGAGGAGAATGGACCATTTCACAGGAATACACGTGTGCCAAAACTTGGCGGAAGGGGAGGTCGTGACTTGTATGTCTCTGATGATGGCTCTGGCCGAAGCAAGGGTGAAGACGTCACCCTGGTTGGGGGACCATCTGAGCACGTCATGAACGTCATTGATCGACAGATGAATATATATATATATATATATATATATATTTAGTAACTATATATATATATATAGTAACTATATATATATATATATATATATATATATATATATATATATATATATATATATATATATATATATATATATATATATATATATATATAGTAACTATATATATATATAGTTACTATATATATATATATAGTTACTAAATATATATATATATATATATATATATATATATATATATATATATATATATATATATAAACTAAATTTTCTCATTCGATTTTCTGTTTTGAACCGGAACCGAAACAGAAACCCAAAATCAAAATCGAAACCGAATAAGAAAATTTAGTATTTTTAAAACCGAAACCGAACCCTTCTTTTAAAACCGAACCAAAATTTTTATTCGATTCGGTTCGATTTTCAGTACAAATCGAATAATGCTTACTCCTACCCTAAAACTAAATTACCCTAATGTTTATGGGAGGGGGCGGGATCGTCTTCTAAATCATAGGAGAGAGAGAGAGGATGCCTTACCTCAAAAAAAAAGTACACAAATATAACCAAAAAAATAAATAATTCCAAACTAATTAAACATGGAACTGTTTGTTGTAGTGGGTGGGGTTCCCAACCTATGTGGAGAATACCCCGGAGAACGACGAGCGCCATCCGTGTGTCGGAGAAGCTCGGGGAGTACATGGATCCTATTTTGGAATATATATGGTAAGAAAATATATTATTGGATTTCTATATTTACTTTGATTATATATTTATGATTGGACCCTTCATATAGTAGCTTTCTATATAATTGGGCTTCCAATTATGGCAAGCCAATTATGATTGGATTTCCATTAAATATATGATTGATGTATATTGGAAGTTTTTTTATATATTGGCCTTCCATGTATGGATTACCAAAGGCTTATAAAAGGGTGATGCATGCTAGTTGTAAAATCATCTCAAAACAAGAGTGCTTTACAATCTTTGAGAGAGAGAGGATTAAGGACTATTGTGAAGGAGAGATTGTTTTGAATAATTTTTCGGCATCGCTTGTTCTTCGGAGTCCGCAATCAAAACTTTTCTTCTTTCAAGTGAGCTGTGGTGATCCGTGTTGGATCGGGAGGAGCATGTAGAGGGTGTATTCTCTTTATTCTATTAGTGGAAGTTCTTCAGGGTTGGACTCCGATCGTCCCGTGGTTTTTTTCGCAAGGATTTTTCACGTCAAAAATTTTTGTGTCTGCGATTGTGTTTGGCGTTTTTGGTTTGTGTGCTTTTTGCTCGGTTCTTTCGCAGGACTTTCTGGTTTGGGGAAACGATTTTCGCGCTTCGTTCCCAACAGAGTGGTATCAGAGCTTTGGGTTCAAAGAAGTGTCAAGAGTTGACAGTCAAACCAGAAAGCAGAGATGGACGCGAAGCCGGTACACATGGTGAACCTGAACGGTACCAACTACCGTTATTGGCGGAGCAAAATGAAGGATTTGCTGTTCGTCAAGAAGCTCATCTTCCAGTATTTGCATCCGAGAAGCCCAGTGACAAATCCGATGAGGACTGGAACTTCGAGCATATACATGTGTGTGGGTACATGCGACAGTTCGTTGACGATAACGTGTACAACCACGTTGCCAATATTGAGCATGCGAAGACGTTGTGGGAGAAGCTGGAATCTTTGTACGCGAAAGAGATCGGGATAAACAAACTGTTCCTGATCCGGATGATGATGGGTCTGCGGTACAAATATGGTGCATCCATTACGGATTACTTGAGTGAGTTCCAGGGCATGGTGGACCAGCTATCTTCGATGGGAGTCAAGTTCGACGATGAGGTTCAGAGACTATGGCTGCTGTGTACATTGCCAGACTCGTGGGAGACCGTACGAGTATCTATGATCGCTTCTTCTCCAGAGGGCGTGGTCAGTATAGAGTTTGCCAAGAGCGGGGTGCTGAATGAAGAGATGCAGAGACGTTCTCAGGGCACTTCATCCACATCCCACCACTCAGAGGCATTTGTTTCAGAGAGTCGCGAAAGGGGCAAAAGCAAGGGTCCAGGTGGTGGCAGAGACAAGAGCAGGGGGAAGTCCAAGGGTCGTTACGAGGACTCGGAGTGTTACCACTGTGGCAAGAAGGGCCACATCAAGCAAAATTGTTTCGCTTGGAAGAGAGAGAAGAAGGACGACAAGGGGAAGCAAGACAAGAACACTACAGCGGCGACCTCGATACATGGAGGCGATGTGATCGTCGTAGGTGATGAGGTTATCACAAACCTCGTCTGCGATGACAATTCTTGGCTGGTGGACTCAGGGGTTTCAGCGCATGTATCTCACAACAGGGTACTATTTGTCACTTACACGACAAGCGACTGTGGATTGTTGAAGATGGGCAATGGAGATGTGTCGAAGGTGGTTGCCGTTGGAGATGTTCATTTGAGAACGAAGACGGGTACAGTTCTTGTTCTCAAAGATGTTCGTCATGTCCCTGACATCTGTTTCAACCTGGTGTCGGTTGGAAGGTTGGATGACGAGGGATTCTTCAGTCTCTTCGAAAATAGTCAGTAGAAGCTTTCCAGAGGTTCGATGGTGACTGCCAGAGGAAGCAAAAAGTCCGGTCTCTACTATATGGAGGGGAGCGCACATGGAGCACAAGAGGTGAACGCCGTCAGTAATGCGTCTACCGAGTTGTGGCACAGGCGGCTCGGCCATATCAGTAAGAAGGTGATGAGCTACTTGGTGAACAGGAAGGTGATTCCAGGGCTCAAGTCTACAAAGTTGGAGAAGTGCACGCACTGCTTAGCTGGGAAGCAAAATAGGGTTTCTTTCCAAAGTCACCCAAGTTCAAGGAAGCCGGCGTTGCTCGAGTTGATTCACTCGGATGTCTGCGGTCCTATGAAGGTAAAATCTATTGGTGGTGCTTCTTACTTTGTAACTTTTATTGATGACTGTTCCAAGAAGGTTTGGGTCTATGCCTTAAAGACTAAGGATCAGGTGCTGCCTACTTTCAAAGAGTTTTCAGGCCTCTGTTGAAAGAGAGACGGACAAGAAGTTATTGTGTGTTCGGTACGACAACGGCGGTGAATACATTGGTCCCTTTGATGCTTTTTACAGAGAACAAGGGATACGACACCAGAAGACTCCACCCAAGACACCTCAGCTTAATGGTGTAGCGGAGCGCATGAATAGGATACTGATGGAGAGGATGCGGTGTTTGCTGTCAGAAGCAAACTTGTTGGGCAGTTATTAGGGTGAGGCTCTTCTCACAGCTGCTTATGTTATTAATTTATCTCCTAGTGCTCCTTTGCAGGGTGATGTGCCTGACAAAGTATGGTACGACAAAGAGCCGTCATACAATCACCTGCGAGTGTTTGGCTGTAAGGCCTTCGTGCATGTACCGAAGGACGAGAGGTCCAAACTTGAGCCGAAGACGAGGCGATACGTCTTTGTCGGCTACGGTCAGGATGAGTTTGGCTATAGACTCTACGACCCGGTAGGAAAAAGCTCTACAGATGCAGGGACGTGGTATTCGTCGAGGATCAGACCATGACCAACACTCAGGATTCCGAGATGCCTTCTGAGGCAGAGGAATTGCCTGAGTTAGAGTCATTTCGCTTCGAGCAGTTTCCAGATAACATCGCAGAGGATCTAATTATGAGGGAGCCAGTACATGGAGTTGCTTCCAACCTTGATCATCAGCCTGCTGATGGTGGTCAGGGTGTCCCTCAGGAGTATGAGCATGCCGGGGAGACGGTTCCTGAAGACGAGGAGGCAGTTGGTATACAGCCACCACCAGTTTCTCTACTGAGAAGGAGCGACAGAGAGCGTCGACCATCTACGAGATACTCACCGGGTGAGTATGTGCTATTGACTGACGGAGGAGAGCCCAAAAGTTTTGTAGAGGTTATGGAAGACGAACACAGGCAGGAGTGGATGGAGGCTATGCAGGAGGAGATGAGTTCCTTACATGCCAATTCCACTTATGAGCGGTGCGGTTGCCAAAGGACAAGAAGGCTTTGAAGAATCGATGGGTGTTTAGAGTGAAGCAGACGGATGATGCTACTCGCCCTCGATACAAAGCGAGGCTAGTAGTTAAAGGCTACGGTCAGCGGAAAGGCGTAGATTATGATGAGATCTTTTTACCTGTTGTCAAGCATTCGTTTATTCGGGTGGTGCTAGCATTGGCAGCCAGTCTCGACTTGGAGGTCGAGCAGATGGACGTGAAGACGGCATTCCTCCACTGTGATCTTGAGGAGGAGTTATACATGGAGCAGCCAGAGGGATTTTGTGATCAGAAGGACAAGTCACATTTGGTCTGCCGGTTGAGAAAGAGCTTATATGGTCTGAAGCAGGCTCCGAGGCAGTGGTACAGGAAGTTCGAGTCGTTTATGGGGGAGCATGGTTATGCACGGACAACGTGGATCACTGTGTATTTTTGAGGTATTTTGCCGATGATGATTTTATTATTTTATTGCTCTATATAGATGACATGCTATTAATGGGTCGGAATGCCACTAGGATAGCGAAGTTGAAGCGCCGACTAGGCGCGGCCTTCTCTATGAAGGATTTGGGTGCAGCTAAGACTATTCTTGGAATGGAGATCAGCCGAGAGAGAGAGTCCAAGTTGCTACACTTGTCCCAAAAAGTGTACATTCACCGGGTACTTCAGCATTTCGGTATGGACGGGTCGAAGAAAGTGAGTTGCCCCATTGCGGCTCACTTTAAGTTACTGAGGAGCAGTGTCCATCTACCGAGGACGAAAAAGAAGATATGGAGCGGGTTCCATATGATTCAGCTGTGGGGAGCCTTATGTTTGCTATGGTGTGTACGAGGCCAGACATCGCTCATGGAGTTGGCACAGTTAGCAGGTACCTTTCAAATCCTGGAATGGTACATTGGAGTACGGTCAAGTGGATTCTACGATACCTTCAGGGCACTACTGATTGGAGACTTTCTTTTGGTGGTGACGAGCCGAAACTGGTTGGGTATACCGACGCTTATATGGTTGGAGATGTAGACACGAGGCGATCGACTTCGGGCTATATGATGATGTTTGCTGGAGGAACAGTATCGTGGCAGTCGCGGTTGCAGAAGTGTGTTGCCTTGTCGACGACAGAGGCAGAGTATATTGCGGCGACGGAGGCTTGCAAGGAGTTGCTGTGGATGAAAAAGTTATTGCAGGAAATGGGGCTGAAGCAAGAGCAGTATACTTTGCTTTGTGATAGCCAGAGTGTCATTCACCTTGTGAAGAATCAGACCTTTCATAGCCGGTCCAAGCACATCGAGACTCGGTATCATTGGATACGGGATGTGGTTGAGAAGAAGGACGCGATGCTTGAGAATGTCCATACTGATGATAATGGAGCGGACATGCTTACGAAGGTTCTACCAAGGAAAAAATTTGAGTACTGCAGGCGGATCATCGGGATGACGAGTTCCTCCACCTAGTTGTGAAGGGGGAGATTTATTGGAGTGGGTGGGGTTCCCAACCTATGTGGAGAATACCCCGGAGAGCGACGAGCGCCATCCGTGTGTCGGAGAAGCTCGGGGAGTGCATGGATCCTATTTTGGAACATATATGGTAAGAAAATATATGATTGGATTTTCATATTTACTTTGATTATGTATTTATGATTGGACCTTTCATATAGTAGCTTTCCATATAATTGGGCTTCCAATTATGGCAAGCTAATTATGATTGAATTTCCATTAAATATATATGAAGCATATTGGAAGTTTTCATATATATTGGCCTTCCATGTATGGATTACAAGGGCTTATAAAAGGGTGATGCATGCTAGTTGTAAAATCATCTCAAAACAAGAGTGCTTTACAATCTTTGAGAGAGAGATGATTAAGGACTATTGTGAATGAGAGATTGCTTCGAATAATTTTTCGGCATCTCTTGTTCTTCGGAGTCCGCAATCAAAAAAATTCTTCTTTCAAGTGAGTTGTGGTGATCCGTGTTGGATCGAGAGAAGCTTGTAGAGGGTGTATTCTCTTTATTCCATTAGTAGAGGTTCTTCAAGGTTGGACTCCGATCGTCCCGTGGTTTTTTCCGCAAGGGTTTTCCACGTCAAAAATCTTTGTGTCTGCGATTGTGTTTGGCGTTTTTGGTTTGTGTGTTTTTTGCTCGGTTCTCTTGCAGGATTTTCTGGTTTGGGGGAACGATTTTCGCGCTTTGTTTCCAACACTGTTTTTACCTATATTTGTCTTATACTCACCCTTTTAGGAAGACTATGAAATTTTATTTTATTTTCCTCTCCGGCCATGGAAACTTACAAAAGAATGTGTTTGTATTGTTTAAGCTTACGAAAGTAATATAACAAAATGGTTGCAGCTCTCATTGGTACAAAGAACACTGCTGATTGTAATGTCTCATACATCTCAACCTGCAAATTAATATTCCTTTTAGGGATCATATGAGAATATAAAATCTCTACTTGTCCACACTTCTGTCACCTGCCGGCATCCTGCTTTAAACTATGCCATTGGCCACGGACTGCGGATGGCGAGAGGCATCACCATCCCCAGCAAGACCAGGCTCTCTCAAATGAATGCCACTTGTCCTCTTCAAGAATGTTGCCAAGTGAAGCTCGTCAAGGCATATACCTTCTGCGAGGCCGGCCGGCCCGGAGAGGTTCGGGTTCTTCAAGTCGGAGTTTATTGTAGTTATTTCTTGATTCTTAGTTATAGACTAGTCTGAAAAGTTATGTGATTCCGAACTCTTACAGATCACATTAGGTTTGAAAAATTGTCCCAAAAAAAAAAAAAAATAAAAAATAAAAAATATATATATATATATATATATATATATATATATATATATATATATATATATATATATAAAACACAAAGGTTTTTGAATCCTAGGGCTGACTGTGCCAAGATAAAGAGTAGTTGGGATTTAATCTTGGTGAATCAACGGTTGTGGGGTTTATGGAGAATCCAAAGAGTGGGGTTTGCACTCATAATGGTTGTGGATGAGCATTATTGAGAGTGGAGTTTTATGGGAAATGAGCATTATTGAGAGTGGGGTTTTATGGGGAATCCAAAGAGTGGAGTTTGCACTCATAATGGTTGTGGATGAGCATTATTGAGAGTGGAATTTTATGGAAAATCCAAAGAAAATTCACATCCAGCAGTGGTTGGGATTTAATATTTTGATGGGGACCTCATAATTATTATTGTTCGTTTAAAATTGGGGGTCCAAGATTTTGAGGGGGAATACCTTAAATGAACCATGCCCTATGGGCACGGGTTATATATATATATATATATATATATATATATATATATATATATATATATATATATATATATATATATATATATATAGGAAGCGGATCAAAAGTTCCCCTTAGAAAATCCCCTAAACCCCCCCCCCCCCCCCCCCCCCCCCCCCACTCTAATTCGTAATATTAATGTTAATATTAATATTAATATTAATGTTAATGTTAATATTAACATTAAATACTAAAATTAACATTAAACTTAACATTAAAATTAATATTAACATTAATATTAACATTAACATTAATATTAACATTAACATTAACATTAATATAAAAAAATAAAAAAAATTAATATTAACATTAACATTAATATTAATATTACGAATTAGAGTGAGGGAAATTTTTAGGAAATTTTCTAAGGGGGACTTTTGATCCGCTCCCATATATATATATATATATATATATATATATATATATATATATATATATATATATATATATATATATATATATATATATATATTCAAATATGAAATCTTATCGGAGTATTATTTGCAAACTTATATTTAAGATATTGTTTTGTTTTTTTCACTTTGGTGTTCAATATATCATTACATGCAATTTGTTCTCTGATTGGTGCTTTTAGTTAATGAAGTGATGTTTGCTGATTAATTTCCCATCCTTCTCATCGAAAAAAAACCTATTGATACATTCATCAGACGAACGGAATCTGTCATTATTAATATCGAAATTGTTCTATGGCTAGCTTAGTACTAGCAAATGCTGACGTGGCGGAGAGAGGTAACCAAGTTTATAGATTTAGCTAACTAATATTAACATTAATATTAAAATTAACATTAATATTAGATTTAACATTAATATTAACTTTAACATTAACATTAAAATTAATATTAACATTAAATTAAAATTAGCATTAACATTAACATTAAAATTAATAATAAAATTAATATTAACTTCAAATTAACATGAATATTAATATTCACACTAATTAGCATTAATATTAATTTTAACATTGACACTAAAATTAATATTAACATTAAATTAAAATTAGCATTAACATTAACATCAACAATAAAAATTTTGGGTAATTAATTTTTTGGGTTAAAATATGACATGTCAGCTGCCATGTCACTTTCCATGTCAGATGCCACATAATGGGAGATGTCATCACCCAAATTTTTTGGGAGCCAATTAACATAAGAAAAATGTTTAAAGAATATTTTCCAAAAACTGTTGACCAGCTAAACCTGTAAACTTGGTTACCTCTTTTCGCCACATCAGCATTTGCTAGTAATGAGCTAGTACTAAGCTAGCCATACATCAAAATTGTATTAATACTAGTATATATATATACCGTGTCTTGTACCTATTTTAGTTAGTTAATTTTTTTGTACTTAGGAAGGACAAAATGTATCATAATAGCAAATTATATGTCATTAAATTTAATAAACAATTGGAAAAAGAATTACGATGAAACTAATTTTCCTTATTATATAGTAGTATAGATTTTAGCTATCTCTCTCTCTCTATATATGCATTGTGTTGGTGTTTGATGGGATTTTAATCTATATGGAGAATATTACGAAGTGCGAAAAACGTCATCCGTGTATCAAAGAAGTTCGGAAAGTCGAAGGCGACTAAGGTAGCTCAATTTTAGCACGTATTCGAATATGTTAAAAAAATCAGTATCAGAGTCAACGATATACCGAAGGTATACCGCTACTGGTATACCGAAGATATATCAGTCAGACACAGTTTTGTTTCATAGCCATTTTGACTCAAAGAGGACATTTTTGGTATATTGTTACCGATATATCGAAGGTATACCGATGTCGGGACTAAATGCCGAACTTGAATATTTTATTTAAACTGTTGGATCGCAATGTCCAGATCTTTTCGGAATTGGAGTATTTTAAATATGTCTTTCCTAACCCTATTATCATTCTCATTATGAAGAGAACAAAGGTGAAAGTTTTCTCAATGTTGCAACTTTCTAAGAGAGGAACAAAGAGATTCAGAGTTTTGAGATTGTTTCGTAGAGAAATCATTTTCGAGAAGTTCTACATTGATTCTCCATCATGTATTCGGTAATATTTGTTCTACCCATTCTAATATTTTTTTCTTGTATTGAGGTGTTGTGATGATTCGTGTAGATCAAAAAAGTTTCTAAGAAGTTGGTGTATTAGTAAAAACTTTTTTCGGTTGGACTCCGATCATCCCATAATTTTTTTTTCGTTTGAGATTTTCACATGAGTATCGTCATATATATTTGCGTTGTGCATTCTTTGTAGTTTTGGAATATTTGATTTGTACTACTTTTCTTCGGTCCTCATCAGATTCTAATGGTTTAGGGGAAATATTTTCGCGTTTTGTGTTGGGGACACGATGTGATCCGAACCGGAGTTGACCCACGATGTTATAAGATATTGGACTGGGCCCTAAAAGAGAATTCTCACGTAAGGCCTGAACCAATCACAATTATCTGTACATTTCATGATCCCACCTTCTAACCGATGTGGGAACAAACTGCTAACTCTATTGTTACCTCCTTTGAGGGCTCAACCGAAACGAGATACAATTCAACAATCATCATCTTAGCTCGTTTTTGTGCGCTAGTCGAACAATATTAGCACTCATGCTACCTTTGCTCGTTTCTACCAGCCGAACAACCTTAGCACCCTGCCATCTTTACTCGTTCTCGCAAACCGAGCACCTAGGAGATCCAATATTTTATTATCTCGATCCGTTCGTCCACAAAACTAAACTGATACGTTCATCCAAACTACCATTGTGTGCCAACCACAACACCTTGCTCCACCTTGGACGCGACAAAACCACCTTTGAAGCTAATCTTTGTAGTTGCATATGCTCCTAACTCCAACTTGAGAAGAGAGCCCGTATATTCGTGTATATGCATGAACGCTCAACGTCATTTGTCTTGAACAGGGGCGGATCCAGAAACTATAACTGGGGTGGGCTACCAAAAATTTGGGTGGGCTGAAAGTAAATTCATATAAAAAAATTAAAAGAAAAATTATATTAAAAAAAATGTAAAGGGAATAAGGATGTCGGTATATACACAGCCAGCCTTGATCAGCAACCTGCTGCTAATGATCAAGGCGACCCTCAAGAGGATAAGCAATTAAGCATGCCGAGGAGGCATTTTCTGAAGGGAATAAGGATGTCGGTATATACATAGCCAGCACCAGAGGCTCCATTGAGAGCACGAGAGAGATTCGATCAACCCTAAGTTACTCGTCAGATTAGTTTTTGGGGTGGGCTACAGCCCACCCCACGCCACCCTTGGATCCGCCCCTAGTTTTGAACCAATTAGAGTCGTCCAAAACCAAACCCGTAACTATGGGATCTGATACCACTTGTTGGAAACGCAGTGTGATCCGAACCGGAGTTGGCCCATAATGTGCGATATTGGACTAGGCCCATATGTCTTAAAAGAAAATTATCATGTAAGACATGAAATTATCACAATTATTTACACCTCATTATCCCACCTCCTACCCAATGTGGAACTAAATTATCAATTCATTGTCACCCCGTTTGAGGGCTCAACCGAAAATGAGATACAATTCAACATTTTGCTCCCAACACATTGCACGTATTTTATATTATTTAGAAAAATAATTATTAGTTCTTGATTTTTTTTTTTTACTATTTAAGAACAGCAAACAATATCCACCTAATTTTTTTTTACTATTTGAAAAGAACAAACAACAATCATTCCTTAAATTTCTTTTCTATAAGTAGTGTTACCTAACTGTCCATCTTTAAATCTAGTGAACAATTTAAATTTAAGTATAGGTAAAAGTATTTTTGAAATAAAAATTTCTACAATAAAACTTAAACCAATATCAAGCAAGAAAGGAAGGTCATATCAACTTCAAATCAGGTTCATAGATTAGATGATATATATGCTATGATCTAAAGTTCGTTGTCTTTTGCTATGTTCATTGATTGATATTTGTCCCTTATTTGCTATGTTCACTGATTGCTATGTTCATGGTGATAGTTAAATTTTTTTTTTACTATATATGTGCCCTGAGGTCAAAAATGGAAGAAAAAAAAACTTTTTAAAGTAAGGGAATAATTATTGGGATAAGAATTAATGCCCCATATGTTGTAATGCAAGTTACCTTTGGAATAAGTTTCTTAAGAAGGTTATGTCCCGTAAATCTTAAGATAATTATTTTTTCATGTTTTTATGAAACACTGAAACTAGTTCTTCATAATTTACATTTTAAAAAGCATGACCTATTTGCTAGGATGCAGCTGTGCTGCATCTCATTTTTCCTTAATATATACCATTGAAGTTAGTTTTGAGGAATGCATATAATAGTGATGAATGTCATGATAGTGGGAAATTTCTACAATGTTTTAAGCATCCATTCTGGTATATTTTGCATGGGGAGTAGGAAGCTTCACTCAGTTGCTTAACATAAATAGATGACACTATACAGCTTGCGAATTATTTGGTTCGTGAAAATTATTTACACAAGTTGTTTACACGAATTGTTGAAATTTAGATTATAACCCTGTAAAGTTGTGAATGCTTTAACAAACTCTCAACATATGACAAAGTTTGATTACTTATGAATTGTATGTCTAAATAACCTTGTGAAAGAGAGGATTCGACTTGTTCAAAACCACTTTGATGCTTCATTCTTAATCTCTAGACTGATGATTCAATAATATTTTTGACCTTATCATTAAGGATTTCCATATAAGAAAAAAAAAATCGGTTGTCAGTTTTCTATTTCTTGTTTCAGTTTACTATGGGTTTCGAGTGGTAAAGTCTTAATCTTTCCATTTTCTGTTGGAGATGCTGTTTTGTCCTTCTTAATATGATCAATTGGAAAATTTAGATTTTAGAGTATTTAAAATATTCATTTTTCTTGCTCTAAATTAAGATTTGTTTTAGTACTCATGAGTTATTCATGTGAAGTTTATTGGCTATTGATTAAAGTTTTGCATCTCATCAAAATTGAATGGCCCACATAAGGCCATAACCAACAAGAACTACAACCATGGTATAGTCCAATTTTAAAGATAGCCATGAAGAATTCATGTTGACAAAATGTGACATATTTAAATATTTCGAAGGCTGAGTAATGTGACATATTCATCCATGACATTATTTGTTGGATTAATTGGTTTTGTCCTATCCTCTTATTTGTTAAGCACATGTTGTGCTACTATTTGTTAAGCAATTTTGATTTTAAAAAATGCTACATAAGTAGCACATTTTGCACCTTTTTGCCATAGTGGAAGGAAACCTCAATGATCGTGATCGATATAAAAAATTACTTCATTTTATGGTTTTATTTGTAAGGTGATACCTGTTTGCAACTACAATATTCCAAAAATATTTGCCAAAAGATATGATCATAATTGACGTAGCAGTGTAATCTGACAATTTTATCCCAGTAGATGATTGTTCGTTGGATTTTTTTTCTTTCCAGTTGTGCTTGTGGAAGGCCACATTCATTAGTGGACACAACTTAGCGTTGTATTATTTTTACTCAATTTGCTATTTCGTTTTCCGTAGTAGTTGGAAAATTATTTAATAGTTTATTGTAATGGTGAAAGTGTACGCATGTCATTTACACAATTTAAGTAGATGCTTGTTCTTCAATTATGTCTTTTCATGATTACAATTGGACAATCATTCGTGCGTAAAATAAAAAACATAAAGTCATTTTTTGTTGAATTATGCCATTTTATCATGCCTTTCATATGCTAGAAGCTAAAAAGGCTATATTATGTTAGAGAAATTATATTTTTTATTATCTTTGCATAATTTAACCCATTTATTTGCTTGAGTTCCGTACCACCCAAATGGGTACATGCATGACAGATATTATGTTGTATATCCGGGGAACCAAGTAGGTATTTCATAGGTTATATATATATATATATATATATATATATATATATATATATATATATATATATATATATATATATATATATATATATATATATATATGCCAACATGAATGTTGGTATTTCATAGTGGCATTTTTTAAAGTTGCAATTGTCTTAAATGAGAAAATTTTAAAGTTGGTGACATAAGGTTATTCTATCCGTAGGGATACTACGAATGCATTATTGTCCTACCAACTATCTTAGAGCTGAAGTTCTATGTTTACATTATTATTGATTAATAATATCTTTATTTGTAATTGCTGATAAATATTGTCATATCTAGAAACTGGAATCCATGAAAAAAAAAAACTAGATAGAAACATTTTATGCATGACTGATAGTGCTATGTACTAACATCATACTTAAGAATATGATCTTTTTCTCCGACAAAAATACGAGTGTGAAAATAGTATCCATAATAGCTGCTAATGCTCATATTATAAAGGCTCCGACAAAGCATATTTTATCCAACAGATACATAATGTGTCGTACTATCATAATTTTTGAAGAATTTTACTGAGTTTTAAGGATATAAGAAAAATGGGTAAACTTTGAGCAAGTGAAATAAGGAATAATTTTGTGTAACCACTCGTCTAGGAGAACCAGAAGTTCGTCCAGATAGATTCTCAGCTATTCAGTAGAGATATATATCACTCATATCTAGGATGTCAAGTCACATACTATCATAAGCCAGAAGCTCAATCCTATATCATGAGCTAGAAGCTCAATCTTAAAGGTCCATTGTGAGCCAGAAGCCGAATGATCCTATAACTTTTTAAACTGTGATATGGTCGACAAGACACCCCAAAAATATGATGATTATCAAAACTAATTTGTATGATTATCTCTTACCAAATTGTTGCATACATCCTTGATATCAAGGATTTGTTTGTTTCTAAACCATCAATCCTGAAAATTGTATCTAAATAACTAGCAGCATAGCTTCGAATTGAATTAGATGGCTTATGTTGGTATTATTTGAAACTGTAGTATTGGCATCTATGTTTTGTGAATTATTATGTTTATTTTCTTAGATTATTATATCTTCTAGACATAAATATTTTTTGATATGCCTCGTTAATAAGACAGAATTTTTGCCGTTAGGGAAAGATAGAAAGAAGATACATTATCGTTATAGGAGAACGTCGTGAACTATCGTTCTAGAAGAACGTCTTGAATCATCGTTCTAAAAGAACATTCTAAAGCATTATTCCAGAAGAACCTATCATGACAATACCTCTACATTATCTAATCTTGACTAATTAGAAGAAATTATTTCTTGTATTTTATTACAAATAAATTATTAGACGCTTACTCGATTATGTTGTATAAATAGTTATACCAAATATGAATCTATTTTCTAATAGAAGTACCAAAAGAATCAAATAATAATAAAGGTTCTAAAGATTCAACTCTTCGGAAGAAGAGGCCAAATAATATAACACACCCTAATGCTCTTGAAGAAGCAGCTCCCGAAGAAGCATCTGTCACGCTCCAGAACCAGAATACTGGCAAGTGGGGACGGACAAGGCCAGCTACGTAATACCAAAGTACGCCAGTACTCTAAAATTGCGTATAAGATTTCAAGACATGGGGGTTACTTTTACAAGCCAACAGTCGATCCTAGGTCAAGCATTCCTAGGTATCTCAATCACAGGCAATTATACAAGTACAAGAAGTATGATCATCAGACATACAATAGTAAAGCGTCCCAAACTATTTATACATGGATGATCATGAAGCTAGTCATACCAAAATAGAGAACTAGCAAGAGTAATAGTCATACATGAAAAGCTCTAGCTGCAGTCTAGAATACGCACATCATGTTTATGTCTGTAGGCTAAAGGTCAAGAATGAAAACACGAGCTAAACACGTGCTCGGAGGCTAAATGCCACAAAAGAATAATGTACATATCAAGTGGGAGAATGAAACAAGAAACCCACTCAGGTACTCTGGTGCTCCGGATGGTCACCGTCGAGTAGATGGTGCAGAAGATCCTCTGGGCTTCTCTATCAGATCTGGCCAAACAAAAACAGTGGGGTCAAACCCCCAATAGCAAGTACCACAAAGGAAGCCAAACTATGAACTAAAACCAGCAATCACTAACATCAATAATTAGAGATACAAATGAGTGAGAGCAGATCGAGACTCGTGCATTACCAATGGACTTATTCCGAACATAGGAAGACAATAAGTAAGCATCTTGGAGCATAAAGTAATTATCATGTGACATAATGTAAAGTGTAGACATGTTAAGTAAACAAAAGCTTAAGAATATGTAAAAACAATTGAACATGTGAACTTGTGAGATAGCCGGGTCATAAGAGCATGGTGACCCGGCATAGGAAGTCATGTATAGCTTGTGAGATAATTGAACATGTGGGCATGTAAGAATTATATAGAAAGACAATGATAAGTGGACTTAGGAACTAATTCGGAAGTCAAGTTACAACCCTTAAACCAAATAAGGACCAAGGTTGTAACCATTCTCCTGAACAGAACTTAGTCTCTAATCATTGTGCAGCATAAGGATCATGTAGAACATGTGAGTACTAAATAGGACGACAAATAATAGGATAACTTAGGAACCATTTCGGAAGCCAAGTTACAACTCTTAAACCAAACAAGGATCGGGGTTGTAACCCTTCTCCTGAATAGAACTTTGTCTCCGACCATTTATCGACAAAAGTAAGACGTAAACAATAACGTACTGAAATAAACATATGGACACTGCCTAGATAAAACTAGACTGAACTGGACTGACTCCGTCCATCATACACGGCCAAGCAATGAGTACGACTTAATACATTAGCTAACTAGGGTTATCACAAGCCTAGTTACTAACAAGATACAACGAGATATTCCCACAGTCATAAGCCCTGCAGCTATCCAGTTATCCTTCCGCAGGTTGAGAGTTGTATTAGGTGGATACATCGCCCAGGAGACAAATGTACCCCATGGTGACTTGGGGGTGCAACACATGACAGTGTGCTGAAAATGTGCCCTACTCGACGGTAGGCTACAAGTCCACTTGAAGCGCCCAGATAACGGAATTGTCTGTGACTGAAAAATCTTTGTATGAGCTACCTGATCAATCTAGTCATTAACTTAGTCAAATTTAGTATGAATTCCTGACCGTGGGAAATCAGGAATTCATGTCCTAGACATGATGCAATACTGAACATGTAGCTTGTACAAACACACTCAAGAGAAACACCTACGATGTCCAGATCATTCATTACTTGTAGGCCAATAAAGCCGTCGCAACAACATTCATGGTTCATGTCTTGTCATGTCATGTTACTTGTCTGGAGTGCACCACGACGGGTCACTATCATGTTAAGAGTACTTGTTAGGGGTGCACCACGATGGGCCACAATCATGTTAAGCAAAGAAGTGACATGTAACTTGAGTGCACCGCTACGGGTCACTATCGTGTTGAGCAAAGAAAGAAGGCATAAATCATAAATGCACCACAACGGGCCACTATCTAGTTAAGCAAATCATAGGCATAAGATAGCATTTAAAAAGATCTTGACGAAAGGCTTATCATAACATGTGAGAAGGAATAGAGATATTAACTACTTGGCACAAAACAATAATTGAATATGTGCTAATTAATGTTTGAGTGTATAAGGGTGTACAAATTATTCTCTAATCATGCAAAATCTTCTAACCTTGATAAGAAATTGTCGTGCTATTTAAGATAGGTCGTCGCAATTTAGGTCGAGTACAGAAAGCATGATAAGAAAATCAAATACATTTTTTTGCAGAATTAAACTATCAAATCACATGAAAATTTCCAGTTAAAGTGAGACAAGAAGATTCTTGAAACCAAGACAAAGATCTAAAACTTTTATGTTTTGAGGTTGCCAGACTCTGGCTACAAAATAATTTAAACGGGCAAAATAGTGAAATAGTGAAACGTCTACTGCACTGGCGCATGGGAATTCTGCGTCGTACCGACGCGTAAGAATCATCGTCCCAAACAGCCAAGTCAGTCGTACTAAGATCGTGTCAAAGCCCAAGGAACTAGCAGGAAGACACGAAATATACCCATAAACAAAAGGGTCATGATAGATCTAGAGGGGTGCAACCTAGACGAATTAGCAAAAATGGAAGTGTACATGAGGTCATGCGCCCACACCAGGGGGTTATACACACACATGGAGGCTATGAGCACCCATGGAGACTATGAGCACCCATGAAGGCTATGAGCACCCATGAAGGCTATGAGTACCCATAAAGGCTATGAGCACCCATGAAGACTATGAGTCCACATAAAATGTTATGCGCCCACACAAAACACTATGAGCCCACACAAAACACTATAAGCCCACATAAAATGTTATGCGCCCACATAAACACTATGAGTCTAAGGAACGTTATGCGCCCAAAGGAGACTATGCGCCCAAAGGGAACTATGCGCCCAAAGGAAACACTATGCGTCCAAAAGGAGACTATGCGCCCAAAAGGAACACTATGCGCCTAAAGGAAGCTATGCGTCCAAAGGAAACACTATGGGCCCAAAGGAAGCTATGCGCCCAATGGCTATGCGCCCAAAGACTGGCGCATGCACAGTGTTATGCGCCCACAGGCTATGCGCCCAAAGACTGGCGCATGTACTGTTCTTCTTCCCCACTTGGCCGAGGATGAACTCCAAGGAACCCAAGAACTTCAAATGTTCATAACTTGGTCAAAATAACTCCAAGTTAGGACTTTCAAAGGTCAAAATAGGGTAGAACAAAATTCTCTACAACATGGAACAGTCAAAACTTTAAAATAATGAAGTTTGATAGATCAAAACCCAAAAAATCCAAAAATGACATAAACTTAGATCTACAAGAAGTTATCCTCCAAAATCCAAAATACCAAGAACTAAAATATTTTAGAATGTAGCAATAAAGAGAATAGAACAATTAAAATCATATTTATCCAACATTTGGCAAGATGTACTTGCCTTAGGTTGGAGAAGAAAATGGAAGGAAGAAGAAAATGAAAAGTAAATGGAGGAGAGAGAGAGAGGCGATGGGTTTTTATACAAAATCCTTTTTCATGTAAAACCAACCCAAACCAAACAAAGCAAGCTATAGGTTGAATCAAACCAAATTAAACCAAGTTAAGATAAATTTATACCTTGGAAAAATTTTAAAATATTTTAAAAACCAAAAATTATGAAATACAGCTCAAAATATGTACCCGTATATAAATACCGATACAGTGAGACGGGGTCTCACAGCATCTCCTGTAGAGAAAAAGTTCATGACGATCCGGAAGATGTCATGAACCAAAGATCAAAATTTTTAAAGTATATCGCTCCGGTAGAGGATATACCTCAGATTACAGAAGAGACTAAGAAAGAGGTACCGGTACCTAAAAAATCTATGTTCAAGGGAAATTTAGAATCAAGAAAATTTGTCATAGATGACATTATCGAATGAGAATAAAAAGGGTGATAAAAATTAAAGGATAATACTAAAACCATGAATAATCTAATGAAAAGATGCGATATCTCTCGCAAGACTTGGAGTGTTCGGTCCTACAGTACAAAATCCAAAAGGAATAAACTTGGTAGATTTTGAATGAGTGTTTGCAACAAATAGATATCCAAATGTATAAGAGCAATGTTAGCTCAAGGATTCATGAAATGATCATGAATAGAATATGAATAAATATATTCTTCGATCACGATAGCCTAGATGATAAGATATATCCTCGAAGGTCGTGGATTTAAATTTTCAGGTATATCCTTGAAGGATTTGATATTACCATGTTATCCCCGAAGGATCTACAAATAAGCCATATAGATTAAAAACCATCCAGAAGAATGTGATAGGCTCATTGGCTTTATGAAAAAAAAATTGAACGGATTCATCAAAATAACAAAATGGTCACCACCTGAAGAGAAGATCTCATGAAGAGATTAAAGTACCTCCTGAAGAGAAAATCTCCTGAAAAAATAGAAAATATGACAATATCTCCTAAAGAGATTTGAAATATCTTCGAAAGACTGAAGAGAAAATCTCCTGAAGAGAGAAAATATGACTGTATTTCCTGAAGAGATTTGAAATATTTTCGAAAGAGATTGGAATCTCCTGTAGAGATTGAAATCTTTCGTAGAGAACGAAAATCTTCCGTAGAGAACAAAAATCTCCTGAAGATAGCAAAAATATCCTGAAGAGAGGAATTTCCAGAAGAGATAAAGATAAATATCCCAAAGAGATCTCATGTAATCTCATAAAAAGATAAATCTCTAGAAGAGATTTATTATAAGAGATAAATCTCCTGTAAAGATTTAATATGAATGATATACCTATAATGGTCAGGTCAATAGGATCTTTTACAACCAAAAGAACATGTTATGGGTTCTGAAGTACCATATTTAAAAAATATAATAAAAAATTTATTGCATTTACTCAGCGCAATATTTTAGAATAATATTATGCACATAAATTATTCTAGATGAATGTTTTGATCTAATGAGATATGTAGATGAATGATATTTATTTGATACTCCATTAAGAGGATACCACAAATAAGGTATGCTTTATATATAATGTTGTAGGTATTTTAGAGGAAATAAATTAAATCACTACGGCAATTTCATCAAAATGAACAAAGAATGTGATTGACTATGTTTTCAACAGTTCAACATATCATGGGGAGTTAGGAATCACAAATAAAGCCTGCAACCTCTTCATAAGGATATGAGTATAAATGTCTAGACAAATAAAGTGTTGGGGTGAAATATAATATTGTATTGAGGTTTAATTTTTTATTTTGAATTGATGTAAGAACAAGAATGTAATATTTTGAGGGAGCGCATCCTGTAGATGCTAGTATCCTGAAGATGCTAATGGAGACATCTTGAAGTATGTCTTTGCGCATTATACTCTTTTTTTCGTTGCGATTTTTTTCCACCGGTTTTTCCTTCGAAAAGTTTTTAAAAAGGCAGTGTAAGTCTCACCCACTTGAATTCCTGAAGAATCATATTACTGAAGAATATTATTGTACCATTTTCTTTTCTATGGATTTTTTCAAAGAATTTTTCCTTAGAATTTTTTTAATGAGACAATATAATTAAAGCGGGCATCCAATGGAAAGTGTTGTGATCTGGATAAATTCAAATATGGAAGCCCTTATCCATACCCACAACAACCTCTATCTCGTTTTCCTCTATATATGTTATCAATGAGAAAAGCTAAGTACATTCTTTCTGGCTACCAATTTTTTTCTCTTATTTTACAACAATTTTTTTATTATATAATAATATAGAAACATCCATCTATTTCTCATGGTATAATTTTTTATGGCAATCTATTTTCTCCTGTGTATCGTAGGTTAAGCTGTTTAGTTATTATACTACAGCTGGTGAACCATAGTTAGTGATGCATTTAACTTTTCTAAGATGGAAGTCCGTAAGATGATAATGGTAATATTCCCTTAAAGAAATGGTAATATGTGGTACATATAGTAAGACGACTGTGAAATCAAAGACATCATTTTTTTTAAACGGTGAAAGACTTATTTCTGAATATTTTGGACCGACTGTGACAGGAATGTTGCATTCGAGGATGCCGTGAAAACATGGTGTTTCATCTATATATGGGGCTAATTAGTGTTTAGACTATGTATTTCATATAAGTTTAGAGTTAAGTTTTAACACGTTCGGAGAGTTTAAATTCTATTTTTTTTCCTTCCTATTATACTCTTTCTTCATGTTTGATAATGAAGTTTTCATATATATGTTAGGGAGAGTATAATGGAAAAAATAAAACAAGAAATAAAACTCCAGAGTCTAAACTCTCCAACTGAACGTGAGGGCTTAAACTCTAGACTGATATAAAATCCAGGGTCTAAACTCTACTTAGCCCTTATATATACTAATATATATGTACGTACGTTGCACGTATATAGATCATTATTAGAAAGACTAAGAAACATTTTTGTAATTATTATAATTTTTATAAGACTACTTTGAAAGACTTCCTGTAATTACCTAATTGTTTCTACTAATTTAATGAATAATATTAATTGATAAATATATGCAAGGATATATTTGAAAATAAAAAATTTGACGGCGAAGCAGAACTTTGCCCATTATACAGTAGTATAGATTAGGATCTGGCACATGCTGTTAGTCCCGGGGCTTGATCAAAGATGGTAGAACTAGATATCGAGATCAGATGTTCAAACAAACGTTCCCCTTCTGATTATTCTTGAGATCCACGAGGAACACTATAATATAAATCTGATTACAAAAGCAACAATAATCAGAAAATAAATCTCACGTTCTTCTTCGCAATCACAGTTGCTGACGGACAGAACTGAGTTACAACTCAGAGAAAAGAGAAGAAAGAAGAAGAGGAAAGGTTCTTGCTGGGGTGATTAAGATCACCGTTGCTCAAAGCAAGATTCGCCCCCACCACGATCTGCTTCCAGAAACCAGCAAGTTCACGAAAAACTTCTGGAACGCTCGTAAGTCAATATTTGAGATTTGAATGGGCTTCCTGGACTTTACGGACTCCATTAACTCTCTTCTTGGTGCATCTTCCAAAGGAGGCCAAGGGGCTCTATTTATAGAGTGGAGTGAGACTTCACCTTTTTTCCTATCCGATGTGTGACTAAAATACCAATACTCAAAAATAAAGTTTGATATTTTAGATCATCCCACAATCAACATAGTAGTGTGCCAGTCCACGCCTACCACCCGAACACTCCCGTGCATGCACGAGACAACATGGAGTCCGTGTCCGAGTCCGCACAACAAAAATCAACTTGCATCCTAGTTGGAATTAATCCTTTGTTCTTCTAAAAAAATACTCCCATATGGCACACACTTGTGCCCCACCACACCTCAACACAAGCAATACATTATATTGAGATACTCACCATTTGGTGTAGCCGATGTGGGACTATCTTTTCTAGTCTAAAGACAAAAATACCAACATTCTCTCACATATCTCAATATATGGGTTGAGCGTTCCTCACAGTGACTGCCTATTATGCATTATGAGAGATGTCGCTGACGACTTGAATCTTCCCGCATAGGTCAAATAACAGTATGATACAAGAATGGACTAAGCCTTGAATTCTACACCATGACTACAATTTTTCCCACTCACATAATGACATCAGCTGTGCTTCCGGTTGCACATTAAAGACCCTATGTATACCTGGTTTCGGTGTATGTATCTTGGGCGTCTATAAGTTTACCCTCAAGAGACGACCTGAATCTCTTTACATACATTCTAGGTGAGTTCTTTTAAAGATTCCTTTGGCATGAAGCCTTGCGCTTCCTTGCGGTGCTACCCCCGCTATGACATGGCCCAAAGTCGAGGCTACACCTCATCATGGTGTCACGCCACTATAGCATGAGGTCCCAGCCTCTTAGTGTTGGCACATTTTATTTTGAGTAATTAACAGCATCTTCGTAGTTTAGTCTTCTATTCTTCAGATTCAAACATTCTCAGAAGATCTACTACATGGAGTTCTTCCGTTCAAGAGCTTTCTCCTTCTTCCTTGAAGACTGTAGCAGTTACCGGCGTTCCCAGCATATGACGGTATCTTCCTGTTTAGAGTCTTCGAGTCTGTACTGGTCTAGGTATATCTGTAAACACCTAAGGACGGATGACAGTAAAAAGAACAAGTCAAAAATCAAATAGCTACAGAGCGGCATACCGGCGGTATGCTTCGGCATACCGACGGTATACCGTTTTTAGTATACAGAAAGTTGCTGTGACAAATAGTCGGCATACCGGCGGTATGCTTCGACATACCGGCGGTATACCGCTTTTCTTGTCTAGAAAGTTGCTGTGACAAATTGTCGGCATACCGACGGTATACCGTTTTTAGCAACCCAAAAGTTGCTGTGACAAATTATCGGCATACCGACGGCATGCTCCGGCATACCGGCGGTATACTGCTTTTAGCAACTCAAAACTTGCTGTGACAATTGTTGGCATACCGGCGGCATGCTCCGGCATACCGGCGGTATACCGGGTTTCAAATATTTGGTTTTCGAAATGCTCTGACTAGCATTAATGGCCGCATTTAATGCTCTCTAACGGTCATTAATATGGCCGTTACTATTTGGCCGGTATACCGACGGTATGCCGCTGCATACCGACGGCATGTCGGTCTGTCTGTATTCAGAGCATTAAATGCCACCAACTCTTGGTTCTCTTATAAAAGAAAGCTCTCTCTCTCTCTTGAGCTTCTTTACCAACTCTTCCATAAATTTTCCAACAACCAAGAGCTCCACCATTAATACTCTTCCAAGCTTTTCATTGTCATCCTCTCCCAAAGTGCTAGAGTATTAAAGAGTTGTACATTTCGATCTTCACGTGTTAGAAGATCAACAAGTTCTCATTCTCTTTTGTTTGAAGTTGGCGAGCCTTCGTAAGAAAACTCGTGTGTAGAAGTTAGCGAGTCTTCGGATCCAAACTCGTGTTGAAGCTGGCGAGTTCTTCGGATCCAAACTCGTGTGTACTATTTGGTAAAATAGTGGATTAAAGCCGGAGAGAGTTCCGGGACTGGACTGCCTCAAAAGAGGATACCAGGATACATCCTTGCATTTACGTTTGATCTTTCTACTCTTTACTTTCAATTGTCTTTATTGCATCAATTGTTGTAGTTAATTTTTAATTTCCCTATTCACCCCCCTCTAGGGTTCTACAATTGGTATCAGAGCTTCGTTCTCTTGATTTGGATTTTCACCCTTGAGTGATCCATGGCCTCTAACCCTAGCATCAACACGTTTCACAATGAGGGACACTCCACAAATAGGCCTCCCCTATTTGATGGTACCAACTATAACTACTGGAAGATTAGGATGGGCATTTATCTAAAGTCCATAGATTTTGATTTATAGGATTGCGTGATAAATGGCCTTCCTACTCCTTCCAGAGCTATTGAGGATATTGCTTCTGACACCCTTCGGGAGACACTTGTTGAAAACATGAAGAAGCTTGCTTGTCGAGATGCCAAGGCAATGAATGCTCTTTACTGTGCTCTCAACAGTAGTGAATTCAACCGTATCTCTACTTGCAAGACTTCCAATGAGATTTGGAAGTTACTTGAAGTCACACACGAGGGAACTTCACAAGTGAAGAAATCCAAGATCAGTAGACTCACGCAAGAATATGAGTCTTTTAAAATGAAGCATGATGAATCTATTGCTAGCATGTTTACTCGTTTTGGTGACATCATTAACCCTCTCTCTTCTCTTGGAAAGGAATATCCTGCTCATGAAAAGATAAGAAAGATTCTTAGAGGATTAACGAAAGCTTGGAGTCCTAAAGCTACCGCAATCATTGAGGGGAACGATCTAACCGTCATGAACCTAGAGACCCTCATGGGTAAGCTGATGACTCACGAGCTTGACATGAAGGATCAAGAGGAATCTTCCATTCAAGAGAAGGAGAAGGAGAAAACCAAAGAAAAGGAGAAGACTCTTGCTCTCAAAGCATCAAGGTCCTACTCCAAGGATAGCTTCGACGACAATGAGTCGAATGATGATGAAGAAATAGCTCTCACAGCTAAGCACTTCTGGAAGTTCTTAAAGTTCAACAAGGCCAACCGCTCTAGACGGGACAATGAAGAAGACCCGGCGTGCTATCAATGTAAAAGACCCGGACACATCAAGAGGGATTGTCCGATGATACGAAAAGACTCACGCAAGTACGAGAAGCCTAGCAAGGGAAGCTCGTCCTCCATAAAGTTCACCAACACTAGCATTTGGTGTGAAAGCGACGCGAGCGACTCCGACAACGACAAGGAGTGCAAACACAATGCCAACGTCTGTCTCATGGCAACCGATGAGGTACTTGATGATTTTTCCTTAAACACTCTTACCTATGATGATTTGGAGAAAGCCATTCTTGAGTTACATGAAGAACACAAAGGTGTTCGAAATAAATACAAGAAATCTCTCAAGGAGGTTGAGGCTCTTCAACTTGAAGTAGAGAGGCTCTCAAGTATCATCATTGATGTGAAGGGAAAATCTCCTATTTTCGACACGGATGAAATAGAGTCTTTGCGACTCAAATTTCAAGAATCTCTTGACACCATCAAGAAAATGGATGATGAGATTCAATCCATGAGAAGCTCTTATGAATTTGCCATGCGCAAATGTCAAGATGCTAATAGAAGAGAATATTCTACTTCTATTAAGTATAATGATCTTCTTACACGAAGTAAGAATTTAGGTAATAAGAATACCACTCACATGCATGCTCCAAGACACCCTCACACTCATCACAATGCTAGGCATAACCATTACATGAACACTACACACAACTCCTTTTCTAACACAAGAAAAGGACCTTCTGTTAAGAAGAACACCTCTCATCATGCATTTTACTATCATCATAACACTCATGGTAGAACTTCTCACACTAGAAACTCACACATGCACAACACTCACACTTCTTCTTCTAAATCTTCTTTGATGTGCAATTATTGTGGTTTGGTCGGTCACACTTCTAACTTTTGTTATACAAGAAAACAAGTTGACATGAGAGTTCTTAAGTGGGTTCCTAAGACTAACACTCATGGACCCATAAGATCATGGGTACCAAAATGTTCATCTTCAACTTATGTTGTAGGTGACGAATCCTTCTCATGCTAGAAGCAAGTGGATTCTCGATAGCGGTTGTTCACGGCACATGACCGGTGATGCTTCACTTTTTACAACGCTATCGATGAAGAAAGAAGGACACGTCTCCTTCGGTAACAATCTTAAAGGTTATATTATTGGAAATGGTAATATCGGTTCTCCTCCTTATCCTTGTATTAATAATGTATGTCTTGTTACTAATCTCAAGCATAATCTCCTTAGTATTAGCCATCTTACCGATAATGGCTATGATATCAAGTTTGTTAAACTCAAATGCTACATTACCGATAGCTCCAATGGAACTATTGTGTATGAAGGCATTAGAGAAAACAATATTTATGTTCTTTATCTTGTTGAAGGTACTAACAATGACAGGTGCCTAGTTGCCAAGAACGATGAGAGTTGGCTTTGGCACATGAGGCTTGGACACGCCAACATGGATACCATCTCTCGCCTCGCCTCCAAGAAGCTTGTACGAGGACTTCCTAGTATCCCTTTCAAAAAGGATATGGTATGTAAAGATGCGAGAAAAGTAAGTTGACCAAGTCATCCTTCAAATCCTTCAACTCTGTGAGTACCACTAGATCCCTTCAACTTATTCATATGGATCTTTTCGGGCCTAGTAGAGTAGCTAGCCTTGGTGGCAAACTTTATGCTTTTGTTTTAGTTGATGATTTTTCGAGATTTACTTGGGTTATTTTTCTTGCTTGCAAAAGTGATACTTTTCGTAAATTAGTTGCTTTTTGTAAACGTGTTCAAAATGAGAAAGGTTTTTCTATCAACAAAATTAGGAGTGATCATGGAGGAGAATTTGATAATGTTGATTTCAAAAGATTTTGTGAAAAGAATGGTTTTGGACATGATTTTGCTTGTCCTCGTACTCCTCAACAAAATGGTGTTGTGGAGAGAAAGAATAGAACCCTTGGCGATATGGCCCGGGTTATGTTAAACCAATATAAGCTCCCCCAATATTTTTGGACGGAAGCCGTTAATACGGCGTGTCATGTTATTAATAGAGTCTTGATTAGACCTATTACTAAGAAGACTCCTTATGAGCTTTGGTTCAACAAAATTCCTTCTATTGAATATTTCAAAGTTTTTGGTTGCAATTGTTTTATTTTGAATACCAAGGATAACCTAGGCAAGTTTGAAGAAAAAGCCTATGAAGGAATATTCCTTGGATACTCTACTCATAGTAAAGGTTTTCGTGTTTTTAACAAAAGAAGTCTTGTTGTCGAAGAGTCAATCAATGTCTCTTTTAATGAACTCAACTCTTCTACATTCTCCTCTTCCGAGGATATTGATGACATCTCGTTTGGGTTGGAGAACTTCTCTATTGAGGATCGTCCTTCTTCATCTAACAATGAAGTTGTGACCCCATCTAAAGAGTCTCCTCCTCTCGAGCCTCCTCCACAGGATCTCCCAAGAGAATGGAGATTTGTCACCAATCATCCTAAGGAGCTTATCATTGGGGATCCTTCCTCAAGTGTTAGCACAAGATCCACCACTCGTGATCTTTGTGCCAATGTGGCTTTTATCTCTCAAATAGAGCCTAAAAATGTTAATGATGCTTTTCTTGATGAATTTTGGATGATAGCTATGCAAGAGGAGCTAAATCAATTTGAGCGAAGCAAGGTTTGGGAACTTGTCCCAAAACCTAGCAATTACCCCATTATTGGAACTAAATGGGTGTTTCGCAACAAGCTTAATGAAGATGGGTTAGTGACTCGTAACAAAGCCCGATTGGTTGCTCAAGGCTATAACCAAGAGGAAGGCATTGACTACGACGAAACCTATGCTCCGGTTGCACGTCTTGAATCCATTCGTATGCTTTGTGCCTTTGCTTGTTTTAATGACTTTAAGCTATTTCAAATGGATGTTAAAAGTGCTTTTCTAAATGGTATTATTAAAGAGGAAGTTTATGTTAAACAACCTCCCGGTTTTGAAGATTTTCAATTTCCTAATCACGTCTTCAAACTCCATAAAGCCCTTTATGGCCTCAAACAAGCTCCACATGCTTGGTATGAGCGTCTTAGCTCTTTTCTTGTTTCTCACAATTTTTCAAAGGGCAAAGTTGACACCACACTTTTTATTAAATCCCATGATGGGACTCTCTTATTGGTTCAAATTTATGTTGATGATATTATTTTTGGTTCTACTAACAACACACTTTGTGTAGAATTTGCCAAAGTTATGCAGGAAGAGTTTGAAATGAGTATGATGGGTGAACTCTCCTTCTTCTTGGGATTACAAATCAAACAAGGACCTAAAGGAACCTTCATCAATCAAGCAAAATATACAAAGGACCTCCTTAAGCGTTTCGACCTTGACTCATCCAAATCAATGAGGACTCCTATGGCCACAACGACAAAGCTTGATAGTGATGAAGATGGCACATCGGTCGACATTCGTAAGTATAGAGGTATGATCGGTAGCTTACTCTTTTTAACTGCTAGCCGTCCGGATATCATGTTTTTTGTTTGCTTGTGTGCACGATATCAAGCCAATCTAAAGGAATCACATTTGAGTGCCGTTAAGCGCATTTTTTGTTATCTCAAAGGCACCATTAACATGGGTCTTTGGTATCCGAAATCTTCATCCTTTGAGCTTCACGGCTTTTCGGATGCGGATTTTGCCGGATGCAAGATTGACCGCAAAAGCACTAGTGGCACTTGTCAATTCCTCGGAAAGTCCTTGGTATCGTGGTTTAGTAAGAAGCAAAATTCTGTTGCTCTTTCAACCACTGAGGCAGAGTATATTGCGGCTGGTTGTTGTTGTACACAAATTCTTTGGATGTCACAAACACTTTTAGATTATGGCATTTCTTATTCTTGTACCCCTATTAAATGTGATAACACTAGCTCTATCAATCTCACGAAAAACCCGATTTGTCACTCACGCACGAAGCACATTGAAATTAGACACCATTTTCTTCGTGACCATCAGCAAAAAGGAGATATCCGTCTTGAATTTATTGATACTACCTATCAATTAGCCGATATCTTCACTAAGCCTCTTCCGGAAGATCGCTTCTTTTTCCTTTGCCGTGAACTAGGCATTTTGTCCTTTGATTCATAGTCCCATTCGGCCGGCACACCGACGGTATACTACGGTATACCGGCGGCATGCCGTTTTTCTAAGCAGAATTATGTTCTGTTTTGAAACTCGGCATACCGTCGGTACACGTCGGCATACCGCCGGTATGCCGGTGGGAGGCGGACAGGACACGTACTCTGAGATCCGGGCCCACTTTTTTATCTCTCTTCCATTATTCTATTTATCATATCTTTATTCCCTCTCATCCATCCCATCCCTCTTAACTACCCATCTCCTCAACTCCCCTCCTATTTATTACATTTCAAATCACCTTCCCCCTTTCTCTCCTCTTTTTACTCCACTCTCATTAATTTTATCCCATCACCTTTTCATCTCCCCACTTTACTCCTCCTCTACAACCGTTCCCTCCCTACCCCCCTTTCAAACTCATCTCTTCATCTTCCTCCTCTACTTTAAAACCCTCTTTCTTCCATCTCCTCTCTACTACTTCTTCCACACTAAAGCAACAAATCCCTCTACAATGGCTAACCCTAAGCGCCCTCGATCCTCCTCCTCCTCCTTGTTCAATTCCTTCGTCCCGGTGGTGCTACCTACCGGCTATGACCAACGCGTCTTCTCCAACTCTCTGGCGGCCGACCTTTGGTTCCAGTACTTTATCCATCACAACGTTTTCAAGGGACGGGCGATCAACTGGAACCTCTTCCCCGGTCACGTCCCTTTGTTTGACGACGCCGGTCTCTCCTCCCTTCTTCGGCGTCAAATTCCTGTCTACCCCGCTGCTGTCCGACTTTTCTATTGCAACATGCGAGGGGATGACGACGATCCATCCGCCATTCAATCTATGGTCAATGACCGCCACTTCCGTCTTACTTTTCGGGAAGTGGGGAACATCCTAGGCATCCCGGACAAAGGGGAAGCCTTACCATCTTTGGGTGCTCTCAACTCCTCGGCGGCGTCACCTTTTGACGAATTCTGCCGTATCATCTGTAAGGGTCCCAACCCTCCTGCCATCCCGGCCCTCTCTGTCCAGCTGGAGCCGTTTTATTACGAGCTCCATCGGATCGTGTGCCACACTCTCTTTTCTAAGGGCGGGAACTATGACGCAATCACCGGTGATGCCCTCGTCTGCATATATCATCTCTATGTCCGGAAGCGATTCTCCTTCCCAAAGACTCTTCTTCTGCAATTCCGGCGTGTCTTGCCTTCGGGGAAGCAGAATCTCTACTATGGCTCTTTTATCACTCTGCTTATGGAGGCCAAACATGTTGACCTGTCTCTCTGCTCCTCGGATGGCGTTCCCTCATATCTCGCTGTCTCCCGTACCCTTGCTGGCGCCTCTACTTCCTGTGCCTCATCTTCCCAAGAGCAACCGGCATCCACTCCTGCTGCTCCCATATCTACCCCTCCTACTTCGGGCCGTTATATGCCGCTCACTCAGCAGCACTTTGATATGCGGATGGCCCAGGCGGAGGAGCAGATGCAGGCCCACACTCGTGGACTTGGCGCCCTGATCCAGACTCGTTTCTACGATCAGGGGTACTTCATTCAGCGCACTCTTCAAGACCGTGATGCCTTTCTGGATCTTAATCTTCAGGATCCCATGTATACGGGCCTACGCTTCTCTGACCCCAATGCCTATGGGTTTATGTACCCTGATGGCATTGATCCTTTTGGCGCCTTCCAGCAGGCTCAGGGTGATGATGATGATGATCTGGCTGAGGATTAGGGATGGAGTTCCTTTTGGTGATGGTTTCGGTTCTTGAGTGTTTCTAGTTTTATGTGTTTTTCCTTATGTTGTCTTTTGTGGTCCTTCGGGGACCGGTTGTTGCTTGTTCTAGTTGTCTGCTGTCCTTCGGGGACGTTATCTATGGTTGTCTCTCGTGTCTGGCTCTCGTTATGGAGAGTCTTTTTATTACTATGATATGTATGGGTCCAGCATGTATTCACTTTCTACTTTAATATATTAATGCACGCTTCTCTTTATATACTCATGTCTTTTTATTATGCACTGTTTCTATTGTTTATCCCCATCTTTGACTAAGTGACAAAGGGGGAGAAATCGTATTGAGGGGGAGCTGTCTACCTACGGGGGAGCTACTCCCTGAAGATGCTATCTCTCTAATTTGTCAATTATCAAAATGGGAGAGTTTGTTGGCACATTTTATTTTGAGTAATTAACAGCATCTTCGTAGTTTAGTCTTCTATTCTTCAGATTCAAACATTCTCAGAAGATCTACTACATGGAGTTCTTCCGTTCAAGAGCTTTCTCCTTCTTTCTTGAAGACTGTAGCAGTTACCGGCGTTCCCAGCATATGACGGCGTCTTCCTGTTTAGAGTCTTCGAGTCTGTACTGGTCTAGGTATATCTGTAAACACCTAAGGACGGATGACAGTAAAAAGAACAAGTCAAAAATCAAATAGCTACAGAGCGGCATACCGGCGGTATGCTTCGGCATACCGGCGGTATGCTTCGGCATACCGACGGTATACCATTTTTAGTATACAGAAAGTTGCTGTGACAAATAGTCGGCATACCGGCGGTATGCTTCGGCATACCGGCGGTATGCTTCGACATACCGGCGGTATACCGCTTTTCTTGTCCAGAAAGTTGCTGTGACAAATTGTCGGCATACCGACGGTATGCTCCGGCATACCGACGGTATACCGTTTTTTGCAACCCAAAAGTTGCTGTGACAAATTGTCGGCATACCGACGGCATGCTCTGGCATACCGGCGGTATACCGCTTTTAGCAACTCAAAACTTGCTGTGACAATTGTTGGCATACCGGCGGCATGCTCCGGTATACCGGCGGTATACCGGGTTTCAAATATTTGGTTTTCGAATTGCTCTGACTAGCATTAATGGCCACATTTAATGCTCTCTAACGGTCATTAATATGACCGTTACTATTTGGCCGGTATACCGACGGTATGCCGCTGCATACCGACGGCATGCCGGTCTGTCTGTATTCAGAGCATTAAATGCCACCAACTCTTGGTTCTATTATAAAAGAAAGCTCTCTCTCTCTCTCTTGAGCTTCTTTACCAACTCTTCCATAAATTTTCCAACAACCAAGAGCTCCACCATTAATACTCTTCCAAGCTTTTCATTGTCATCCTCTCCCAAAGTGCTAGAGTATTAAAGAGTTGTACATTTCGATCTTCACGTGTTAGAAGATCAACAAGTTCTCATTCTCTTTTGTTTGAAGTTGGAGAGCCTTCGTAAGAAAACTCGTGTGTAGAAGTTGGCGAGTCTTCGGATCCAAACTCGTGTTGAAGTTGGCGAGTTCTTCGGATCCAAACTCGTGTGTACTATTTGGTAAAATAGTGGATTAAAGCCGGAGAGAGTTCCGGGACTGGACTGCCTCAAAAGAGGATACCAGGATACATCCTTGCGTTTGCGTTTGATCTTTCTACTCTTTACTTTCAATTGTCTTTATTGCATCAATTATTGTAGTTAATTTTTAATTTTCCTATTCACCCCCCCTCTAGGGTTCTACACTTAGTAGTGCCAAACTACCCAGTATAAAGCCTTGCGCTTCCTTGCGGTGTTACGCCGCTGTGACATGGCTTGCGTAGCTAAGGCTTTACCCACTCTAGGTACCTCTTTGTGGTGTCACACCACTGTAACATGAGGTCACCGACCTCTTTGTAGTGCTGACTACCACTCTTTATTCTACAATATTAGGCTACCTGCCTATATGCGGTGCTACGCCGCTGTGACATTGTCACGACCCGTACCCACCATGAGGGTACGAGTACGTAACAGCGCCTAGCCTACGCCGCAGTATCGGCGGTAGAACGCTGTTCTAGGTCATGAACTATAACTAACACAATATAGAATAATCTCCAACTGGAGGCTAATCACAGAAGGTACAACTCAATCACAATCTAGAGATAGAATATGGCACGATGAATTAGATAAGAAACTCCTCAACTGAGGCACAACAGAATGAAATAACATAAGTTAACAACTACTAGTCTCATCATCTTAAATTATACAACTCTAAAAATAAGGACAACAACTAAACATGAAAAAAAAACAATCTAGACTATCTAAACTATACAAGGGGTATCATCCTCAGCAGCTGCCTGAACCTCCCCAGGGGTCCAGGTCGCGAGTGTCATCTAGGCATGCAAGCTCCAAAGTAAGGGGTGCAGGGTTCCTCATCATCCTCTGTAAAATTTTCAACAGGTCCAGTCAGGACGGGAGCGAGTACAATACATCTCACGCAGATCATAACATGTTAGAGAATATAAGCATGCAAGAGAGTACGATACATGAAACTGAAAGAAAGTACATGATGTAACAGAGAGAGAACTTTAATGGAAATATCTACTATAAGTAGAGAGATACCAGTGACTAGTGATTTAGAGTACAAAGTCGACATGTGAACGGCTTGATTTGCACATGGCTATACTAAAGAGGCGTACATGGCTATTCTACTTTAGAATTGTTCACATGACTATTTATACTCTCTCATACCCCAATCAATACACAAGGATCCAGACAAGTTATGTTACGTACATGGTTTTCACATGAAGCCCATAAATGGGTGCACATGAAGTATACCTGAGAGCTCATACATGAGTGCACATGAAGTTCACATGGGGGCCCATAAATGGGTGCACATAAAATTCACATGAAGGCTCATAAATGAGTGCACATGAAGTATAGGTTATACATGAGATACATGAGAAACATGACCGAACATGAGAGTACACGAGCATGCATGAACGAGCATGAAGCACATGAGAAACATGAATAACATGAGAGCGAGGAATAAATGATGTACACGAAACACATGACATGATGTATCCGATGCTCCCGAGAGGATAACATCTCAATATAGGGATCCATATAGTACCAATCCGTGATAATATCGTGACAGCATCAAATAAGGTAAACTAGAGCAGGAATATAATTCTAAGCAAGTTATGAAACGATCAGAGAATGTATTCGCCTGGTATCTGAATGTCTAAAGTAAATGTACTATCCGAGATGAGGTACCTGACTCCTAGTTAGAGCAACACAAGTCAAGATGTATACAGGGGATGATAAATGTAATCTACGATGCGTCTGTATGCTGTCTAGGTCGAACTAGACTAAAGTCAACACTTGGTCAACTCTAGTCAACTACACTAGACAAACTAGGTCAAGTCCTAGCCCAAACAAGTCTAACAAGTCTCACTAGGCCTAACCAAGACTACCCTAGCAAGCACACACCATACACAAGTCACACTAGTCTAACAATATACTAACTCAAGTGTATACATTCATATTCATGCATATTCAACATTATATATATATATATATATATATATATATATATATATATATATATATATATATATATATATATATATATATAAGAGGAAGGAACTAACATGTAAAGCTATGTGTGTGTGTGAACATGGAGGTGTACATGAAAAGAGAAATCAATACTAGTTATGGATTACACTAGAACATGGCACAAGTTAACAAGGTTACATCTATTTACATATACACATAGAGAGTTAGAGAGAGCTATGTAAATAGGCAAATGCCATATCTATTTCACATCACCCTATCACATGCACATATCACATTGGGCTATACATATGTCACACTCACTTACATATTCACATAGATTAGATATTATATATATATATATATATATATATATATATATATATATATATATATATATATATATATATATATATATATATATATATATCAAGGCAAAATGTATATATATATATATATATATATATATATATATATATATATATATATATATATATATATATATATATATATATATATATATATATATAGGGGAATGGGGAATCAAGGCAAAATGTGTGTGTCTCATATGGTACATGTAACATGAAAATAATAGTGTGACAGGAAATGAAAACAGTGTGTGTGTGTCTGTACAGGAGAGTAGATAGGTGTGTGTAGGCAGTGTGTGTGTGTACACAAAATTAGACATTCACATGGCAGTCATACTCTCAGGTTTTAGAACAATTGCAAATGTCTTGTGTGTATGGTATTGTGTCAATGTGTGTGTCAATATTGCGTGTGTTTAGGACTGAATCTAGTATACATAATCTCATAAATTTGTGTGTGAACTAAGCAAGTGAAAACCAGATGACAGTTCAGTGAATATGGAATCAGTGAGATGTGAGATAATGTGTGTATGAGTGACAAGGAGCACACATGAGTGTGTCCCTGTCCTAAGTGTGTGTGTCCCTGTTTACATATTCTCAGGATATGGTGATGTGAATACAGGGAATGAAAAGCCAGGTGACAGTGCATTACAAATTCCGGAAAACAACAGTGTCTTAGTGTGTATTTCATATCCTGTGTGTTGGTATGAGTATGGACAGCATGGGCTAGGGGGGTTTACCAGGTTGTAGGTGAATCAACCACTACTAAACTGATTAAAATCAGTAGGAAAAAACATAACTCAGAAAAATACATCTCAGTCCAAAGTGTTCTCAGGTAGTAGTTGAAGGAAAACTGGAAATAGATTGACAGCTCACTTAATAGGTTAGCAGTGAATCAATTAACAGTGAACTAACAAAATGCATAAGAATTTATCATGGCAAATAAACTTTCGAAATCAATTTAAATCAGGAATTAAACTCAGGATTTCCATTTCAAGTACTGTGTATCAGCCGACCTATTGAACAGCCCAAATCAATGTCGAAAATCCATTACTTGATAACAAAACCTAATCTATCATGCCAATCCAACCTACCAGTAGTTAATACATGTGTTCATGAATCTAACAGGAAATTTAAACACCAAAATTTAGTTTAAAATAGGAATTAAAATCAAAAATTTAGAAACAGTACATGTGTATCAGTTAAAATAGAAAATTGAGAGATTAATAGTTAATTACATGCTAAATACACGAATTAGTGGTTGGTAATGATCGTGTACATGTGTACGTGTCTAGCTGAGTGCTCTCGTGTCCACACAAGTCGACACAGACGTGTCCAAATCGAGAAAACTTAAATCAGCAAACACACATAGACACAAAACAACACAGTGTCGTGCACGTGTTCCAGAGAGTCTAGGATACGACACGACACGAATTAGATCTCGTGCTCGTACAAGGGGGTGCGCCTAGGGTAGGGCTAAGTGCCTAGGACCCTGAATAGTGTCCAATATGTGTCATGTCGCGTGTCCAGTCGCGTATCAGTGGCTCGAAAATGGGAGACTCGGTTTAGTGAAGAACCAATGCAGGTCAAATTTCTCACTAACCACTCGATGGTTTGGCCTCAAATTTTGTGTACAAGGTGTCAGTGATAGCCCGCACCCTCCCCTAAAATATCATGTCAAAACGTGTCGTGTCCAGCGCACACGACACGTCGAGCAGCATGGCACTGCACGACAGCGTCGTGCAGCGTGTCCAAGCCCTAAAACCGACACAAAATCACATCAAAAACGACTCAGTCACCTAGATCCGTAATCTACATCTCATAAGCAATCCAAATATGTAATTTGTTTTGAAAAACATTAACATTCAATCCATTGAAGTATTTCAACAAACACATGAATACATAGACTGATACGTGTCCGATACGGACACCAAACGGACACGAAATCCACCCAAATTTTGGGAACAGCTAGGGGACTCCTAGATCTAGCCCTAAATGCAAAGAAAACGAAATATTAATGCAATTTAAAGGATTTTACCTATATGTGCAAAAAGCTTGGAAAAGCTTCAAATGGGAGATTCTTCCTTGCTAGCCAAAGCTCCCAAATTGTGTCCAAACTGTAGTTAACTTCCATGAACAGTAAGGAAACCCAAATTAGAACACCATGGAAGAAGTTTGGATGAAAAAGGATTAATATTGAATAAAATAGGAAGAAGTTTCAATGGAGGCTAACCTTGTTCTTGAAAAAATGAAGGGATGAACAAAGGAGGCTACTATTTTGGGAGGAATTTTATAGGGTGTTGTTCCCTAGGGGGGCCGGCCACCAATGCTAGGTTTAGGGTTTTGGTGAACAATCTAAGGGCTATCATTCCATCAAGTCCAATCAAGGGCCTACAACCTAGGCTTCACACTTGACTTAATTGCAACCTATTTCATTCTAACTAATCATGACTTAACTCAACTAACCAATACTAACTATAACTAACCATGGCTAACTAGACTAGCTATGACTAATCTAGGTTAGGTCCAATCTAGGTTAGGGCTAAACACAACACAAGACAATCAATTAAATAATATTTAAAATACACCATTCTAAATAATCATTTTAAATTCCAATAATATATATTAAATTCAAATAATTCAAAAATGACAAAATACCCTCAAACTAAAAATGATAAATAAAATACCCTAATCACATGGCTAGGCTCTAGGGCAGACAGTCTCTACGGTTTCACTAGCTGCACACCAAATCACAAGTCATGATATTTAATAGTTTTAAAATAATTAAAAATTAATAAAAATTATATTATTATTTAAATACCATAATTAAATAAATTAAAATACAAAATTTTAAAATTACCCTCATCTGGAAAATTGGGTGTTACAGACATGGCTCGCAAAGCCGAGACATTACCCTTACCGAGGAACCACTTGGTGGTATCACCCCACTGTAGCAAGGAGACCTTACGCTCCTTTGTAGTGTTGTGCTACCGTGCTTCCTGTAGAGCACACCAGACATTCGAAATGCTTGAGAACTTATTAAGGCGTCTAAGCCATCCTCCCACAGGACTTGTTCTTTTAAGAGAACAGATAGTAGACAACAGTGGTTATGGGTCCATAACCCCTCAGTGTCTCAATGGACTATCCACTGTTCCAGATATTCTCTTCGTCAGTGGCCCTTCTTTGAACCAAAAGTTAGATGCCTAGTAGATTTCTCTTTGAACTAATAGCATAAAACTTTATGGTAGAATTACAAAGACAAAATATCACATCGTCTTCAAGCCCATCATAATTGATGTGTCCTCGACCAGCTGGCGCTTGAGACCTTTGGTGAACGGATTGACCAGATTTTCCTGATACCGAATATCAATCACGGTAATGACTCCAGTCTCTATCAGATCATTCATCATCATGTGCCTCAATCGTACAGTCCTCTTCTTACCATTGAATAGATCATTTGATGCCACCGCTGCAGCCACCTGGTTGTCACAGTATATCGGTACCACCAAAATCTGCACACAAACTACTGGAAGATCATATATGAGCTCATGAAGCCATTCTGCTTCTTCTGTTGCAGCAGCCAGTGCAAAGAACTAAGATTCCATTGAGGAATGAGAGAGCATTGTCTGTTTCTTCGACTTCCACGATATAGCAGCTCCACCCATGGAGAAGATGTATCCTCTTGTGGACCTTTCGTTCTCTGCTTATGAACACTAGCTTACATCACTGAAGCCTTCCAGTACTGTCGGATATCCGCTGTAGTGCAGTGCATACTTCTGAGTCTGTCACCCTCACTTTTCCAAGATAGGGATAAAATGGTAATTTTTCATTTTTGAATATTTTGGGGTTTTTATTTCATGAATGTTAATATTTAATGATTATAGGAGTCGGGTTCGAATTTCATCTCATTTCGACTTATTTCAAAATTCTGGGAAATTTTGACTTAAGTTGTGCTTAACATATTAATTAGCCATGGCCCACCAATCTCATCATTTAGGGCTAGGAGTTTGGTCTAATCCCATATGAGTGGTTAGACCTAATTATGATTTTTATTTGGTCTTTTCTAACCCCCAAACCCTAATAGAAATTAAACCTTCATAAAGAAAGGAGAGAGGGGCAAACTTGTAATTGTGCAAGGGGACAAAACCCCCTTTATATGGCCGGCCACCCCCTCCCCCTTTTTTATCCATTCACACTTCAAATTTCTTCATCTTCTTCTCCAAGTGTTCTTCAAGAAAGAAGAGCAAATCCCTTGGATTCATCTCCAAATCAAGGTTCCCTTCCAAATATTCTTCCATCAATCTCTCCCTCTACCTCAAGTGGTGCTTCTACAAACTTTTGGGAGCAAGAGGAGAAGAGGTGTGTCCTAAACAATTTACTTTGTGTCGGAGGATTTTGTATTGGGATCTATCTCCCAATAGGTACAAACTATCCTCTATTTCTATTTCATCATCATGTAGAATAGTTTTGACCAAGTAAGATTGATCCCTATGGTTGTGTCCCTATTTGTGTCAAGTTTGAGTCCATTTGGTGTGTCCTAGGGAGAGTTTTGATTTGTGCTTGTGTCCTAGTATTTTCTCCCAAGTTGGACACCCCAAGAATATTTAGTTTTGCCTCTAAGTGGTTTAGATACTTTAAATTTCATATTTTGTATTAGTGTTATGTGTGTGTAAATATATATGTGTGTGTGTGGACTTTTATATATAGAGAGAGATGGGGGAAATGGGATGTGGAGTATTATTTGTATATGTGTGTGTGTTTATATATATATGTAGAGAAGAGGGGAGGAATTAGTGTGTGTTTATTATTTATATATATATTTTATTTTTAAAAAATAATAATAATAATATATATATATATATATATATATATATATATATATATATATATATATATATATATATATAAACACACACTAATTCCTCCCCTCTTCTCTACATATATATATAAACACACACACATATACAAATAATACTCCACATCCCATTTCCCCCATATATATATATATATATATATATATATATATATATATATATATATATATATATATATATATATATATATATATATATATATATATATATATATATATATAAGAGGGGAAATGAATGAGAATGATGTGTATATATGGAGTGATATATACACATCATTCTCATTCATTTCCCCTCTTCTATATATATATATATATATATATATATATATATATATATATATATATATATATATATATATAAAAAAAATATATATATATATATATATATATATATATATATATATATATATATATATATATATATATATATATATATATATATATATATATATATATATTCTCTTTTTACATACGTTATATATATATATATATATATATATATATATATATATATATATATATATATATATATATATATATAAATAGCGACGATCAGCGACGTATGTAAAAAGAGAATATATATATATATATATATATATATATATATATATATATATATATATATATATATATATATAAAATATATATATATATATATATATATATATATATATATATATATAGTGAGATAGAGGAGAAGAATTAGTGAGGAAGAGTTAGAAGAAGGAAGAATAGAGGGTGAAAAGGAGAAGGAGAAGAAGAGCAATAGCAGCAGCAGTAGGGGGGCTAGGGGCTGCTGCACCCCCCACTGAAACAGCAGCAGCAGTTTAAGCAGCAGCAGCAGCAAAAGCAGCAGTAGCAACCCCCCACAAGCCCCCATTTGACCCCCCCATAAACCCCTATATATATACCTATATATATACATATATATATACTCTATATATACACCCATATAACCCACTCAATAACCCTCCAAAATAGCCCTATGTGAGTGCGTGAGAGTGAGTTTTGTGAGAGTGAGTGAGTGTTTGTGTGAGGGCAAGTGAAGGGAAAAATTGAGATACGAGTGTCGAAACGTATCCAAATTGAATAGGACTTAGTTAATGTGAAATAGAGTTTGTGGGTAGGCTCCTAAGTTAGAATCGGGATTGCGTTTGAAGTGGGGAGAATGGTATCTCATGATACCATTGAGTATCTTACGATACTCAAGATAATGGGTAATTGAACAACATGAGTCGTAAGATGGACTGGATGTCCACTTTACCTAGGAAACTTGGTAGGTAATGTTAATATAGGTTAGTATCCTACTACCCTAGGAAGCCGGGAGTGATACTCTTAAGGGAAAGCCACTTGGCTTTAGTGTTAGAGTGCTAAACGGTAAATATTATATAAAGGATAAATGGGTAAATTCAAGATACGGGATACGGGTAGTCGGTTTGACTTGAAACTTAGACGTCTTGATAGGTACACCCTACAAATGTCATATTTGAACCAATTTCGACTCGGTTGACCCAGAGTTGACTTTTTACCCAAAAGTCAACAACGAGTCAACCCTTTGTCTAAAATGGACCAAATCCAAACTAGAGTTGACCAGTTGACCAAAAGTCAACTGTTGGTCAATACTTGACCAGTTTGACCTAGGGTTGACCTAGAGTTGACCAGGGTTGACCATTTGACTAAAAGTCAACTGTAAGTCAACTCTTGACCCCGTTTGACTTGTTTTGACTTGTTATGACTAGTATGACCTAGAGTTGACTTAGTTTGACTTAAATTGACTTGACAGGACTTAGTGTGACTCAGTGTGACCTAGTTTGATCTAGATTTCATATCATACATTAGAAATCATTCATAACTTTGTTAAACCCAATTTAACATGCAATATCTCATCTTTAGGTCTCTGATTACCACTCTGAGCATTGATATACCCTGCAGCTCAGGGCAATAGGCGAGTACATTCTCTGATAGCAGTTACTTGTCTTGATATCTTCTCTACCAGCTCAGTTATAGTGTTTACTTGATTCTCGACACATTGGTGCACGGACTAGTATTGTCGGATTCCTGTCATGAGATTTTATTCCTGGATTTCTTGGGATACGGGTACTTGTTTGGTCTTGATTTCTTGTACTTGTATTGATACTGATTCCTGAAGAGGACTTGCTCCCCTCTTAGGGAATCCCGCGTCATGACGTACTATGTCCGGATCCGTATACTATTCGGGAAATGGAGAATTTTATAGATAGTGTGATCAATGCCCATCTTGAGTTACTACTTGTATCATAGCTATACCCTCACCTCACGATGGATATAGCCTGACCTGTGCTACTACTTGCTCCATAGCTTGCCATCCCGGCCGGGCCGAGTCCACGTACTTGTAACCGTTTGGCTGGAAGCCTGATCTTGACCCTTACCGATCACATTATGCTATAATATTCGAGGCACATTTTATATTTATTACATCAGTCACATATTACAGTTCAGCTTACTTTCTTGCATGATTCTCCTGACATGATTTCCAGTTTACATATCCTGTTATACTTACATCTTGATATTTTCATCTTGTACTTGTTATGATTGACTGTTAGAGCATTTGTCATTACTATGGAATTTGTTGCCAGCATTGTACTCGTTCATTTTCCTGACAGGATACCGTTATGATATATCCAGATGACATAGATGCGGACTGTTCCACCCACTATGGGTATGGTCAGGACATAGACTGCGACCAGCTGACGCCCTCGGAGCCAGTGGACGACAGTACACCTCTCTAGATCTATTAGCTAGGTTTGTCTGGACTGCGATCCAGCTTATGTTAGACTTTTGATACATATGTTATTCGGGACCTTATGTTATGTCTTCGACTCATTTCTGGTTGTGACCTTGCTTTTATTTCTGCATTCTATATTCACCATATCTATCTGATATTCGTGCCTATCTTTCCTAGTTGTCTTGTGATTGAGTTGAGATTATATACCTCCGTGCGGAGATGACATGTCTTTATATATTGTGTCTAGATGCTATACTTTCTAGGAGACCTATACAGCATTCTACCGCCGATTCTACGGCGTAGGCTGTACGTACCCGCTTCTCATGCCCCTAATCAGGGTGTGGGTCGTGGCATGTTTTTGTGGTGGCCCATGCAGGTCTTCGAGTTAGAGTCGCAACTAGTACGATTTTCGTAGTGGTGCTCGACTTAGAGTACTGTTACGAGCCTGCTATTAGAAATTTGGTCCTAGTTATTACTACTAGAATTTCTCAATCACACCTAGGAAAATTTTTGATCTTTTGATTATCATGATGACTCTCATTGTATTAAATTAACTGTCCTTCTTTGATAATATCTTCTCATGTGCCATATTGATCTCTTTGTTTCAATTCGTCTCTAGGATAACGAAGACACACCCGCAGGCCACTGGATTGAGTAGCTTGCACGAGAGATCTCATCAGGCTGAGGAGGAGGTTCAGGAGACTGTCCCTAGTGTTTCTACTATCCCGGAGGCTGTGGCAGTTGCACAGGGAGGTCTACCACCTCCACCCCAGAGGATTTCGGTCATCGTTCCAGTGATGTTGCCGCCACCATCTCCGATACCGACGGATACACACCATATGTTCCTTCTTCTTCAGCAGATGATGGAGACTCAGCGAGCCCAGGCAGAGGCATTGCAGCGCCAGACGGAGGCATCACACCGCCAGACTGAGATGCTGAGGCAGAGCATGGAGAACTCGCATCAGCTTGTACTGGCAGCCGTGGAAAGAGTAGCACCGGGTACAGTACTGGTCCCTACCGGCCAGTAGCCGTACCAGCAGCAGTCTAGGCCAGGGACAATATTAGATTTTAGGAAGATGAGCTCCAGGGACTTCACGGGCACGGAGGTCATCCTTTATGCAGACGATTGGCTAGAGGACGTGCAGCAGAGTATGGAGCTGGCAGAGCTTCCAAAAGGACTTTGGGTTTCAGCCGCAGCCAGTCGATTCTTTGACATTGCGCTGACATGGTACCGTACGGATCCTCATGCATCGGTGAGAAGGCTATCATGAAAGAACTTTCGGAGGCTCTTCAAGGAGAAGTTCTTCCCAGACGTGGCTCTCACAGCATTGGAGGGCCAGTTTGTGGGTCTAGTACAGGAGAACTCGTCGGTGGACGAGTATGCAGCAGAGTTCTTCTGCCTTAGCATGTTTGCTCCCGATCTGATCCAGGATGAGGGGCAAAAGGCTCGCAAGTTCCGTAGGGGACTTATTCATGCAGTGCGCACCTGCACCTCGGGTCACCGTGACGCGATGTTCGATCAGATATTGATAGACGCACAGATTGCAGAGGAGGACTTCGACCTCAAGCCGAAGAGGAACGGTGATACCATGGGGGTGAGTTCCAGTGCGGGACCGGCCAAGTGCCCCCATATTCAGCATCAGCCGAGGCTATTTCAGCAGCAGCATCACGCACCAGCCCGTGCCCAGCAGCAGCAGGGTCAGGGCCAGAGGCAGACCCAGCAGTGTACTTTCTGCAGGAAGACGGGGCACAGCAGAGACGTATGCAGGAGAAGGTTAGGCGCTTGCCTATTCTGCGGAGGGACCGACCACCAGCTGAAGGGCTTCCCTGTTCGAGCAGCCAAGGGAGGCCAGGACAGGGCACTGACGGGATCGACAGTTCGGCCGAAGGGTCAGCCACTCCAGACACAGCAGCAGAAGTTCGTCCAGCACCAAAGGACACCCCAGGGTAGAGCCTTTGCACTAGCAGTGTAGGAGTTTGAGCCCGAGTCAGATGTTGTGGCAGGTCATGTTCTCCTCGATTCCTTTCCTGCTTTCGCCTTGTTTGATTTTGGTGCCACGCACAGTTTTGTGTCTGTTTCTTTTGCTCTTAGACACAACATCATTGCTGAATCTTTACTATGACTTACAAGATTATGACCGAGGGAGGCATTATCCTGGTTAATAATGTTTGCAAAGGACAGAGAGTTACCCTGGGAGGCCGGGACTTGACTGCGTATCTGCTCATAATGCCCCTTCCGAGGTACGATATGGTACTCTGTATGGATTGGTTGAGCAGGCACCATGCTAGTATAGATTATAGAGGAGTTAGAGTTCTTTTTAGGCCGCCGGAAGAGCCAGAGATCGAGTTTGCTCGAGGAACAGCAGAGCCGGAGGCTGGATTCTGTGGAGCTTTGTTAGCAGGGCAGGACTTTCTACATCCGTTGATAGCTGAGTTCTCGGATGTCTTTTCTGAGGAGTTACCAGGGATGCCGCCAGACAGGGATATTGAGTTCTTTATAGACTTGGTGTCGGATGCCGAGTCCATTTCACAGCACGTCTATAGGGTCAACAACAGCGAGTTGATAGAGCTGAAGAAGCAAGTCGACGAGTGGCAGGACAAGGGGTTTATCAGATCCAGTTTTTCGTCGTGGGGAGCGCCAGTCCTGTTTGTGTCGAAGAAGGACGGTATGGCCCGTATGTGTATTGATTACCGGGCGCTCAACAACCTCACTATCAAGAATAGATACCCTTTACCGAGGATCGACGATTTGTTCGATCAGTTGAGTGGGGCGAAGGTATTTTCGAAGATAGACTTGAGGTTCGGGTATCACCAGCTGAAGGTGAGGCGGGATGACATTCCGAAGACGACATTTTGGACTCGGTACTTCCAGTACGAGTTTACATTGATGCCATTTGGGTTGACCAATGCTCCAGCGGTGTTCATGAACTTGATGAACAAGGTATTCCATCAGTACCTTAACAAGTTTGTGGTGGTCTTTATAGATGATTTCTTGATCTATTCGAAGACGCATGAGGAGCATTTGAGAGTTTTGTTAGAGACTCTGAGGAGGGAGCAACTCTACAGGAAGCTTTCGAAGTGTGAGTTCTTCTTAGACCAGGTTGAGTTCTTAGGTCATGTTGTGTCCGAGCACGGGATCTCAGTGGACCAGAAGAAGATTTCAGCAGTTGAGTCTTGGTCTACGTCCAGTTCAGTTACCGAGGTTCGGAGCTTTCTAGGTTTGGCTGGCTATTATCGGAAGTTCATCCAGGACTTCTCGCGGATTACAGAGGCGATGACTAGACTCACCAGGAAGAACGTGGAGTTCGTATGGACTGATGAGTGTCAGACTGCATTCGATGAGCTGAAAAAGAGGTTGACCTCAGCTCCGATCTTTACCTTGCCATCTGGGTCAGGTGGTTTCTCGATCTACAGCGATGCTTCATGGAAGGGCTTGGGTTGTGTTCTTCAGCAGCACGAAAAGGTGATTGCTTATGCATCTAGGTAGTTACGTCCTCATGAGAAGAACTATCCTACTCATGATCTAGAGTTGGCTGTGGTTATTTTTGCTTTAAAGTTATGGAAGCATTACCTGTACGGAGAGCGAGTTGAGATCTTCATAGATCACAAGAGCTTGAAGTACGTGTTCACTCAGAAGGAGCTGAACATACGGAAGAGACGGTGGTTAGAGCTGATGAAGGACTTCGATATATCACTGTAGTACCATCCGGAGAAGGCCAACGTAGTTGCAGATGCCTTGAGCAGGTATCCAGTAGCTATGTTCTTGACGACAGATCGTCATCTTTTGGCCGACCTGGATAGTTTGGGTATCGAGGTCATCGTTCCGGGCGTAGAGATCCAGATATGGGGTTTGCAGATTCAGTCTGAGCTGATGGATAGAGTCAGGTCAGCAGTATGATGATGTTGCCCTGAGGAGCATCAGGGAGCAGGTGCGGACGGGTTTGTTCGACGATTTCTCTTTAGCCGAAGATGGGTCGTTACGGTACGGTACTAGGCTGTGCGTTCCGCATAGAGAGCTTCGGGAGGAGGTTCTTTAGGAAACGCATCGCTCTCAGTATTCTATGCATCCTGGAGCCAACAAGATGTATATGGACCTGAGAGAGCACATGTGATGCTATGGCATGAAGTACGAGGTAGCTCAGTTTGTATCTCGTTGCCTTGTATGTCAGCAGGTGAAGGCCGAGAGACAGAGACCAGGTGGATTACTACAGCCGCTTTCCATTCTCGAGTGGAAGTGGGATCACATCACCATGGACTTTGTATCTGGACTTCCACGATTGCCAGGAGGGAAAGACGCGGTTTGGGTCATCGTTGATAGATTGACCAAATCGGCCCACTTTTTGCCTTTTAAAGTGGGTTTGTCTACGGAGAGGCTGGCAGAGCTGTACGTTCGCCAGATTGTGAGATTGTACGGAGTTCCGGTGAGCATAGTCTCTGATCGGGATAGTAGTTTCACTTTCCACTTTTGGAGGAGTTTGCATACTAGCTTGGGCACCAAGCTCAAGTTTAGTACCACTTATCACCTCCAGACAGACGAGCATTCAGAGAGGACCATTCAGACACTGGAGGATATGCTTCGCACATGTGTGTTAGATCTCGAGGGTTCTTGGGAGGACCATCTTTACCTGGTAGAGTTTGCTTACAATAACAGCTACCAGGCCAGTATAGAGATGTCGCCATTCGAGGCTCTATATGGACGGAGATTCCGTACTCCTTTGTCTTGGGACAATGTCGGCGAGAGGGCGCTTCTTGGGCCGGAGATGGTTGTGGATGCGGCCGAAAAGGTCAGGTTGATTAGTGACAGACTTCGGGTAGCTCAGGATAGGCAGCGGCATTGGTCCGATACTCACCGAAGACCGTTAGAGTTCGAGGTTAGTTTCAGTTTTCTGTCGTGTTTGTTTGTGATTGTTTGTTTAGTTTATGTGCTGAGTTTTGTCTTATGTCTAGGCTGGTGACATGGTGTTTCTTAGGATATCTATGACACGTGGCACGATTTGCTTTGGCGGCGGTGGAAAGCTTAGTCCGCACTATATCGGACCTTTCACCATCATAGAGAGGATCGGTACAGTAGCCTACCGACTGGACTTGTCGCCTACGCTCGAGGGAGTGCACAACATGTTCTATGTATCTCAGCTGAGGTGGTACATGGCAGATCCTAGCCATATATTGGACCATTCAGTAATACGGGTGGGACCTACTCTCAGCTATCCAGAACAACCAGTGGAGATTCTGGATCGCAGGAAGAAGGTGCTCCGGAACCAGGTCATACCCTTGGTTCGTGTTGCATGAAGACATCACTCTCCAGGTGAGTCTACCTGGGAGAGGGAGGACGACATGCGGGAGCATTTTTCTTATCTTTTCGAGCCCTGAGGTATAAGTTTATTTCTTTATTTTCTGTTGTAATTTCCTGTGTTGTTGTCTTCAATTTCGAGGACGAAATTTTTTTAAGGTGGATAGACTTGTCATCCTCACTTTTCCAAGACAGGGGTAAAATGATAATTTTCCATTTTTGAATATTTTGGGATTTTTATTTCATGAATGTTAATATTTAATGATTATAGGAGTCAGGTTCGAATTTTATCTCATTCCGACTTATTTCGGAATTCTGGGAAATTTTGACTTAAGTTGTGCTTAACACATTAATTAGCCATGGCCCACCAATTTTATCATTTAGGTCTAGGAGTTTGGTCTAATCCCACATGAGTGGTTAGACCTAATTATGATTTTTATTTGATCTTTTCTAACCCCCAAACCCTAATAGAAATTAAACCTTCATAAAGAAAGGAGAGAAGGGCAAACTTGTAATTGTGCAAGGGGACAAAACCCCTTTTATATGGCCGGCCACCCCTTCCCCTTTTTTACCCATTTACACTTCAAATTTCTCCATCTTCTTCTCCAAGTGTTCTTCAAGAAAGAAGAGCAAATCCCTTGGATTCATCTCCAAATCAAGGTTTTCTTCCAAATATTCTTCCATCAATCTCTCCCTCTACCTCAAGTGGTGCTTCTACAAACTTTTGGGAGCAAGAGGAGAAGAGGTGTGTCCTAAACAATTCACTTTGTGTCGGAGCCGTGTCGGAAGATTTTGTATTGGGATCCATCTCTCAATAGGTACAAACTATCCTCTATTTCTATTTTTTCATCATGTAGAATAGTTTTGACCAAGTAGGATTGATCCCTATGGTTGTGTCCCTACTTGTGTCAAGTTTGAGTCCATTTGGTGTGTCCTAGGGAGAGTTTTGGTTTGTGGTTGTGTCCTGGTGTTTTCCCCCAAGTTGGACACCCCAAGAATATTTAGTTTTGCCTCTAAGTGGTTTAGACACTTTAAATTTCATATTTTGTATTAGTGTTATGTGTGTGTAAATATATATATGTGTGTGTGTGGGCTTTTATATATATAGAGAGAGATGGAGGAAATGGGATGTGGAGTATTATTTGTATATGTGTATGTGTTTATATATATATGTAGAGAAGAGGGGAGGAATTAGTGTGTGTGTTTATATATATATAGAGAGAAGAGGGAGAATGAATGAGAATGATTTGTATATGTGGAGTGATATATATATATATATATATATATATATATATATATATATATATATATATATATATATATATATATATATATAGAGTGAGATAAAATATATATATATATATATATATATATATATATATATATATATATATATATATATATATATATATATATATATATATAGTGAGATAGAGGAGAAGAATTAGAGAGGAAGAGTTAGAAGAAGGGAGAATAGAGGGTGAAAAGGAGAAGGAGAAGAAGAGCAATAGCAGCAACAGTAGGGGGGCTAGGGGCTGCTGCCCCCCTCCCCCCACTGAAAACAGCAGCAGCAGCAGCAGTTTAAGCAGTAGCAGCAGCAACAAAAGCAGCAGTAGCAACCCCCCACAAGCCCCCATTTGACCCCCCCCATAAACTCTTATATATATTGTAACCTCCGTTAACCAATTTCTTGAATTTTTGAATTTCGTCTTTTTTTCAAAACTCTCATTTTTCTGAATTTTGAAAAACGTGCAAATTCTAATTTTTGAGAAAACACCTTCGACCGTAATTGCTATCGGTCCTTGTTGGTTTTGGTTTACTATTTTATGCGATTTTATCCTATTGGAATTTTTCTATCTATTCCTTAAAATCAATAAGTTTTAAATATTGTTCTATATGGAGAAACGTTTATTGAATTTCAAATTTTCAAAATATATTATTTACTAAATAAATGGTTGTTAAATATATATATATAAATAATTAGTGAATAAATTAGTATTAATTTAGTAATTAGAAATCTTGGCTAAATTGTAATTAGCCCATTTGTTAAATTAGTATTAACTAGTAATTAACTAATTTATAGGTAATAATTATTTAGTGCTAATTAATCAGCAGATGGTAATAATGTAGGGTTAGCAGTTAGTGTTAGCAAGTTAGCATTTGTTTTCACTATTTTTCTATATTTCTATTACATGTACATTTTTTTAGGGTTTTCTTCCACTTCCCTATAAATAAACACACATTCCCAAAACCCTAAAATTCCTACACACATCCCTAGAAATTATCTCAGCCGCCACCCTTGCTGCCTACACCCGACCAAATCCATTACCTTCCCTCGGCCACAGACGGCCAACACCACCATGAGAGCCAGCACCACCCCATTCACCAGATCCGCCATCCCATGTCGAGCCGCCCACCGTCGACCCACAAGACCATAGCCTCCTGTTCTCCTCCCTCTCTTCGACCATCGCCACCACCACCACCACCACCACCACCATCACCGGAATACATCACAACTACCACCGACATTATCAACTGCCACTCTGGCCGTTCCTTCGGCTCGACCTTGGTCGCCCACACCACCACAACCAAATATCACTTGAGAGAGACAGAGAGGGATGGTGAGAGACCCTTACCTAACCATCGCCTTCGTGCCGGCGAGAAGACCACCGCCACCACTGTATACCCCATGCATCCACCACCATGAGACAGTCGACCGCGTCCCCAAGCTGTCCGCCCCACGCCGGCGAGCGTTACATCGCTCAGTGCCTCCGGCGCCTTGCTCGCCGGGCCGGCGATTGAGTCCCCTTGACAACGCCACGTCCTCGACGCAACCAGCGACCTACGCCACGTGCGCCTCCCATCGACGAGATCCAAACCCCGAGCTCCGCCCCTTTTTCGTGACGGCGAGCCGTACGCCCCGACTCCTCAAGCCTATCTCGACCGTCCCGTGGCTTCCGACCACCATCACCATACCACCTCCGCTCGTGCCGCCGCGCGAGCCCTCTATCCGTGCCGGCGAGCAGTCCGTCGAACCCGAGCCTCCGCCGCTGGGGCACTGCCGCCAGATCTGGCCACCCCAACACTTCTGCGCGCCGCCAACGCGCTGGAGGCGGCGACCCCTTCGCCGCGTCTCCGACCTTCGCACCACCGCGCCGGTGGTCCACCGCCGCTGTGAGCCCCTCTTCTTCTCGCCTCCTTCTCTCCAGTAATTTTGTTAGGGATTTTAAATTAGGGAACAGAGCCCCCCCTTTTCGAATTATAATGTATATATTAAGTATTAATGTAATAGTTTATTTATTAATTATATAATAGTTTATTTATTAGTTATATAATAGTTTATATATTAATTTATATAAAGTATATAATGGTGGTAATAATGAGGGTATTTGTTGTTATTTTATTATTATTACTTACGAATTCTTGTTGGTATTATTCTAGTTAATAATTAGGATTTTAAGATTTATAATTACCATTAATAGATTTTGGGCCATAATATGTGTATATGAGTACGGTGTATACATGTATATAATGTATATGTATTGTACTTTTATTATTAGTTTTATCGTTACTAGTAGTATTGCTTATTGAAAATATATAGAAATATATGGTAATATTTCTAAAATATATTTATTAAGTTTTTGACCTAAATTCATATTTGACAAAATAGGAATATTAGTACAGAAATGATTTTCTAGGTTTTGAAATATTATCGAAAAAAAATGTTGATTAATACAGATATAGTTTTTAACATTATAAAGGATGTCCAAAAATTTATTATATTTACTTAATTATACTTTTTCCTCTGAAATCATTAACCGCGACTATTAAAGTCGTTTCATAATTCTCGATTTGATTATCGTACCAAACCCTGATTTTCGACTTTTATATATCAAACTAGGCTATTTAGACTATTTTGGACTCATTGGGACTGCCCGTGTCGTCGTCTGGGACCATCTGTGGAGCATAGCAATGTACTTATCTCGTGTCGACACGTTCGTGTCGCGTACGTCGACTCCAACCAAATCAGGTGAGTACATTCTCTAACCATTTCATACTTGATAGGATTTACATTTACGCTCTAGATTACTTTACTTGATGCTGTCACGATGTTAACACGGATTGGTACTATATGGATCCCTTCATGAGATGTTATCCCCCTCGAGAGCATCGGGTTACAATATCATGTGCATTTTACTTTCATCATGTACTCCGGTGCTTTCACCATTCATGTGTACTCTCGTGATTCATGTACTCTCATGTTCACGGAGCCCTCATGTACTGTCATGTGCACCCTATTATGGGCCTCATGTGATATCATGTGCAATAACATAACCTGTCTGAATCCTTGTGTATTGATTGGGGTACGGGGGAGTATAAATGGTCATGTGAATAATTCCAAGGTAGTATACTCATGTGCAAACTCTTAGATTACTCATGTGCAAATTCAAGCCGTTCACATGTTCATCTTATACTCTAAATCACTAGTTCACTGTAGCTCTTTACTTATAGTAGATATTTCATTACAGTCTTCTCTTTTACTCATGTATATTCTCAGCGTTTCAGGTAACCTCCAAGCTATCTATAAAATTTATCAACAGGTCCAATCAGGACGGAAGCGAGTACAGCACATCTCACGCAGTTCATAATATGACATTATATATAAATATGCAATAGAGGAGACACAGTAGAGGTTGGAGTAGATAGCTAGGATTTTTCTTATTTTATTTTCAGTTGTCTTGAGTTGTATTTACTTATGGATTACTGTATTTGAGATTTGAGAGATTTTTCCGGATTTGTGATATCTTAGACACTTAGACTTCTATCTGGTGTATCTCTTGTGGATTTCAGTTTTATCTATCTATCTTTTATCGTATTCTACCTTAGATGTGATTGAGACTGTATTTGTTATGTCACCTCCATTCGGAGTGTATATACTATACAGGTGCCTTATATTGTTAGATGATTGACCTAGGACAGCGTTCTACCGCCGACACTTGCGACGTAGGCTGGATGTACCCACTTCTCTTGCCCTTACTCTAGGGTGCGGGTCATGACACGTTTTTAGTGGTAGCCCATGCAGGTCGAGTTTGTGTAGTGGTATTCGAACTAGAGTATCACTACAGCCTACAGTAAGATTAGGATATATTTTTGAAGGTACTCAATCACAGTTAGGATTTCTTGAGAGATTCCTGGGATGACCCTTGAGAATATTATTATAAAATATCTCAAAATTTGATTTTAATAGTTTATATTTACCTTTCTTGGTTTGTTAATAAATTTAATTTTTGGTATCCATTGTTGATTTAAATTTTTTGTCAAGATAAAATTATATGGGCTAGGTCATCTCAGTTATGGAATCTAGTCTTCTACTGTCACATTAGCCAGCATGGTGAGGACATATAGTCTGATTTTGGATATATTTCTTGGGTGTAGGAATTTAAGATTTTTGCAGCCAAGCTAGCGGCATCAAAAAAATTTTAAATACCATGATTCTAGAGGTATGTGCCTTAGTCGAGGACTCTGTGATTATCGTAGCCTTGCTTACTAGTATGACGAGGATTTAGAGTACCATAATTTTGGATAGACGCATATGATTATTAGATTGTACCTTAAATACTTTTGAACATGTTTTCTCTACTTTGATTCCATTCTTTCAAAAAAAAATTAATTATTGTTTGTTTTGTTTGGTTTTGCTTCTCATTATTTAACTTAGGAGTAGGAGTAGGAGTAGCTTTAGCTGTTATTATGAACCATTGTGTAACTTCTTGCTATGAATTTCTTCATAATACAAATCAATGATTTTGCTAGACCTTATTTTGGATTTGATATTATAGCTCTGGTTTCAAAATGGTTCCTTCTTTTAAACAGATAAGCAGAACAGATTCTTTTATCATTTTTTTTCCTGCCAATATTTTATTACCATCATTCCTTGTCCTATATAAATGTCCTGATTACATCAATCTCCTGTCTCGTATCTATTCTGTCAGCTATACTTTTAAACCCTTGAATCTTCATATCATCTTACCTGAGAAATTTTGAGGAAGTGACGTAAAACATCTAGTTCGAAAATGATGTAATTGGTTATCATATGATGATTTTGTAAGAGTCAAAATGTTGGATGTCAAGTTTGAAAATTTTGAGATGGAGATGTGGTAAAGGTTTAGAATGGAATCGAGAGATAAATGTTATCAATTTAGAAACAATCACAGAAATTTTTGGTCATGAATAATTATAGATGTATTTCAAAAAAAAACTGATAATGATATTCGGGGTCAACTTAGTTTTGAGAACTTGGATAAATTTTGGTTATTAATTCTTGAGACGTTACACTTTAAGGCTATGATGTTAAATTTAGGGATTTAGTAATAGAGAAGAGATTTTAACTATATGCAATGATTATACGAAATTGAACTAGATATTGTAAGAGGGTGACTAGAGACAGAGAGAATACAAGGATTTTAAGTTATAGGAATTATTTTTAGATGATTGGGGAAAAATTATAGAATTCAAAAGGATAATATTTGAAGGTGAACGTTGAAGAAAATATGAAGGTTAATTTATAAATAAGAATAAATTTTGTATGACATAGTGGTATTAGGGTTGAATAAATACGAGACTTGATTTAAATAATTTCAAGGATTTCATAAACTGGATCTAGAGGTTTCAGATCTAAATTAGGACGAGGTGAAGGAATTTGAAAATTTGATTAAGTGAATAAGTGTTGGTTCCTAAATAAGAGGGGTATGCTTTATGGAAAATGTTTTAGAAATTTGGAATTTTGTCTATGGTGATCATGGTAAAGGTTGAGGTGATTGAAGGTTATAAATCTTGGTGGTAGGCATATAAAGGTTGAATTTTCATATCAGAACTTGTGAGATGAAGATGCGATTGGCAAATTATGACCAGATGACTTAATGAAATCAGAGACAGATGATTAACTTGACTTTCCTACGAAATTTTGCCTCTTATTTTCCTATCAAAAGGAGGAATTTGAGGAATTTGACTTATTCCATATATTTGAATCACCCTTTAAAGGTTTTCAATATCATTGAATCCTAGCTTCCTTAACCACGACCAATCGACTTTGATCATCTTTTCTTGTCATATTAATATCTTGGGTTCGTACTCAATTAAATCAAATTTAAATATGACCTGAATCTCCATCCTTGTATGCTCGTGCTCAGACTTCGATGACCTTGTCCTCCATATTGCCCAAATCTTGATTTCCCAGAATTGATCAACTTAGATCGTATCAAGACTAAATATTCTTAATATATATATTGTGATTGGATTTCAATACTATTTGACCAAGGTTAGACTGACTTTATCTTCGATCGTGTCGAACTAACGATTATGATCATGTTCGGATTTTAACATTGGTACCCAAACTCTTTTCTGACCATGATTTACTTCCTGATTTTATCTGAACTCCTTGTGATTAGTCATGCCTAGATGACCTGGCATGACTAGACGACTATGAATCCCATGATCGTGATTTTAACGATCATGACTATACGTGCCAATTTTGCCTCTGGATCGTGCTTAAAATTTTTGTTCTTGATCACGACTATCTGATTTGGTTGTGAACCTTGTCATGTCATAAATTGAGTTCTGATCTTGTCGGAATAAATATTCCCATTGTGCCTAAATGATTGATTCTCTAGTCATTCGTGCCAGTTATCACTCCTAAATATGACTAGATTTAATTTTTGTCACTCTACTCTAAATTGTGCCTAAGAATTTTGACTTTCGATCACAACCATCTGGTGTGACTACGAAATTAGTCATATTAGAATCAAAAATTGACCATGTCAGAACAAATTTCTACTGTGCCTAAATAACTTGGATTTCTTCCTAAATCGTGCCTATAAGGACCTTGATTCCGAAATCATGATTTTATCGCCATTCATAACTAAGCTTGGATCTTGATCCTGCTTATACAACCTAGAGTCTGATTTTCATCAAATTCAACTACCGATCGTTCTATACTCAAATTTCATTCTCCATCCATTTCTCTTAGCCGTGATTAAGATCATGACTAAATAACCAGAATTTATTCCTAATTTGTGTCTAAACAATTTCGATTTGATTATCTTGATCGTGCCATGGTCGTTGTCTTTTGATCGTGCCTGAGTTATTGCCTAAATTTCTATCATGTTTTAACTCCCTTGCCAACCTTTAATTTCGAGGACAAAATTTCTTTAAGGAGGGTAGATTTGTAACCTCCGTTAACCAATTTCTTGAATTTTTGAATTTCGTATTTTTTTTAAAACTCTCAATTTTCTGAATCTCGAAAAACGTACAAATTCTAATTTTTGAGAAAACACCTTCGACCGTAATTGCTATCGGTCCTTGTTGGTTTTGGTTTACTATTTTATGCGATTTTATCCTATTGGAATTTTTCTATCTATTCCTTAAAATTAATAAGTTTTAAATATTGTTCTATATGGAGAAACGTTTATTGAATTTCGAAATTTCAAAATATATTATTTACTAAATAAATGGTTGTTAAATATATATATAAATAATTAGTGAATAAATTAGTATTAATTTAGTAATTAGAAATCTTGGCTAAATTGTAATTAGTCCATTTGTTAAATTAGTGTTAACTAGTAATTAACTAATTTATAGCTAATAATTATTTAGTGCTAACTAATCAGCAGATGGTAATAATGTAGGGTTAGCAGTTAGTGTTAGCAAGTTAGCATTTGTTTTCACTATTTTCCTATATTTCTATTACATGTACATTTTTTAGGGTTTTCTTCCACTTCCCTATAAATAAACACACATTCCCAAAACCCTAAAATTCCTACACACATCCCTAGAAATTATCACAGCCGCCACCCTTGCTGCCTACACCCGACCAAATCCATCACCTTCTCTCGGCCACAGCCGGCCAACACCACCATGAGAGCCAGCACCATCCCATTCACCAGATCCGCCATCCCATGTCGAGCCGCCCACCGTCGACCCACAAGACCATAGCCTCATGTTCTCCTCCCTCTCTTCGACCATCGCCACCACCACCACCATCACCGGAATACATCACAACCACCACCGACATTATCAACTGCCACCCCGGCCGTTCCCTCGGCTCGACCTTGGCCGCCCACACCACCACAACCAAACATCACGAGAGAGAGACAGAGAGGGATGGTGAGAGACCCTTACCTAACCGTCGCCTTCGTGCCGGCGAGAAGACCACCGCCACCACTGCATACCCCGTGCATCCACCACCTTGAGACAGCCGACCGCGTCCCCAAGCTGTCCGTCCCGTGCCGGCGAGCGTTACATCGCTCAGTGCCTCCGGTGCCTTGCTCGCCAGGCCGGCAATTGAGTCCCCATGACCGCGCCACGTCCTCGACGCAACCAACGACCTACGCCACGTGCGCCTCCCGCCAGCGAGATCCAAACCCCGAGCTCCGCCCCTCTTTCGTGACGGCGAGCCGTACGCCCCGACTCCCCAAGCCTATCTCGACCGTCCCGTGGCATCCGACCCCCATCACCATACCACCTCCGCTCGCGCCGCCGCGCGAGCCCTCCATCCGCACCGACGAGCAGTCCACCGAACCCGAGCCTCCGCCGCTGGGGTACTGCCGCCAGATCTGGCTGCCCCAACACTTCTGCGCGCCGCCAACGCGCTGGAGGCAGCGACCCCTTCGTCGCGTCTCCGACCATCGCGCCACCGCGCCGGTGGTCTGCCGCCGCTGTGAGCCCCTCTTCTCCTCGCCTCCTTCTCTCCAGTAATTTTGTTAGGGATTTTAACTTAGGGAACAGAGCCCCCCCCCCCCCCCCTTTCGAATTATAATGTATATATTAAGTATTAATATAATAGTTTATTTATTAATTATATAATAGTTTATTTATTAGTTATATAATAGTTTATATATTAATTTATATATAGTATATAATGGTGGTAATAATGAGGGTATTTGTTGTTATTTTATTATTATTACTTACAAATTCTTGTTGGTATTATTCTAGTTAATAATTAGGATTTTAAGATTATAATTACCATTAATAGGTTTTGGGCCATAATATGTGTATATGAGTACGGTGTATACATGTATATAATGTATATGCATTGTACTTTTATTATTAGTTTTATCGTTACTAGTAGTATTGCTTATTTGAAAATATATAGAAATATATGGTAATATTTCTAAAATATATTTATTAAGTTTTTGACCTAAATTCATATTTGACAAAATAGGAATATTAGTACAGAAATGATTTTCTGGGTTTTGAAATATTATCTAAAAAAATTTTTGATTAATACAGATATAGTTTTTAACATTATAAAGGATTTCCAAAAAATTATTATATTTATTTAATTATACTTTTTCCTCTGAAATCATTAATCGCGACTATTAAAGTCGTTTCATAATTCTTGATTTGATTATCGTACCAAACCCTGATTTTAGACTTTTATATACCAAATTAGGCTATTTGGACTATTCTGGACTCATTGGGACTGCCCGTGTCGTCGTCTGGGACCATCTGTGGAGCATAGCATTGTACCTACTTTGTGTCGACACGTTTGTGTCGTGTACGTTGACTCCAACCAAATCAGGCGAGTACATTCTCTGATCGTTTTATACTTGATAGGATTTACATTTACGCTCTAGATTACTTTACTTGATGTTGTCACGATGTTAACACGGATTGGTACTATATGGATCCCTTCATGAGATGTTATCCCCCTCGAGAGCATCGGGTTACAGTATGTCATGTGCGTTTCACTTTCATTATGTACTCCGGTGCTTTCACCATTCATGTGCACTTTCGTGATTCATGTACTCTCATGTTCATGGAGCCCTCATGTACTGTCATGTGTACCCTATTATGGGCCTTCATGTGATATCATGTGCAATAACATAACCTGTCTGGATCCTTGTGTATTGATTGGGGTACGGGGGAGCATAAATGGTCATGTGAACAATTCCAAGGTAGTATACTCATGTGCAAACTCTTAGATTACTCATGTGCAAATTCAAGCCGTTCACATGTTCATCTTGTACTCTAAATCACTAGTTCACTGTAGCTCTTTACTTATAGTAGATATTTCATTATAGTCTTCTCTTTTACTCATGTATATTCTCAGCGTTTTATGTATCTTACTCTATTGCATATTTATATATCCTGTCATATTATGAACTGTGTGAGATGTACTGTACTCGCTCCCGTCCTGACTGGACCAGTTGATAAATTTTACATATAGCTTGGAGGTTACCTGCTAGCCTAGAGGAGACACAGTAGAGGTTGGAGTAGATAGCTAGGATTTTTCTTATTTTATTTTCAGTTGTCTTGAGTTGTATTTACTTATGGATTACTATATTTGAGATTTGTGAGATTTTTCCGGATTTGTGATATCTTAGACACTTAGACTTCTATCTGGTGTATCTCTTGTGGATTTCAGTTTTATCTATCTATCTTTTATCGTATTCTACCTTAGATGTATTTGAGATTGTATTTGTTATGTCACCACCATTCGGAGTGTATATACTGTACAGGTGCCTTATATTGTTAGATGATTGACCTAGGACAGCGTTCTACCGCCGACACTGCGGCGTAGGCTGGACGTACCCACTTCTCTTGCCCTTACTCTAGGGTGCGGGTCGTGACATATATACCTATATATATACATATATATACTCTATATATACACCTATATAATCTACTTAATAACCCTCCAAAATAGCCCTATGTGAGTGTGTGAGAGTACGTTTTGTGAGTGTGAGTGAGTGTTTGTGTGAGGGCAAGTGAAGGAGAATATTAAGTTACGAGTGTCGGAACGTATCCAAATTGAAATAGGACTTAGTTAATATGAAATAGAGTTTGTGGGTAGGCTCCTAAGTTAGAATCGGGATTGCGTTTGAAGTGGGGAGAATGGTATCTCATGATACCATTGAGTATCTTACGATACTCAAGATAATGGGTAATTGAACAACATGAGTCGTAAAATGGACTGGATGTCCACTTTACCTAGGAAACTTGGTAGGTAATGTTAGTATAGGATAGTATCCTAATACCCTAGGAAGCCGGGAGTGAAACTCCTAAGGGAAAGCTACTTGGCTTTAGTGTTAGAGTGCTAAAGGGTAAATATTATATAAAGGATAAACGGGTAAATTCAAGATACGGAATACGGGTAGTCGGTTTGACTTGAAACTTAGACGTCTTGATAGGTACACCCTACAAATGTCATATTTGAACCAATTTCAACTCGGTTGACCCAGAGTTGACTTTTTTCTAAAAGCCAACAACGAGTCAACCCTTTGTCTAAAATGGACCAAATCCAAACTAGAGTTGACCAGTTGACCAAAAATCAACTGTTAGTCAACACTTGACCAGTTTGACCTAGGGTTGACCTAGAGTTGACCAGGGTTGACCAGTTAACTAAAAGTCAACTGTAAGTCAATTCTTGACCCCGTTTGACTTGCTTTGACTTGTTTTGACTTGCTATGACTAGTATGACCTAGAGTTGACTTAGTTTGACTTAAATTGACTTGACAGGACTTAGTGTGACTCAGTGTGACCTAGTTTGACCTAGATTTCATATCATACATTAGAAATCATTCATAACTTTGTTAAACCTAATTTAACATGCAATATCTCATCTTTAGGTCTCTGATTATCACTCTGAGCATTGATATACCCTACAGCTCAGGACAGCAGGCGAGTACATTCTCTGATAGCAGTTACTTGTCTTGATATGTTCTCTACCAGCTCAGTTTTAGTGTTTACTTGATTTTCGACATATTGGTGTACGGACTAGTATTGTCGGATTCCTGTCATGAGATGTCATTCCTGGATTTCTTGGGATACAGGTACTTGCTTGGTCTTGATTTCTTGTACTTGTATTGACGTTGATTCCTGAAGAGGACTTGCTCCCCTCTTAGGGAATCCTGCGTCATGACGTGCTATGTTCGGATTCGTATACTATTCAGAAAATGGGGAATTTTATAGATAGTGTGATCAATGCCCATCTTGAGTTACTACTTGTATCATAGCTATACCCTCACCTCACGATGGGTATAGCCTGACCTGTGCTACTACTTGCTCCATAGCTTGCGATCCCGGCCGGGCCGAGTCCACGTACTTGTAGTCGGTCGGCTGGAAGCCTGATCTTGACCCTTATCGATCACATTATGCTATAATATTCGAGACACATTTTATATTTATTATATCAGTCACATATTACAGTTCAGCTTACTTTCTTACATGATTCCTCCTGACATGATTTCCAGTTTACATATCCTGTTATACTTACATCTTGATATGTTCATCTTGTACTCTGTTATGATTGACTGTTAGAGCATTTGTCATTACTATAGAATTTTTTGCCAGTGTTGTACTCGTTCATTTTCCTGACAGGATATCGTTATAATATATCCGATTGACATAGATGTGGACTGTTCCACCCACTATGGGTATGGTCAGGACATAGACTGCGACCAGCTGACACCCTTGGAGCCAGTGGACGACAGTACACCTCTCTAGATCTATTAGCTAGGTTTGTCTGGACTGTGATCCATCTTATGTTAGACTTTTGATATATATGTTAATCGGGACCCTATGTTATGTCCTCGACTCATTTTTGGTTGTGACCTTGCTTTTATTTCCGCATTCTATATTCACCATATCTATCTGATATTCGTGCCTATCTTTCCTAGTTGTCTTGTGATTGAGTTGAGATTATATACCTCCGTGCGAAGATGACATGTCTTTATATATTGTGTCTAGATGCTATACTTTCTAGGAGACCTATACAGCGTTCTACCGCCGATTCTGCGGCGTAGGCTGGACGTACCCGCTTCTCGTGCCCTTAATCAGGGTACGGGTCGTGACAGAGTCCTCTTGAGATATCTCATAACTCTCTTTACGGCCTTCCAGTGCTCCACGTCTGGGTTGCTCGTGAATCGATTCAGCATCCCCATGACGAGAGCTATGTCAGGCCTTGTGGCAGTAGTTGCATACATCAAACTCCCGATGACGCTTGAGTACTAGCTGCTTGACGCTTTTCCTAGGATTTGGCTTCAGCTTCTTGTCACACCTGTAAGGAGTATCGATCCCTGGAAGACCCTGATATCCATAACGTGTGAGCATCTTCTCAATGTATCACTCCCGTTTTTAATAAATAGGGGTAAAATGGTTATTTTTGCATTTTTGGGAATTTTAGAAATTTTTATTTAATTATATTGTTATTTGGAGATTTTTAGAGTCGGGTTCGAATTTCAGCTCATTCCGACTTGTATCGGGGACCCGGGGTAGCTTAGACTCTGATCGGGACCCAATTTTAAGTTAGACATGGCCCATAAAATCCCACAAATTAGTCTGGTACTCTTAGACATTTCCTCCGTGACTTAATCGGTCAATTTGCTGATTTTAACTTGGTTTTTCCGACCCCAAAAATTTGTTTAAGTCAATTTTGACCCAGAGGGGGCTTGGAGGGCATTTTGGACATTTGCCAAATACCCCAAGCCCCCCCTACATGGCCGGCCACTAGGGAGAGACCCTCCCTCTCCATTTACTTCTTCTCCACTCTCAAGTTCTTCCCCTTTTTGAGTTTTCCCCAAAACCTAGACCTAGATTTGAGATTTGATCTCTAAATCTTCCATTTTCTCCAAATTTCTTCCATATATCCTCTCTATATCATCAAAGGAGGGAGCTACCAAAGTTTGGGAGAAAAGTGCAAGGTGGAAGTGTCCATTCTTCAAGAATCTTCGTATCGGAGAGAGTTTCATTAGGAATCACTCCTAATAGGTAATTATCTATCTTCCAAATCAATTTTCCATGAATTTTACTTGGTTTTGGAACCCATAGGAATTATCCATGGTTGTGTCCGTTTGTGTCAAGGTTAGAGGCCTATGGGAGACTCCTAGGAGGACTAGGATGTGTGTTTGTGTCCATGTATCCATGTGTGAGTGTGTGTGTCTATATATATATATGTATATTTATATGTGTGTGTGTGTGTGTCTATATTTATGTATATGTATATGTGTGTGTGTGTGTCTATATATATGTGTGTCCATGTGTGTGACTGTGTGTGTGTCCATATATATAGATATCCATATGTGTGTGTGTCTATATATATATATATATATATATATATATATATATATATATATATATATGTGTGTGTGTGTGTGTGTGTGTGTGTGTGTGTGTGTGTGTCTATATATATGTGTATGTATCCATGTATGTGTGTGTGTCTATATATGTACATATAAATATGTGTGTGTAAGTGTGATATATATATATATATATATATATATATATATATATATATATATATATATATATATATATATATATATATATTTTATATATATATATAGGAGAGGGATATACATAGATATATTTTATATATAAAAAAAAATATATATATATATATAGGAGAGGGATATACATAGATATATATTTATATATAGAGTGGGATAGATGAGGAGTTAAAGAGAGAAATTAGAGAGAATGAGAGGAAGAAATTGAGGGTGAAAGAGAGGGAGAGAGTGGAGAGCAACAGCAGCTAAGGGGGGAAGTTTGGGGCTGCTGTCCCCCACCCCAAACAGCAGTAATACCAGCAGCAGTAGCAGCAAGTATAGCAGCAGTAGCAGCATGCATTAGCAGCAGCAATAGCAGCCATAAGCCCCCCTTTAGCCCCTTTAAACCCCCCACAAACCCCTTATTATATATACCTATATATATCTATATATATACATATATATACCAACATATATACTCCTATATATAAACATATATCCCCCTAAATAACCCCCCAACTAGTCCTATGTGAGTGGTTATGTAGAGTGGGATTTTGAGTGAGTGTGAGTGAATTAGAATTTAGTTAGAGGGTGAGTGAAAGAGTGATTTTGAGTTCCGAGTGTCGGAACGCGTCCAAATTTGAATGGGACTTAGCTAATGTAAAATAGAGTTTGTGGGTAGGCTCCTAAGTTAAAATCGGGATTTCATTTGGGATTAGGAGAATGGTATCACATGATATCATTGAGTATCTTACGATACTCAAGATAATGGGTAATTCAACAACATGGACCGTAAGATGGACTGGATGTCCACTTTACCTAGAAAATTTGGTAGGTAATGTTAGTGTAGGTTAGTATCCTACTACCCTAGGAAGCCGGGAGTGGAACTCCTAAGGAAAAGCTACTTGGCCTTAGTATTAGGGTAGAAAGGGTAAACGGGGTAAGTTGGGATAATATCCATTTCACAACATATGCGTTTAATACTTTAAGATATAGCTAAAATTAGGATATTATGGTTGGTAATGGTTAGAAATAGTGGACTTGGACTAGTTTTGACCTTGGTTGACCACGGTTGACTATTTTGACCAAAAGTCAACCGAAAGTCAACTATAGCCTAAAACTTACTAGAACTTGACCAGTTGACCCAAAGTCAACGTTAGTCAAGTTTGACCTAAAGTTGACCTAAAGTTGACCTAGGGTTGACCAGAGTTGACTAGTTGACCAAAAGTCAACTGTAAGTCAACTGTTGACTTAAATCGACCTAGTTTAATTTTGTTTGACTTGCATTGACCCAGTTTGACTTTGTTAGGCCTAATATGACTTAGATTGACCCTGTACAATCTAGTTTGACCTAGATTGACTTAGTTTGACGTATCTTGACCTAGTTTGACTCAGAATGACTTAATTTCACTTCCAAACCATTATATTGATACAGTATTTTATCTATAGGTCCTCGAGGCACTGTTCTTGGACTCAGTCGACTTATCCATCACATTACAGGCAAATACATTCTCTGATACTTTTCTAATTTACGATAATTGTTATAATTCATGTAATTAGTGTAGATATGCTTGTTCTCGACACATTGGTCACACGGATTGGTATTCATGGATCCCGACATGAGATGTTATTCCTTGTTATCTTGGTATGTCTTGTACAAGCCCCCTTGTAGTTCTTGTGCAGTATATGGACGCTGATTCTCAAGGAGACTTGCTCCCTTCTCGTAGAATCCCGCGTCGTGACGTGTCTTATTTGGATCCACTCTACCAGTCGGGGACGGGGAGTACTAGTGTAGGTGTGTGGTCATTATCCGCCTTATTTATTCTTGTAGACCTTGTGAATGCCAATCCTACACCCCACGTATGATTGGCTAGATCCTTAGACCTTGTGCAAGACCCAAGCTGGCCACATATCGAAGCTAGTACTCACACACCTAGATAGATGATTCTTGATTTTTGTACATGCCATGATCAGTTTTACTTGCCTTATTCTAGCTCTAGATTTACAGCTTACCTTGCCATGATACTCACATGTACATTCCATAATTTCTTGTATATACTCTATATTTACAGTCTTATAGCTTTTGTCATATCTCGTGAACTGTTGTTAGTTGATTGTACTCGTTCCATCCTGACTGGATATGTTGACAAAATATTACAGATGCTGATGAGGAGGATTGTTGTACCTACTACGGTCCGGTTGACGTAGTGGGCTTAGACTTGAAGACCTTGGTTCAGCAGGGCTTAGCTCCGCCCGATGAGCCTCTAGCTTAGTTTAGTTAGAGTAGATATTTTGGACTGGACCTTGTCTCCAGCTTGCTACTTATGTTTATGATATTATATTTGGGATTGTATAACCATATTACTTTGTGACTCTCTTTTTTTTGTTGAGCTGGATATTGCACTTGTGATTATATCTATCTGGTTTTTCGTGCCATGATTCTTCCTTCTAGATTATGATTGAGTTTATCAGTATTTCATATTATATACCTCCGTGCAGAGATGACAGATTATTATATACTATTTGTTAGCTAGCAGACCTACAGCGTTCTATGCCATTTTTACGGTGTAGGCTGGGCGTTGTTACGCACTTGTGCCCCTACCTAGGATGCTGGTCGTGACATAATGTAATGAGACTGTGACAGCGCCACTCCAGTGTCTGTCCGGATGATCTTTATCCTTAGGATAACATCAGCTTCCCCAAGTCATTCATACTTAACTTAGATAAGCGGAACTTCTTTGTCTCAGTGACACGTGCTAGATCCGTACCCAGGATTAGCATGTCGTCCACGTATAGACAAACGATGACTCCTCTCCCGTCAGCGAACTTTGTGTAAACTCATTTGTCCGTCTCACTGACCATGTAGTCGTTTGATCTAATGACTTTGTCAAACTTCTCGTGCCACATCTTGGGAGCTTGCTTCAAACCATATAGAGATCTCACCAACCTACAGACTTTGTCTTCAAGGCCCTTGACAATGAATCCTTCTGGCTGTTGCATGTAGATCTCTTTGGTCAACTCTCCATTCAGGAATACTGTCTTCACATCCATCTGATGTATGACAAGCTTGTGAATTGCACTCAAAGTAATCAACATCCTGATGGTTGTCATTCGCGCTACTGGAGCATATGTGTCGAAGTAGTTGATCACCTGCTTCTGAGAAAACCCTTTGGCTACCAGCCTTGCTTTGAACTTGTCAATAGTTCTATCGGCCTTCATCTTCTTCTTGAAGATCCACTTGCATCCGATTGGTTTAGCTCTTTCAGGCAGATCGACCAACACCCACGTATTGTTGGAGGTTATAGATTCATACTCATCATTGATAGCCTTCCTCCAGAAGACAGCGTCTCTGGTCTTCATCGCCTCATCATAGGTAAGCGGATCAGCTTCCACATGATAGGTGACGAACTCATCTCCGAAGTCCTTCTGTCTCCTCACCCGCTTAGATCTGGGTTCTGCGAGTTCTGGTTCAACAATTATCTCTGGTATGACAATTTTTTTTTCTTGGACTGTATCTCCTTTGGAAGTGATAGCCGCCTGTGCACTCACATTAATCTCTGAAATATCCGCGATAACAATGTTCTTGTGCCTCACAAATTTATGTTCAAAGAATTCGGCGTCGCGAGATTCAATGATTTGATTGGTTTCAACATCAAAAAACCTGTCACGTCCTACTCCCAAATGTATAGGATTATGGCCTAACCTAGCCAGCTGATACGACCTAGAGTGAGCTGTCTAATTTAATGGACTCACTTAGGCGTACTATGTTGTAAAAGTAACTAACCAACACAGACAATCATCTAAATCTCATCCACGTATAACATAGAAAGGAAGTACTGAATATAAAAGCAGAGTTGTCTGAATGTCCAAATACAACTGAAAGGAAATACAAGTCCGGTGGAAACAATCCCACAGTATATTAAAATAAAAGTACATGAATGGAAGATAACTAGCTAAGAGTATCAACTAACTAGATAAGAAACTCTCAGTCCAAGTAGCAGCATACCGAGGTCAAGAAAACTCCTCAGGGTAGACCTCATAGTCCTCAGCAAAGACTCCCGCCTCAGCTCCAGTACCGTAGATCATCGAGTATAAGTGCTCGTCAGGATCTAGAAATGAACCGGGTCCTCAGGGGACATAACAAGATACAAATAGAAACATGCCATAAAGTAAATACTGATAAATACATAAGGAGTGTGCTAACCAGTCTAAGTGAATGCATATGAAGACAACTTCGGAACGTATGGGTGGGTAGTTAAGGGAATGGCATCGGAGCACGAGCCGACGTCGGATCACGAGCCGATGTAAACATACAGACACTAGTATACCTCCCGACTGTACCTAGTGCGCAGCTAGTGGTCGCTGTCGGATGTATCCCCTAGTGAGTGTATGGCCCATAACCAGGTATCCATTCCCATAACCGGGTATCACTGAGGCTAGAATGAAGTAACAGTCTATCCCATACGTCTACTGGTTGTCTTCCCCGCCCAGTGATGTACAGGTCGCATCCATGACCCAAACATCTGCTCTTTATGAAGAGTCAGCTATCTAGAGCCATCACTACCCTATATGTGCCGTCACACGAGCCACTCGCACTTAGCCAGTCGAGAGCGACAACGTGTGCCAGGATCTGATCTCATTCAGTGCCATGTCGTAATATGTGTCATGGTCAAGGGAGTTGTAACAACAACTCCATAATCTAAGGGTATGTTGTCTAGAACTAGGCCAAGTAGGTAGTCCTAATGTCGATGCCAACATCGACTATGCCCGAGGCAATCCCGGACTCTACTAATCAAGTCTATGCTAACAAGAGTATAATGACGTATATGTAAAGACAGTAGTACAAGGCAAGGTATACTTGCCTTCAAT
>JANAVB010026532.1:225000-312500 GCA_029216955.1 Iris pallida
TGTCTGGTCCGCCACCATAACCTTCTCAGATGTAGGCTTGTATATGGTGAACAACTCCTTATTAGAGCAAACATGGCAGGATGCACCCGTGTCCACCCACCAGTCGGTGTCAACACCAGCCGTGGCAACCTACACAATCATGGCAACCTTGTTAGGCTCACCTTGCTCTATCTGTTTGGACTTTGATCTGCAGTCTCTACGATAGTGGCCCTTTTTTCCACAGTTGAAGCAAGTCACATCTGACTTGGGCTTTGGTTTTGACTTGAACAAAGCCGACTTCACCTTCAGATGGTTAAAGTCCGTCTTCTTCTGGTTGTGAGAAACCTTATGCTTCCCCTTGGAGTCCCCCGTATGCACCAAGTTGGCCTCTGCCAACTGTTTGGACAACGTGTCCAATTTGTTTTTAGCCATCAACTCATCTCTAATATTGACGTTGTGAAGTAATTGATCCAGGCTGATTTGCATCTTCTTCATGTGCATGTCTGAGATAAAACTGCTCCATCCTGACGGAAGCTTGGCAACTATACCCCCTACGACAAAAGCGTCGACAAGTGGCATGCCATCATCCTCAAGTTTTTGACGTAACTTGAGGAACTCCTTGACTTGAGACAACATCGCCTTGTCGTCCTCAAATCGCATGTTCCAGACCTTCTCAGTCACATGGATCTTGTTGCGGTTCTCATCCGCCTGATAATGCTTCTCTAGAGACTCCCAGACGACCTTAGCATGGTCCGTCTTGCTGTATGACTCTGCCAGAGTATACTCCATGGAGTTCAAAATCATCAGCTTGCAGAGATTGTTGTCTCTCCTCTATTTGTTCTGCTTTGCGGTTGCAATCGCAACTGCCCGAACAGTAGCATCATCCTCGTCTGGAATCTCCGGTTCTGGTTCTGTCAGAACGTAGTCCACCTCTGCCAGTTGCAGATTCATGCATACCTTCCTCTTCCAAGAGTTGTAATGATCCCTGTCGAACTTTTCAAGTTTGTTGAAACTTGTATCCAGAAGTTTTGCACGGCTATTCTCCATCTACAAGGATCTTGCTTTGAGATTGTTAGTCTCGGGGTTTGATCAAAGATGGTAGAACTAGATGTCGAGATCAGAGGTTCAAACAAATGTTCCCCTTCTGATTATTCTCGAAATCCACGAGGAACACTATAATATAAATCTGATTACAAAAGCAACAATAATCAGAAAATAAATCTCACGTTCTTCCTCACAATCGCAGTTGCTGACGGACAGAACTGAGTTACAACTTAGAGAAAAGAGAAGAAAGAAAAAGAGGAAAGGTTCTTGCTGGGGTGATTAAGATCACCGTTGCTCAAAGCAAGATTCGCCTCCACCACGATCTGCTTCCAGGAACCAGCAAGTTCACGAAGAACTTCTAGAACGCTCGTAAGTCAATATTTGAGACTTTAACGGGCTTTCTGTACTTTACGGACTCCCTTAACTCTATTCTTGGTACACCTTCTAAAGGAGGCCAAAGGGCTCTATTTATAGAGTGGAGTGAGACTTCACCTTTTCTTCTATCCGATGTGTGACTAAAATACCAATACTAAAAAATAGAGTTTAATATTTTAGATCATCCCACAATCAGCATAGTAGTGTGTCAGTCCACGCCTACCCCCCGAACACTCCCGTGCATGCACGAGACAACCTGGAGTCTGTGTCCGAGTCCGTACAACAAAAATCAACTTGCATCCTTGTTGGAATTAATCTTTTTTCCTTCTAAAAAATACTCCCACATGGCACACACTTGTGCCCCACCACACCTCATGTACACACCTCAACACAAGCAATGCATTATATTGAGATACTCACCATTTGGTGTAGCCAGATGTGGGACTATCTTTCCTAGTTTAAAGGCAAAAACACCAACACATGCTGATCCATCCCGCTTGACCAATATTTTCTGCCTATTGTAAGAAACTCGTGATAGAAAACTAAGAAAAATTTAAGAGCAAGTGAATGTTAGAAGCTCTAAAGTTAGATTAAAGGGATATTTAGTTTTAAGATCTCATATAATATTAGAAATGCGTTTAAGTCTTCATATTGTCCAGAAAATAATTTGGGTCTCGTTCTGACTTGGACTAACCGTCCCAAATGGAGATCTAAATACAAATTTTGAATATTATACGAGACCCTAAAACTAAACAAAAATATGTGAGAGTTGTATGATTTACTTTTGTATGGTAAGGGTTGTGACCAATTCCTAATGAGACTTATGATACTATTGTTTGTTTATTTCATTATCTCAGTAGCCACACAATCTCCTGGGACTCTTGAGTTGCAAGTATTCAACAATATGACCGGTATAAGAGACATCTGACGATATACAATGTCCATGAAGTCATTTCATCAAAATTGTCATTAGGAGAGTTGTGTGGTTTCTGCGATTGGTCATGACAAAAATAAATAATCCAAGTCACACAACTCTTACATATTTTATTTTAGTTGTAGGGTCGTATAAAATTTAAAATTTATATTTATGTCGCTATTTTTGGACGATCAGATCCAAACTATATTCTTAGCAATTCAGAAACCTAAACACAAATGTTCAATATTATACGAGATCCTACAACTAAATAACTGTTTATTAAAACATAATTTGGAAACTTCGATCAACACCAAACTCAAGTAGGAAAATAATAGGAATCGATCCAAATATGGATCTAACCACCTGGATGGTAGTTTCTATATGAACATACTGGCGGATCTAGAGCTGAGTATTCGGTTTCTATCGACCCAATAATCAAAACCACCGAAAGTCTAATAATCCAAAGTCAAAATCAAACTGAAATTAGCTATAACTGAAATTGATCAACTGATATAATCAACTGGATTGGACTATTTCTATTGTTTAATAGACCGGATCCAAAATCAAAATTGTGGTTAAATTATATTAAGAAATGATTAGTTGTTAAATTATCAGAATTGGAATTGAAAACATATATATATATATATATATATATATATATATATATATATATATATATATATATATATATATATATATATATAATTGTTATTTTTAAAATATACACAAAAGTATACATATTTTTAATTAGAAAATATGTATAGAATTGAGGGTATTTACTGAGTCTTATTTGTTATTCGGTTTTAGACCGAAACTTCAAAATCGAAACCAAATAAAAAATTTAGTACTTCAAAACTAAAATCGAACCGTTTGCCAAACTCTAATGACCCTTGTTGTTATCGGGAAGAGGCATAAGATCTTGGTTGGATGGCTGAAGATCCTTGGATCAAGTCACGGGGACTTATTATTTTTTTTTTTATAAAAATGATAGAAGTTGGAGACCGTTAGTCCAAATGACATACAATGACAACATATACAAAGTCTCGTACATAAAGAAGAACATCTTAAAAAAAAAAGTAGAACCGATTTTTTTGCAAACCAAATTGGATCTTATTCGGTTCGGTCCAAAACCCAATAATGCTCATCCATAGAACCTATAGGATCTCGGACATCCACACAGGTGACGTTAGCCAATGAATTCGTAAGTAGAATAAAGTGTGTATTGCCTTAGTTATTTTAATTAGAAGAGAGTGGATGTTGATTTTGTAACGAAGTTGGTAATTGGTAATATGTTAGTGCAGAAAGGTGGTGGCCTTAACCTGATAAAATGATTATGGTTCTTAGTTCAGCAGTCGATGGTGAACCCGACTTACGAGTATGTCAGCAACCATAATTAGGAAAGGCTAATTCTAAGGGCACTCACAAATTTACTTGGAATTAGTTTTTGCTAGAAGACAGTCCAAAAGGTATAAAAAAAAAAATTTATTGGAAACAGTCCAAAATTTATTTGGGACTAGCCTCCCAAATTTCATTAGTGTTCCAAGAGGGGGGGGGGGGGGGGTGTTAGGATTATGGAGGAAGAGGAGGCAGAAGAGGAGGAGGAGGCGGGGGTGAGCTCGGAGGGGGGGTGCGGGAAGGAGGCGGAGGAGGACGAGGAGGAGAAGGGTTAGGGTTACGGAAGAGGAGGAGGAGGAGGCGGGGGCAAGCTCGGAGAGGGGGGGGGGGGGGGGGGGGGGGGGGGGGGGGGGGGGGGGGGGAGGGGGGGCTGGAAGGAGGTGCAGGAGGCGATGGGGAGGAGGGTGGCGGAGGAGGAGAGGCGCTGCCGGCGAGGTCGAGGACTCCAGGCCAGCCACCGAGCTCCGTTGCGTCATCGTCGACGCGGACTGCAACTAAGTTGGCAGTCCTACTTTATGTTAGGACTGCAACTAAGTTGACAGTCCAACTTTATGTTAGGACTGCCAGCTTAGTTGCAGTCCTACATGCTGAAAAAATTTGGACTAGTCCCAAGTAAAAAAATTGAATGGCAAACTTGTAATTTTTTTTGAAAATTTTTGGACTAGTCCCAAGTAAAAATGGATGTGTCCTTAGAATAAGCCTTTGGAAAAGAGGGGAAATTGATTGGACTAGTATATTCCCGGAAAGCAAGACAACTAGCCCCCTTGTCTTAACCAATATTGTTTTAAAAACCTTTAAACGAATAAATCAAAATTCTAAAAATGTAAAAAAATCAAACCGTGTCGAATTAGCCAAAATCGAAAACGAACCGAACCGAACATAATAATCAATTCGATTTATTCGGTTTGTTCGGTTGAACTATTTCTATTGTTTAATGGATCAGATCTAAAGTTGGGATCATAGTTAAATTATATTAAAAATTATATTTTATACACATATTTGTTAAATTTTAAAGTTGCGTACAAAATTGGATTAATGGTTAAATGATCAAAATTGGACTTTAAAACACAGACATAAAATTATTGTTTTAAAAATATACACATTTCTAATCACAAAATATTGCATAGAATTGAGAGTATTTACATAGTTGTACAAATTTTATTCAGTTTTCAATTTTGGACCGAAATCGAAATCTAAAACTAAAGCCGAATAATTTTTTTTTTTGTATTTTTAACACGGAAACTAAATCGGTTTTTTTTAAAAACCAAAGTGAGTGGTTCGGTTTGATTTCAGTCCAAGACCGAATAGTACCCACCCCATAGTTGGACAGTGCCCTGATGGGGTGGATTTCCGGTCCGATTTTTTAAAACATTAATTCTCAAACAAGAAAAAAGAAGTGCTGTTATAACTTGTATATAAGCGGCTGTGTTGTTTCCTTCTCTCTTGTCCATTTTCCCCCGGCCACATTCTCTCATTCTCTCTATAAGGAGGGGGTGATGGACTCCAGCAGCATCTACAGGAGCGCGGAAATGGCCTCCCCGCTGCCGTCGCCGTTCGCGTCGGGCCGCATGCAGTCGCCGTTCTCGCTGAGCGTGGTGCAGTCGCCGTTCCGGAGCGGCCGGGCCGCCTCCCCCATGGACCTGTTCTCCCCGATGCAGTCGCCCTTCGCGTCGGGCAGGACGGCGAGGACGTCGCCCTTCGCGTCGGGCCGCCACTCCGCCGCCGCGGACGAGGACGAGGCCGCGCTCCAGTGGGCCGCCATCGAGAGGCTCCCGGTGTACGAGCAGCTGCGGACGGGCATCCTCAGGGAGGCGGTGGAGACCGAGGACGGGCGCAAGCGCTTCGAGCACAAGGAGGTCGACGTGAGGAACCTCGGGCTCGCGGAGCGCCAGCAGTTCATAGAGAGGATCTTCAAAGTCGCCGAGGAGGACAACGAGCGGTTCCTCAAGAAGCTTAGGAATCGTATCGATAGGTATGTATGTATGCTCTCGTCCTCCTGTGTTAAAAATTCATATACAGTAAACTAGGACGGAACCAAAAATTCGAACTCCACTAACAAGAGGACTGAAAAACAGCAACAGTTGAATTATCTTTATAGAACATTATTTTTAAATTATCTAATTTATTATAATATTTTAATCTAATTCGAACCGTCTGTAAAGATAATCAAACGGCTACTATTCAAAAAAAATATATATATACCAAAGTACTTAAGTACAAATTTAGAGACGGAGCCATATAGGGACTAGGATGGGCCGAGTCTACCCCTAGGATGGGCCGAGTCTACCCCAGTTCCTACGTGATTCTTGTTTGTAAAAAATTAAAAAAATAATAATAAATAAAAAAATTATATATATATATATATATATATATATATATATATATATATATATATATATATATATATATATATTGGGAACCAGGTAAATTGTTTTTGGAATCGTTCCCACTGGGATTCGAACTCCTGACCACTCGGAGTGCATGCATCTCTCTTAACCACTAGGCGAGAGTGATGCATGCGGCCCAAGTGGTCGGAGTTCGAGCCTTAGTGGAGACGAGTTCACCACAATTACACATTGCTTCAAAATATATATATATATACTTGCCAATCTGAGCCTTCAAAAACTTCAAAAATATATATATATATATATATATATATATATATATATATATATATATATATATATATATATATTTGAAAGAAGGTTAATTGTGGTTCAAAAAAAAAAAAAAATATATATATATATATATATATATATATATATATATATATATATTAAAAAAAACCTACTTGTGGTTGTTTGTTTGTAGGTATTTTGTCACTAGTTTCTAAACAAAGGGGGTTTGTGTTGTAAGACAATCATCAAATGACATAACTGTTATTTTGATATCTCAAATTATAAATTTACCGTTCCAATTAAGAAATCAAATGGGGCATCAAATCTAGTTCTGCAACTTCATGGATGGATTTTTTTTTTTTGGTTCCAGAAGAGAGGAGAATTTGAATCCCCAATCTCTCTCCAACTATCATTTTGACGTCGCAATTCCTAAATTCACCACTCCAATGGGGACATCAAATTTGATTACTCATTTGATTACTTGGATTGGAGCACGTAACTTTATTGAGACATCAAACGAGATATTAAAATGCATCTCAAAAAAAAAAAAAAAAACACTGTAGCAGTAATCACATGGTTGTTGATATTTTGGGTTGGAGATGCTCTATGCTAACAACTCTTTTTCTTCTTCAATGACATGAACTACACTCTAACCAATAATTAGAAGTGATGAAAGTCAAACTATGCTTGTGGTATTTAAGCTAACATAGGAGTTTGCTATATATCTTGTAAATTTAGATCCCAAATCTTAAGCAACATTTGCTTCCATTCACAAATATTTCTCTATGGACCTCGCGTGCTCAGAACACTGAAGAAAAATGTCAATGTTCTGTGCCGACAGTGCTAACTTGAAAAGAAAAAAAAAAAAAAATTAGACCATTTAATTTGACATCACACTTTGTCACTTTCGATTCCATGTGAATGGCTAAACATGTGAAGTATATGGCTAACCCAATAATAAAAGTCCCGTAACGGGATTCGAGAAAGATTTTATATTTTTTCTGAAGAGATTTGATTCGGAACAATATTTTGTCCAAAGGAAATTTTATTTTGTTAATATATTTGGTGGACGTGTTGCTGGTATGCTATTAACATACATGTAAAATTTCATGTGTAGAAGATGTACAGGCAAAGTGTCAATGAGTGATTAATTTAATATTCCATCATTTTCAACGATTGTGACTAACTAGATGCCGGCATGCATGCATTTTTTTTGTTATAATTTTTATAATATCACTTCTAACATATATAAAATGAATATACGTCATGCACTTATATGGTATTATTATTATACTACAGTTCCCCTTATATTAAGCAATTACAAGATGCTAATGGTTTCGTTCTTGGGATCTTCCAAAGACAGTCATTTGGACTGTTGCATTTTTGGGGAAACAAATCCCAATTATATTGAAGTTGTTAATGTGCCCCTCGACTGTCCTCATATTGTATTATTGGTACGGAAGTCTCAACAGTATTTTATTGGATTAGTTAGCTACAGGTCTGCTTCAATATTGGAACTTTAAAAGTTTAGTCCCTATATTGTTCATGAGTGAATTTGTCTGTGTCTTAACGGTTGACTTAGGATAATCGTTCAAAGTGGAAACATAACGAAAACCTAAAACTAAACAAAAATATATGAGGGTTGTGTGAGTTTGATTATTTAGTTTTGTATTGTGATGGTTGTACATGACTAAACGAGTATGAGACCTATGACGTTGTTGCTTGCTTGCCACACAATCCTCCGAGACTCGAGTTGCAAGTATTCAACAATGCGACTGAAATGGGAGACATCTGACAAATATACACGATGTGGATGAAGTCGCCTCCATCGAAACTGTCGTCATGAGGGTTGTTCGGCTGTTGAGATCATAATATAAGATTATAAGTAAACAACGATTTCATGAGTTTTATTCTCGATTGGCCATACAAAATTAAATAATCCAAGTCACAACTCCCAACGTGCAAAACTAAATAACCTAAGTTTGCACAACTCTTACATATTTTCATTTAGTTTTGGGGTCTTGTAATATTCAGAATTTACATTTAGGTCTCCACAACGGTCAACCCAAATCAACCATCAGGACGAAATTCAAATTCTACTCTGGATAATATGAAGAACTAAACATAAATTTTCAATATTATACAAAGGCCATAAAACTAAGTAACCCTATATTATTTACATGTGGCATATTACATAATCATTTACACAAGTTCTCTAAAAAAAATTGCTTATAACCTCCTAGTCAGTGACTCAGTGGCAGAGCTACACAAGGGCATGGGTGTGCTGTAGCACACCCCAAAATTTTTGAGAAAAAAATTGAATATGTTTTGAATAATTTTTAGTTATGTTTTATTCTCTTGTTCAGATTTGAAGTAAGCAACAATAAAATAACGATACGATGCTTGTATTCTCTTGTCGTTCAAGTTATACATAATGTTCAGCCTTCCTTAATTTTAGATGCTAGTTCCGCCACTTAAATTAGTTAGTGTAGTTTTTTTTCTACTTACATAGTATGTGCTTGCTTGAAAAAGTAGGCTTATTCAAAATTTGAGGAGGAATTGCTAATGTATGGAAAGTCCTCCATCTTCTTCTCTATCAGGGTTGGCGTCCAGCTTCCGACGGTGGAAGTCAGGTTCGAGCACGTAACCGTGGAGGCCGAGTGCCACGTGGGGACTCGAGCACTGCCCACCCTGTTCAACGCGACGAGCAACATCGTCGACTCCGCGCTCAACGTGTTCGGCCTGGGATTCGCCAAGCGCACCACCCTCACAATCCTCAAAGATGCTACAGGGATCATAAAGCCGGCAAGGTCAGTTTGTTTGGTGCAGTCCAAGCTGACCCGAGTATATATAGATTGTACACAAACACATTACTGGACTTAATGTACTGATGGAAATGTTTAGCTAAATGCATAGTTTGTAGTATCGGCCGATACCGATTCCCGATACGGTCTGGCATGTCCTGATCCGATACCGACATTGGGGGCCTCTTTTCCACTAAATTTGGCAAAGAAAATTGAACGGAAAAGACTAAACGACAAAGATGTAAAAGCATGTAAATAAATAAATAAAAAGCTTATTTATTGCAGGTAAACTAATCAACAAAGGTGACTATTATTTCACTCAGTTTCAAAACGATTATGAAACAACACAAAAAATACTTAAAATTATGCTTAAATGTCTATAATATTTCTAAAATTTTAACAATTTATTAATAATTGTTTTCTTTACAATACCCAAAAAAATTCCATACTCCGATCTGAAACCGCCGATACAGCTGATACCGTCGATCCCGGTACTCATAGGAAGTATCGGACCGATACTCTGAACCTTGGCTAAACGAGCTTGTCAGTTTAAATTAATGAAATAGTTCAATCTGCACTAGTTATTATGCTATATACATGGTCGGCCCGGAGGGTTGGATTGCCCTACTCGGAGTCTCGGAGCTAATTTTGGTTGCCCCTGACCCCTTAACTTCAGAAAAAGATGTCAAAAAAATTACAACAAGCTGAAAGGTATAAATATTGTGGCCAAGGAAAATAAGACGAATGATTTTTTACAAACGTTAAGAAGCCAGTTTCTCCGGTTCTGACGGCAGCGTGGAGCTCGAATTTCGAGTTCCCTCTTAACTCCTGAGCTACTCGAAGCCTTTCTAGTAGAATTTCAAAATATAGGCATGAGGGATTGCCAATTCAATTGACAGGGAGAAGTTGGAGTGGAACGCAATGGCTCTAATGGCGGAGAGTTGGAGACTTGGCGGCCTTGGGGGGTTGTCTAACCAGGGTGTTGCCCAAGCTCGATGGCTTGTCTGGCTTACCCCAGAGCTGGCCCTGGCTATATATTTCATTGTCTACAAATTAAAATACTTTATGTGCACCAATCTAAATCTTAAGGGTACTACAAGTGAGATTTGAACCTGAGCTTATTTTACTATATGGGAGCAACTGTTTTGGTTGTAACTACATTTGCAAGTAGCTTCAACAGAGGATATTAGCTGAGGTGCTCTCAGTAGAGTTACATTTTCTTCTCAGCAATTCTTTCATCACATACTTCATAAAACATTGTTACTTTCTTTTCTCAGGATGACACTTTTATTGGGCCCTCCATCATCTGGAAAGACAACACTGTTGCTTGCTTTAGCTGGGAAACTAGAGCAGAGTTTGAAGGTTTGTCACACAATAAAACTAGCATGACATTTTGTTCTTCTGAGTTGGTTGAACTATATGTATGTGTGATTGCTAAATGCAGACCAAAGGAGAAGTTACATACAACGGATACAAACTGAATGAGTTTGTGCCCCAGAAAACTGCAGCATACATTAGCCAGTATGATGTACACATGGGAGAGATGACTGTCAAGGAGACCCTAGACTTCTCGGCTAGATGCCAAGGCGTTGGCCCTCGATACGGTAAACAAGTTCTCTCCTCTATATAAGTAGGATATGTTTGATGCATAGTATTGTTGTCAAAAGCCTCCTGGCTCTAGTGGTCAGCAGGTGGAGACATAGCGCATCGTGACTGGAGAAGCGGATTATTCCTTCCAATAGCATAGTGTTGTTGTCAATGCAGCTGGGTTTTGCAAAGGGATTGCTGTTTTTTTAACTAACATAAGCTAATCAGATGGATTAATAAAAAAATCAACAGAATTTTCGGGATTTTTTTTTTTGGATCTTCCAATCATTTACCACAACAATCTTCTCTTTCATGAAACAATTTTTCTTGACTCTGCAATCTCTGCAATCAAATAGAAAGTATAGTCTGTAACACATTGTTTTCAAATGACAAAAGAAACTGTTTATGAGGTAAACAAATCAAAATGAAGACCAATGCTTCGTATTAACAGCTTGTATCATCTTAATGGACAATATTTTAATTGTACAATATTGCAATACAAATATATTGTAAGTGTACAATAGAGGACAAGGGAGGATGCGGGTTTGGGTCATGGAAACAACCTCTAGCTCCACGTATATGGAGGTAAACCTGTGTACATCTTAACCCTCTCCAGACCATGCACAGAATCTCGCGGCTCTGGCACTCCCTTTTATTTGTAACCTTACAATGACAGTAAGGCTGAAAAAGGAAAATCTCGAGCTCTCTGCAGTACTTAAGATATATATCATGTTATGCAGATCTTTTAAATGAACTGGCAAAAAGGGAGAGAGAGGCAGGTATATTTCCAGAACCCGAGGTGGATCTATTCATGAAGGTAGAGCTACTTGCACCCATCCAATTGCTCTGCGTCAACTCATTGTTCTCGTATATAACGTTCTCTTCCAAATTTCGTAGGCCACAGCCCAAGGAGGAGTCAAGAGTAGTCTCCAGACGGACTATACATTGAGGGTATGTTTCTAACTCAAATTTCACAGAAATTTATTTCTAACTATAAACTATATATAAGTTGAACATATATGCAATGTGACCCATCGAAGAATGCCAATACTACATAAAATTCACATGATATTGGCCCATTTCAGGTACATTTATGTTATTCTTCGCATTGGTGTTGTGTTACAACTTTTCTAAAAGGTAGAAATGTCAAGCTATGTTATTAACATGTTCAGTATGCACTAATTCTGTGAATGCAGATTCTTGGTTTGGATATTTGCGCTGATACTATAGTGGGCAATGAGATGACTAGAGGGATCTCAGGCGGACAAAAGAAGCGTGTGACTACTGGTTTGATCACTTCCCTCTCTTCTAAGTATCAGTTAATTGGGGGTTAAGATACTGTAGTTACAATTTCAAATGATTCCAAACGATTGATACCATATGGCTCTCCGTCTGCATCTATTCAATCGTACTTATTTGCTCCTAGTCCTAGGAACTCCGCCAACTAAGAAACTATAGTTACCATTCTCAAGGGCCTTATGGGTCAGTCTATACAAGATTCCACCTAAAACAAGACACTACAAGCAAGAGAAATAAAACTGGAATAATAATCGGCTTTCTTTAGCCTAATTTATCGAACTTTTAACATCTTTAAGTACAACTCTGAGGATAACTTGTCTTGAATGGAGCTATATGTGGCTTAATAAATGTACTCATTGGTTAATCTATTGTCATATATATAATCGCTGAGCATCTAACTTGACATTCTTTAGCTACACTAAAATTTGGAGATCTTTCACCAATATCTGTCTAGGATCTGAAAGCAGAGGGTGCATTAGATATCTACCAGCCAACATGCAACTTTTTCGGATAAGTTAGTTAATGAACAATTGCATTTTCTGATACATTTGAAGGAGTACACCTTTGTTTGCAGAGTAAAAGTGGGGATATTACTAAAGGAGAATACTAATCTGAACACTTTAGTTCCATTGTGCATCAAGATTACATGAAAAAAGGGTACTTTCTTCCAGAATAAAGCTATCTAGGCGGTTAAACCAAAATATTCTGAATATTCTGATTGCATCAACAAACTAATCAACGCTCTTTAACTTAGGCAATATTAACACATTTGTAGATCTTTCAGCAATAGTGATCCCATCCTATCTTAACTTAAATACTGGACCAGCTTGTTCAAGGCATGTTCTCTTGGGAGCATTGCATTGCTGGGTTGTTCATATATTTCCAACTAATGAATGTAGGTGAGATGATAGTCGGGCCAACAAAGACCTTGTTCATGGACGAGATATCAACAGGGCTAGATAGCTCCACCACCTTTCAGATAGTGAAATGCCTTCAACAAATCGTCCATCTCGGGGAGGCCACCATCCTCATGTCCCTCCTACAGCCAGCCCCGGAGACCTTTGACCTCTTTGATGACATCATATTGCTCTCCGAGGGCCAGATTGTCTACCAAGGCCCAAGAGACTATGTGCTCGATTTCTTTGAGAGCTGTGGCTTCCATTGCCCTGAGAGGAAAGGCACTGCAGATTTTCTGCAGGAGGTACTTATGTTCAACTCAAATAAATGTTTGACATGTTGCTTTACTTGCTGGTTGAATGGCGACTTTTCGACTTTTCAAATGATTGCTTTAGCGAAATGGAGTTACAAAGAGTTTGGCTTATTGGAAGGCTCTATGTCTTTCATATGGATGAAAAGCCATATATATCCTGTAAACTTATAGTTTCTCCATTACTAGTAGAAGTTAAGCCACTAGGACCTTGTTTGTAAAGATATCTATGAAAAAGCAGTAGTCAAAAACCTTTCTTAATATGTGCAGGTTACCTCAAGGAAGGATCAAGAGCAGTACTGGGCAAACAGGATGAAGGCCTACCGTTATGTATCAGTTTCTGAGTTTGCCAAATTATTCAAGAATTTTCACATCGGTCTAGCTATTCAGAACGAACTTTCGGTGCCCTTTGACAAAAACAAGAGCCACGAGGGAGCCGTGGTCTTCTCCAAGCAATCAGTCTCCACATCCGAGCTTCTAAGTGCTTCCTTTGCCAAGGAGTGGCTTCTCATTGAGAGAAATGCCCCAATTTACATCTTCAAAGCTGTTCAGGTGCTTAAGAACTACTTCTTTCGTTCTTCTTCTTCTTATGTCCCCCTAGGATTTGTTCCCAGGACCTCCCCTCTCTAAAAAGTAGTTAACTAGAGGTAGAAATGAAAGGGTCATTCTGTTTCAGAGCATTCTTAAGTACTATTCAAAGGTTGCAGAAACTTGTTGATATTATTCTTGAACATGTAGAAAAAAAAACTTTATTCTCTATCATTCAGTGCTCTCTTTGTTTACTAACTCTTTGTTTTTCATGTTGAAGCTTGTCGTAGTGGCTATAATCTCCTCAACAGTTTTTATAAGGACAAAAATGCATACTGATAATGAAGAGGATGGTTCAAGTTTCATTGGAGCGCTCATCTACTGCTTGATTACAAACATGTTCAGTGGCTTCGCAGAGCAAGCTTTTGTTATCATGAGGCTCCCGGTGTTTTTCAAGCAGAGGAATCAACTTTTGTACCCAACATGGGTTTTTCTCCTTCCGAACATCCTCTTACGAATCCCCATCTCCATCTTGGAGTCGGTTCTTTGGGTTGGTGTAACTTACTACATTGTTGGGTTCGCCCCGGAAGCTAGCAGGTACCTCCATTCATCCCAAACTGATGACTTTCTCTAGTCCCTACAGTTGTATGTAAAATTGGTCTCGCGAGTTATTTTTGCATGTTTTGTTTTGTCACCACCAATAACTCGTTATTTTTGCACTAGTTATCAATGAAATTAAATACACACATTAAGGATGAGATCCAAAGGTACTTGCCAATGATATTGTATTCCTTGATGAGAGGATTTAAGATTACGGAGAAAACATAGCATATGAAATGTACTTCAACAGAAGCAAAATTAGGGAGTAGTCCATAAGTTCAACTATGGTCTGCGGATCAGAGTTTTTGAAAATCAAGAAACTTCTCCACAAAATAATCATCAATAAAAAGAGAATGCTACGATATCAGGAGCAATATGTTGAAACAATAGGTGGTCTGAGCCTAGAAAACTTAGTCCTCTTTCCTAAAAAAAATCCTGAGCCTAGAGAACTAGTCCACGTCAAAAATGAATTCATCATTGCCTCTTCTAGCGACCTATTTGAAATAAATTTACATAATAACCCAAATGTACATGTGCATAATTTCTATATATTGAGATGAAGTTCTACTAAAGGGCTATATTTCTGTGTCTCCCCTCTCTCATCTCCAGGTTCTTCAAATTGATCCTCCTGGTCATTCTAGTTCAACAGACAGCAGGAGGGATCTTCAGAACTATTGCAGGGCTGTGCAGGTCCAATGTCATTGGTAATGCTGGAGGAGCAACGGCTTTTCTTATCTTCTTCGTTCTCGGAGGTTTCATTTTACCAAAAGGTTCTAATCTTTGTCCATTACACACAAATATTTGACATCTATGACCTATAAATTCAATAGAATTTAATTAATAGAATATTTGACTTGTTTATTATTAAGGTGGAGCTACACTTATATAGGAGAGGCTAACCCCTCTCCCTATTATTCTACCCGATGTGGAACTAAAAGCCCATTAATACTCTCAACACTCCCCCTCAAGATGGGCGATAGATATCAATCATCCCCATCTTGTTACATAGTTTAGCAAAACTTAATGAATTAAGCCCCTTAGTAAGACAATCTGCAATTTGTTCTTCTGAGCGAACATGATCGAGCTTTAGTATTCTTTTCTCCAGCTTTTTCTTGATGAAAAATCGATCGATCTCGATGTGCTTCGTTCTGTCATGCTGAACTGGATTGTTAGCTATACTCAGTGCTGTTTGGCTATCACTCAGAAGACGCAATGGTGTTCCTTGGTTCAGCTTCAACTCTGTCAGCAATGCTTTTACCCACAACAATTCTGACACTCCCAAAGCCATAGCTCTATATTCTGCTTCAGCGATTGATCGAGCTACCACAGATTGTTTCTTGCTTCTCCATGAGACTATGTTACCCCCCATAAATATACAATACCCTGAGGTAGACCTTCTGTCATCCATGCAACTTGTCCAATCTGCATCACAGTATCCCTCAACACGAAGGTGTCCATTGTTCTTGAACCATATTCCTCTTCCAGGAGTCCCCTTTAGATATCTCAAAATATGAAAAACAACATCCATGTGGTTCTTCCTTGGATCGTGCATGTAACGACTCACTGCACTCACAACAAATGAGATATCAGGGCGAGTGTGACCCAAATAAATCAATCTGCCTACAAGTCTCTGATATCTTTTACGATCAACCGGCTCTCCTGTCTCTGTCCCCAATTTATCTTTCTGGTCAATCGGTGTGACTGTCAGACGACATCCCAGCATACCAGTTTCTGTGAGCAAGTCTAGTACATACTTCCTCTGAGAGAGGATGATCCCATCTTTTCCTTGAGCTACCTCGATCCCAAGAAAATACCTCATCATTCCCAAGTCCTTTACTTCAAATTCTTTTGCAAGTTTCTTCTTCAGCTGGGTAATCTCCTCTTCCTCATCACCTATGATCACTATATCATCCATGTATACCGTAAGTATAGTAACGTGGCCTCTTGCATGTCGGAAGAAAACTGTATGATCTGCATTAGTCTGGCTGTACCCCATGTCCGTGACAGCTTTTCTGAATCTTTCAAACCATGCCCGAGGAGACTGCTTGAGTCCATACAGTAATTTCTTCAGCTTGTACACTTTTTCTACTGACTGTCTCGTGCAAAATCCAGGAGGAGTCTCCATGTATACTTTCTCCTATAGATCTCCATGAAGAAAGGCATTCTTCACATCTAATTGATGAAGTTGTCACCCATGGTTGGCTGCAAGAGAGATCAGAGTTCTTACAGTGCTCATCTTCGCTACAAGAGCAAACGTCTCATCATAGTCGATGCTATAGGACTGAGTGAATCCTTTTGCAACTAATCTTGCATTGTATCGCTCCACCTTTCCTTCTGGCATCTCCTACACCGTGAAGACTCATTTGCATCCGACTGTCCTTTTTTCTTCAGGTAATGAAACAAGTTCCTATGTCCCATTTCTTTCCAGTGTCCAAGTTCCTCCAACATTACAGTTTTCCACCTTGGATCTTCCTTCGCTTCCTGCCAACACTTAGGCAAAGAGGTGGTGTCTAACGATGCAATGAATGCTCAATAAGTAGGGAATAGATTAAAGTATGATAGAAAATGAGCAATATCATATTCATAACCATAACGAATAGAAGATTTTCCTGTATTACTACGAAAAGATCTTCTTAAGGAAATATGACATAGTGGAGGAGAGATCATACCATCCGAATTAGAGGGATCCGGTACGGAAGGCGCACCTTCAGGAGTTGGGACAGGGTTAAGCGAGGGACATGGCACAGTAGGGGCAATAGGCACAGTAGTGGACTGCTGATTCCTTCTTCTGTAGACTTGGAGCTCTGTAGTTCGTTCCTCCCCCTATTATGTAGTCTTCCCCTGCACTGGAGCATCACTTCCTTCCTCCTGATTGTATGCATCATCATCACTTTCCTCACTCTCGCTATCTCTCCCTACTTTTTTTGGACTAACTTTCATCATTGAGCATGGAACTGACCCAACAACCGCGCTTGGGACTATCTCTCCCCTCACTCCTAACACCTCCTGTGTTAGGAGTGTCACCAAATGCGGAGCCTTCACCTGAACCATTGTGATAGTTTGGTTCCATCTCTCTGAATGTAACATCCATGCTCACAGAGTCTTCGCTCCACTGGACTCCAGCAAGAATATCCCTTCTGAGTCCCTGAGTAGCCAACGAAGACACACTTCACTGCCCGAGGGTCCAATTTTCCTACTACAGGTCTATTATCCTTCATAAAGCATACACAACCAAATACTTTTGGGGGAACAATGTACTTGTTCTCACCTGTAAGCATCTCAAACGGTGTCTTCCATCCTAACATCTGAGAGGGCATCCTGTTGATAAGGTATGCAGCAGTCAACACGGCATGTTCCCACAAGTGTTTCGGAATATTCATAACAAACATCATCGACCTTGCCACTTCCAACATGTGTCTGTTCTTTCGTTCCACCACGCCATTTTGTGCTGGTGTATAGACATATAAAGTCTGATGATGTATCTCATTGGCTGATAAGTACTCCTCAATAGCTTTGTTGGTATATTTTGTCCCATTGTCAGACCTCAAAATCTTCACTTTGGCACCGTACATCGTTGAAATCCTGCGATGGAAGTCTTGAAAGCATGCAATACTCTTCATTAGGTATACCCAGGTGACACGAGTATGGCAGTCAATAAAGGTGACAAACCACTTAAAACCATTAACAGCAGTTGTAGGACAAGGTCCCCACACATCAGAGCGTATCATATCAAAAGCAACTAAACTTCTATTTCCAGAACTCACATAAGAGCTTCTGGTGTGTTTTTCAAGTTCACAAGCATCACAAACCAACTTTTGCTTATTAGCTCTTTGATACATAGAAGGAAACATTCGACTAAGTAGACTAAATGAAGAGTGTCCCATGCGCTGATGTTGGAGTAATAATTCTTCTTCTGCGGTACTTCGTGGCTCCTCCGATTGTGCTTCATCCACCAGTACTGCCAGTGTTGTATCCAGCCCACCCCTGTCTAAGTATCATAGCCCTTTATGCCAAGTGCCAGTCCCCAACTGTCTTTCCATTCCCTTTTCCTGAAAAATAACCTTCGGAATGTCAAAGAAAACAACACAATTAAGTTGAAGAACAATGACACTTATAGACAATAGATTAACAGGAAAGGATGGAGCATACAAGATATCAGTAAGACACGTCGAATGGGTGCATTCAACTGTCCCTTTACCCATAGTAGGTCTAGCAGTACCATCAGCAGTCTGAATGCTTTCAGGTGTCATCAGGTGAGTGTAATCTTGGAACTCATCACAGGCACCCATAACATGGCAGGATGCTCCAGAGTCAATTATCCAATTTACACTTCCTGGTTTGTGGGTAGATGCAAGGGCATGAGCAGGTATACATGTGCTTGTACTGGCATAGTATGTGATGTTACCCCCGGAGGTGGTTGGAGTCGACGTCCCAGCAGTGTTGGCGCGACTGTCGCTGGTTCCAAGCTTCATGTTCCTCCATATTTCCAGCATCTCTCTCACTAGGGGTCACATCGGATGACTGATTTTTACCGCCCCTTCTGCTTGGTTTGCCTTGGGCCCTCCAGAATAATGTCCTCTGCCACCGACATAGCCTCCTCTACCACCTCGACGTCCTCCACGGTCGCGTCCACGACCGCTGGACTGGCCTCTCATAGGCTTCGTACAGAATCTGATGAAGTGTCCTGGGTCTCCACAGTTGTAGCACCCTCTCCCTCCTGAAGGATTTGGGTTAAAAACTGCTAGAGCTGATTTCTCTCCCGGAGTGTTAGTGGTGCTGGGCATTAGCTTCAACCGTGCTTCTTCTTGTGCTATAGCAGCAATGGCCTCCTCTAGTGATGGCAGTCCGGGTTGTGCGAGTAGCACATTCCTCCTTTGCTCGAATGCAGGGTTGAGCCCCTTCAGGACCTTCATCATCCTCTGTCGCGAGATATACTCCATGAACTTCTGGTAATGCTTCGTAAATGCTGGTTCCACTTGCTCATCTTTCACACCAATGAGATCATAGTGGTCGAGATCTGACCAATACTTCTTCAGCACAGTCGCATACTCGGAGATGTGTGATCTTCTTGGACCACCTTATCAAGTTCATCCTGCAATTGGAAGACTCTCATAGGGTTGTCCGTTCCCGAGTACATGTCCTTCAGCGTCATCCAAATATCACCGGCTCCCTCCATTGCCTCAACGTTGTCCGACACTTGGTCGGTCAAGGAGGCTGTCAACCATCCTGCTACAACATTGTTGACGATCTCCCACACAGCAAACTCCCGTGAGGAGTGATCTTCAGGTGCCTTGGTTTGACCATTCACATAGCCCACCAAGCCTCTTGCCTTCAGAGTCCGCATCGCCTGACGCGACCACTTCAAATAATTGGAAGTACCCTCCCACTTTACTTCCAGTTTCTCCAATTTCGCCATTTTGTATGGTGAAGGATCCACATTTGTGTGTGCAGGACGGGAACTAGTCTCGGTCAGCCTCCTGGAGAAGAGATCGTCCACCAAAGCCTTCATCTCTTTGGTCGTCAGCTTGCCGTAGATCGTCTCCATCATCTTCGTCTTCTCCTCTTCCATCAACAAGATAGATCGAGACCGTCTGCACCTTTGGCCACCGCCTTCAGCGGTAGCGGCGTCTCTGAGAGCCGCTCCTCATGTCCCATGCCGGATTGTGACTGGAGGTCGCATGGCTGGACGAGAAGGAGAAGAAGGGCCTGTGGGAGGGTGGAGGCCGATGTGAAAGGAGGGGGTGGGGCGACGGTGGGGGGGGGGGGCGGCGGTGCTGGCAGCGAAGGAGGGGAGGGGGGCGGAGGCCGGACGATGCTGAGGGGGGGAGGGGAGGCGGGCGGAGGCGGGGCGGTGGGGGCAGAGAAGGTGGGAAGGGGTTGGGGGGTGGCGGCTAGGATTTTGTGGGGTAGGGTTAGGGTTTTGTGGAGTAGGGTTAGGTTTTTGTGGAGAGAGATGGCGGCTAGGGTTTGGTGGAGAGAGAGGTGGTTGCTCTGATACCAAATAGAATTTAGTAGAATATTTGACTTGTTTATTATTGAGGTGGAGCTACAGTACTTATATAGGAGAGGCTAACCCCTCTCCCTATTATTCTATCCGATGTAGGACTAAAAGCCCATTAATACTCTCAACAAATTCTTATCTTAATTCTCTCACAAAAATATATATAAAATCATATTGTAGAAGTTCTGATAAAAGAACCCCTTTGAAGCATAACCAATCTGACAGCTAACTTCAACAAAACAATCAAGCATTCCTTGTATAAAATCACAAGTTAATATATGGAGTCCCTCATTCCTTGGATCTTTTTTATGGTCCTAAGAACAGTTCATCAGGCATTACTTTTTGTTCTTCGGCTCTGTTAACAGGATAATTTTTCTGCTTATGTCAACAGCTGTAATTCCAAATTGGTGGGTCTGGGCTTATTGGGTTTCCCCTTTCTCATATGCATACAATGCTATAGTTGTCAATGAGTTTTTCTCTCCCAGGTGGATGAATAAATTTGTAAGTTCTTCCTCCACACACCCCCCCCCCCCCCCCCCCCCCCCCCTCAAAAGCTCCATTTCCTATGCTTATAATGTAGCTACTTATCTTGTGATCATGATCAGTATGGATACAGATTTATGTAATTATTCCAGACTTTTTATGTACCAAATGCTCCTTACACTATATATCAGCAACCAATTTATCAATTAAAATTCAAAATTCAAAAAAACCTGAGGTGCATGATTTGTTATACTGGCTGTTTTCTAACTTATTCAGGAAGTATTCAAAATTCGTTTTTTGCTCTATGAAGATTTTCTTAATGATAGCGTTTGTTGCTAATGCTGTCATCTCTATTATTATCTTGTAAACTCATGCTTGTCATGTTGGAATGTGCAGATAGTTATTAGCTTTATTTGTTTTCTTTGAACTCTCCCAAAAATTTGTCCGAGTTCCAATGGTTTTCCTGATCACAAATCATGCTTTCTAGTTGACATTCTGCAATTTTTGATTGTGGATGCAACTGTGAAGCCTAGATGATCATACTGTAACCTTAAGAAGCATACCTTGTTTCATCCGGAACACATAACTTATGATGGATATGATGAGTGCCCATTAACCTGCTGTATGGCACCCTCGCAAAGTTCTGACATTTCCAACTTTGCTGGCAGGCACCTGATGGTAGAAGGTTAGGGGTGGCAATTCTAGAAAACCACAATGTCTATGTAGATAAAAATTGGTACTGGATTGGTGTTGGTGCGCTCATAGGGTTCACCGTCATCTATAATGTGCTTTTCACCCTTTGTCTCACGTATCTTGACTGTAAGTTATCTAAATTTGTCGATTCAAGCAGCACCTTAAATTTTCTGTTTTCTTTTAGTTACTGATATTAAGTTAACATGAAAACTAGTATATGATGATGATCATATTAAATTTACTATTAGTCACTCTATATTGTCTAATTACAGCTCCGGGAAAGCAACAAGCTATGATATCCGAAGAAATGGCAATGGAAATGGAAGCCAACCAAGATGATTCAGAGGAATCTCCAAGACTTAAAAGAATGGGCTCAAGTAGATTGTCAACTCCTCGAAATTTATCAGAAACTGATGGGAACAACACTAGTAAGATATGATTGATGTAGTTGTTTGATTTTGTAAACCTTTTATTGGAATCTAAGACCATTGCAACATACAGCTGAAATGAAGATCCGCCGCTTAGGTGATCATTCTGTTTCTCCTTCCCCCAGGCGTCGCAATAGTGATGCGAATGCCAGTAACGGATCCAATGGTTTCTCTTATAACCCTTCTAAGAGAGGAATGGTTCTTCCGTTCACACCTCTATCCATGTCTTTTCAAGACATAAATTACTATGTTGACATGCCTGCGGTGAGTTTTTCTCTCTTTACATCTCTGGATAGCATTATGTTTCCATGGAGATTCATTTAGCTAGTACTTCACAACTACTTTCTATCAGGAGCATCTAATACATTAGTCATTCCTGTACTATAAACGAGAAAACTTCATCATAGGTTTATCAGATGTGAGTCAGCCATGTAGAACCAGTACTAACTAATCATGTTAGGATTCAGATCAAGATTTGGTTACTCTACCGAGTTTTAAGGTTGGCGTCGGTTTGTTTGCAAGTGCTTTCCTCTAAGACATAAGGACAGCCTGCATGCCATCCCTGGTAACCCCCTACCTCATACACAAACAACAGCCACAGAAGTGGTTTACTCATTCTCAATCAAAGTTCTTTACCACCCCGGTACTACTGTTGGTTGTTTCTCAGAGCTTGAATAACTAGAAAATATATCATCTGGGAATAGCTAGCTTTTCTTTCTGTAGTTTCTGCCCAGCATCTCATTCGGTTGTTTTCAACACGAAACAACAGTGTAATGAGGATAACTAAGTTACAATAGTCTATTTATTAAGACTCAAACTTGCAATTTATTTTGCTTTCTATCCCATAGCAATTCATAAACATGATGATTTTCTTTGACAAGTAACATGATAATATCGTGAAAGTTAGATATCGGTTCTACAACTTAAAAGTTGCATTTGGCATGCGGATTACAACATTTCACATAATGTGATGTTGAGGCATCATTCCCAGGAATCTTGCATTCTTGTTCACCCTCCAAATCTTGTGTGGATGTTCATCATTTCGCTCGAGGTGAAAACCACAGTGGTTTTAGTTTCACACGTGACAACCCTTGAATGGAATGGTGAACATCCACACAAGTTTTGGTGGGTGAACAAAAATGGAATATATATATATATATATATATATATATATATATATATATATATTTTGGAAAAAGGGTAAATTTTATTCCATCATCTCAATAAGGTTACAACATAGAGATACAATCCCGGCTCAGGGGGACATTACTAGTACATCCGACTCAATGTTATGAAGTATGCCCACCAGTGGGGTGGTTAGTCCCTCATAAATGCGCCGGTTCCTCTCCCGCCAGACATGCCAAACTGAAGCAGCAAGTCTCAATCTAGCACACCTAGCCCAGCTCTGCTCCTTGCCCCTGCAATCCCCAATCCACTTAAGGATTTCTCTGAAGTCACGCTCCCTTCCAACCCCTCCCAAGTGTCTCCGGCTCTGCTCTGCCCAGATGCTCCACGTCACATGGCACTGAAAGAACAGATGCCCAATGGATTCAGTCTCTGTCGCACACAAAACACACTTAGGGTCAGGGACAGAAACCCCGAACCGCAGCAATCTGTCCCGAGTAAGCAGCCGGCCCATCACCAGTTTGTATGCAGACAGTTGCATTTTCCTGGCTAGCCCCTTCCCCCAGACAAAGTCGAACTCCTCAATATCATCGAAGTGAGTGCGGACAAGGTCGTAGCAGCTGCTAAATCGGAACTCCCCTGCACCCACCGAGCGGCCAGGAGGGGCCCAAATCCAGACATCAGACAGTACCGTAGGAGTGATCTGCACCTGTCTGATCTCCTCCCCTAACGGAGCAGTGAAACGGTACTCCTCTGGCCTCCAGACCCCACCACGGATGATGTGCCTACACGTCAGACCCCTGTATGCCACGCCGTCCCGCTGGGGGCCCAGTATCTCCAGGAGAGACTGACCTGAGATCCACGGATCGAGCCATAGGTCCGTCTCCCCTCCCTCCCTCATCCTCCTCCGCAAAGCCGTCCGAAGGACAGGACGGTTCCTCAGGATATGCTTGAAAGACACAGAGAAGTTGTTGTCAATTTCACATACCCAGAAGTTTCTGCCTCGGAGATATCGACTAGTCATCCAGGCCGACCATAGAGAATCACCCTGAAGGAACCTCCATGCCAGCTTGATCCCCGCCGCCTCCCTGACAGAAACAAGTGATCGCAGACCCACACCTCCCTCTTTCCTGGGCCGACAGAGCTGCTCCCAAGAGATGGCATGAATCCCCCCATGCCAGATGAACTTGGCACATATGCCCTCAATCTTTCGGATAGTAGCCAAAGGGACCATAATCGATTGGAGCCAGAACAGCGCAATAGCAGAGATAACTGAGCGAACCAGCTCAATACGCCCTCCAAACGATAGGCCAGCCGCCTGCCAGCCCTCAACCCTCCTCTGAGCAAAATCCACCAGACTCTGACAATCACGATCCTTCGCGTAGTTGACGGAAAGGGGCACCCCCAGATATTTCACCGGGAGATCCCCCTTTTCCACCCCAAGCTCCAAGGCCCGCTCCTCCTTCAAAGTGCAAGAGCTGCTGAAGTAGACTTTGCTTTTGTCCCTGTTTAACCGAAGGCCCGATAGCTGTCCGAACTCCTCCATCACTGCCGCAAGCTCCCTCATCCCACGCATGGAAGGCCTCAACAGGACCAAAAGATCATCTGCATAAATGAGATGAGAGACCACCGGGGAGACCCTGCTGTATATCGGTACAATCCTCTTCCGATGTACCGCGATGTCCATCAAACATGTGAAATACTCCATCACAAGGGTGAATAGGTAGGGAAAAAGCGGGTCCCCCTGCCGAAGCCCCCTGCTGCTACCAAAGAACCCGTAAGGGATACCCTGGATGAGGACCGAGAAAGTAGGAGAGGTGATGCACTCTCTGACTCTATCCACCCAAGTCGCGGAGAAGTCCATCGCAGCCATCAAATGACAGAGGAAGTCCCTGTTGACAGTGTCGTATGCTTTCCTCAGGTCGAGCTTCACACATGCCTTCATCCCTCCAGGCTTGTGGAACTTCCGGATCAGCTCATGAGCCAGCAGGCTATGCTCCGCAATAGACCGCCCCTTAATGAAGGCCGCCTGATTCCGAGACACCAGACCCTGCATAGCATCCTCCATCCTCCTGCACATAAGATGAGTAATTATTTTATACAAATAATTACAGCAAGCAATCGGTCGAAAGTCAGCAAGAGATGTCGCCCCCTCCTTCTTGGGCACAAGTGTCAGGAAGGTGTGGTTTAGCTCCTTCAGGAGCTTGCCCGTATCAAAGAACTCCTGAACAGCCGCAAGGACCGGGGCCTTGAGGGTATTCCAATGACGTTTGTAGAAACCACTGGAGAATCCATCCGGCCCAGGAGCCTTGGAAGCATCAGCCTGCATCACAATCGTCTCCACCTCCGCCATCCGGATAGGGGCCATAAGGAGACTATTGCCGTACTCCGTAATCAACGTCTTCGTAATCAGCTGCGGGAAAACCGAGGGATAGTCCGTCTGATGATAGAGCTCAGAGTAGAACTGGACAGCCTCCTCCTGGATAGCAACCTGGTCGGTCACAAGGCGCCCGTCCCTGCCAATCAGTCTCTGGATACGGTTCCGGTGCTGACGCGCCCGGATGACATCATAGAAGAATTTGGTGCAATGGTCCCCATCCTTGAGCCAAGAGCATTTGGCCCGTTGGGCCGCACTAATCTCCTGCTGAAGCCTCAAGGTGTTGACCTCTGCAGCCAAACTCTTCTCTCTAGCCGCCATCTCCCCACTCAACATGTCGTCCTGAAGCTCTGCCTGCAGGTCTCTCAACTCCGCCTCCTTCTCCTGTAGGGAGGTCCGGGGAAGAGCCCTCACCCAGTCTCGGATGGCGTGTTTGGCGTTTTTCAGCCTGTGAACCATACAAAACTGGGCAGTGCCGACCGCCTCCTGGCCAAGTCCTCCCGCCACAGTCTCCTCATAGCCAGCCGATAGGAACCAACTGTTGTCATACCGGAATGGACGGGCTCTCCATCTGGGACTCTCCACGAAGCGCACCAGGATCGGCGAGTGGTCACTGGTCCCCGCAGGGAGCCCCTCAGCCACAGAAGAGGGGAATAGGCGGAACCAATCACTGTTCCCCAAAGCCCGATCCAGCTGGCATGCCACCCTGCTCACCTCCGCCTTGTTGTGCCAAGTCCATATGTGTCCTATCCTCTCCAGGTCCCTGAGCCCAGACTGGAGAAGGCAAGACTGAAAATCTGAGAGTATCTGGTCCGGCACCGGCCTCCCCCCCAGCTTCTCTCCCCGGTATAGCGTAGCATTGAAGTCTCCCATAATAAGAAGAGGGAGATGCCGATGCCTCGCTAATGAACTCAGCCTGATGATGTCCTGCCACAAGGTCTCACGACACCTCCTGTCATTGTGCCCGTAGACGGCACCCAGTAAGAAGCGGAACCCCCCCTTGTTGGTGAAAGAGATAGCCACCAGCTGGTCAGACATGAAAACCTCCTCACCCTCCCAACTAGCTCCATTCCATCTAACCCAGATCCTCGCCATATCACAGAGACCAAGGTTGTGAAGCTGGACCCAGTCCGTAGGGGTTCTACGGGACAGAGTTTTCGCCCCCCTGATCTTAGTCTCAAGTAATATCGAGATTTCACACTGTTCCTTCCTCAGCACCTCACTAATCTCCCTCCATCTCCCCAGAGAACACCCCCCCCCCCCCCCCCCGGATATATATATATATATATATATATATATATATATATATATATATATATATATTATCTAGTTTTGTGCATATGATTTTGATACTAATACTATACTCATACTCAACAAAAAAAAAATATTAAGATTATAAATTATATTTTGGAAGTTTTAGACTCACAATATTAGTATTCAAATAAGTATTGATCGTATATTAATATCTCTCAGTATGATCAGGTATATGAAAAAGAAGAGCTCTATAAAAAAAAAGGTAAAATGGTAGATGAGAGACAAACTTTTAGTTAAGATTTCACCATATAAGAGTGTCACATTAGGACCTATGAAGGATCTCAGTCCATGAAATGTGGGAATTGTTTTTTATTCAACATTCTTGCTACTATTTAGTTCCCGTGCTTTTGCGGCTTGTAGTGAAAATATAATTTCTCAAAAGTGTTCCTGACTAAATGGATTACTACGGACTTGATCAAATATATCTACAGCATCATCATACATATAAGATACTTCTAACAGGCTTGACAAATCTACTGCTAATATGCATAGTAAGCTACATGATGAGACATTTATGCATAAACCAAACTAGTAACACGTTATCTTGTTCAATTTGATCCAAAAGCAGATTGTTTTAATACTGAGCCTATTTATTTAGTTAACAATCATTAGTTACAGTCCAACCTTGGTATATTCGCAGGAAATGAAAGCACAAGGAGTGACTGAAGATAGACTCCAACTTCTGAGGGAAGTGACTGGCGCCTTCCGACCTGGGGTCTTGACGGCCCTTATGGGAGTGAGTGGAGCCGGAAAAACAACCCTTATGGATGTTTTGGCTGGTAGAAAAACCAGCGGCTACATTGAGGGAGATATCCGGATCTCTGGTTACCGCAAGAACCAAGCAACCTTTGCCCGAATTTCAGGATACTGTGAACAAACCGATATCCACTCACCCCAAGTAACAGTCAGGGAATCCCTAATCTATTCTGCCTTCCTACGCCTCTCCGAGGAAGTTAACGATGAAGAGAAGTTTGTAAGTCTTGATAACTGATAATGATGCTACTTAGTTCATTGATTTCTTCTAATATTTGGTGGAAACCTTATGTACTGGTCCTATGCTTTGTTTTTGTTATTTTCCCTGTTTGACCTTAATTTCTTCGTGCTTTTGCTTTGTGACAAATTGCTGACATTACCCTATATTTGCTATACTTTCATTTCTCAGCGACCATGAGATTCAGTCATGTGATCTCTGGCAAGTTATGTTTCATCTAGTAAGGATGGTCAAGGAGCTAATCTTGGGTCCCTTACTAATTTCACTGACAAAAACTATACAGGCCAAAAACTTGTGGTTTATTACTCGATATGTTGCTGAGATTAGATATAGCACCTAGAGTCGAGAAATATCCTAGGACTGAATATTACACTGTTAAAAGTTAAATAGATAATTTGTTGCATCATCAATCAAAAAGGGTTTCCTTAACAAGAAGAGGTCTCAGATACTACAAAAGTATTATGAACTGTGAGCTTCAACCAAGGCTAGCTACAAGATAGTTATCTAAAAAAAGACCAGATATGAGATTTTTCAGTTCTCATTTCCCCCATGTATATAGTTTTCTCGTCTTCTACCTCCTACTCCCCTTCGTTGTTACCCTGTCTTTTAGGGTTATTGACTTATTTCTATTGGTTTCAAGGGCATTTGGGGTCATTATACTTGTCATCTGTTGTCATTGTAAGAATTAACTACCTATGGAGAGTACATGGTTTCTCCAAGTTAGGGCTACTTACCTTTTTCTTCTGCTGCTCTGTCTCACACCAACAACTGCATGAAATTCTATTTATAGTCAGTAGACTAGTTCTGGAATACGACTTAACTTGACGCTGCTCTCTATCTTGTAGAGATTTGTGGACGAAGTGATGGAACTAGTAGAGCTTGACACACTCCAGGATGCAATTGTGGGCCTTCCAGGAATTACAGGATTATCAACAGAACAACGTAAAAGGTTGACAATAGCTGTGGAGCTTGTTGCTAACCCCTCGATCATTTTCATGGATGAACCAACATCAGGTCTCGATGCTAGGGCAGCTGCCATCGTGATGAGAACTGTGAGGAACACTGTGGACACTGGAAGGACTGTTGTGTGTACAATCCATCAGCCTAGCATCGATATATTTGAATCTTTTGACGAGGTAAGGCATCTATAACTCTAGTTGTCCTTTTTTCTGTTATGCTCATTATGTAATTATTTTCCTATGATAACAGCTGGTACTGCTGAAGAGAGGTGGTCAACTAATATATGCTGGACCTCTGGGACAAAGTTCTCACAAGATAATTGAATATTTTGAGGTACGTAGCTCTTACACGAACCATTTCTAACCTATGAATTACCTACAACTTCTTGCTTCTTAGTTAGTTGTTGCTAGTACTTGTTATTATTACTGGTTCAAGGTGTATTACTGCGAGTATTGTTAAGTATTAAAGTTGTTAGAGTTTAGTCGCACATTGAATAGACTTGTATGAGTTATCTATATGTACTCAAATCACTCTAGAGTGATATCCCAATGATCACAGTATAATCTTGTAGATGTTATCGGAGCATGGTTTAACTTCGACCTACCTCTTTAGAGTTAGAAAGCCAAAACCTAGTCATGGGCATCCATCTCATGACCTAACTTTTTCTTAGCCATACACTATTATCTTCTTCTCTTTCTTTTAGAATACCCTAGATTTAGCCCTAGTCTCTCTCCCTTACATCACCACATAGACAGCATCAGCCAACCATGTATCATCCTTCACCCTCCTTTTATTTTTTTTCTAGATAAACCTTCATCCTCCTTTTCTTTGGACCCAATTTATTTCCCCAACAAATCCCTCTCCTCCCTCTTCTTCCTAGCACCTAACTCTGAAAGCCCCAACCCTAGCCCACACCATGGAAACATCTTAAAACCCCTCCCGACAAATATGAGATTTGTAACATCTTCTTCTCCTACCCAACCCCGAAGCTCTCTATACTCTCTCTCCTAAAAAAGAATACAATAAGCCACCTAATCTCCTTTATCCATCTCCCCATAATCATTATCTTCATTAACATCACCATAATTCAGTATAATACATCTGTCTGTCCATTTCTTTTCTCCTATAAGAAAAAAGAACCAGGTTACGTGAATCAACCATATAGGTCGCATTTCACGATCCGAGAACCCACATTTTGGGACGTGAAGCATCGATAAATTGGAATATGGAAATCCACCATTAGACAAGTGAACACATCATATACTTAGGTTCCCATCCAAGCTTATAAAGGGAAGATGTAGTTCGCAACGTTCTTTGCGATTGTCAAACGGATGATTCCCAGGGCTTGTTTATCCATGAACTCCCAATCAGAATCTAATGTCTCCTTTGATTTCTGTCCTAGGACAGACTGATGCATCTTCTTTTAATACAAATAATCTTCAAACTGCATCCACCATAAATTGAAATCGATCCATCAAACGTGTTCTTGACATTTCCTTCTGTTATCATCACTCCCCATTTTTTACGAATCTTCGAACAAGGCTCTAATACTAGTTTTTATGAATGTGGTACCAACGATAAAGAAAAACAATAACAAATATACAAGATTTAACGTGGTTTAGAGATATGTGTTATCTTACGTCCACGGTCGCGCACAAGTTATTTTATTATTTATAAAGAGTTACAATTACAAGGGATTGAAATGCTATTTATAACAAGAGATTAGGCCGACCAACGACTTGAATATATGTACCAAACTACCCCTACTAAACTCATCCTACTCTTGTACAGACACCTCTACAAAAAAAAATCGAGGCTACCGCTCCCAAACCCCCACCTTAAGGACAAGGGGGCATTGCTCCCTGCAACCTCCCACCAACTCACAACCGAGTTGGATCGACAAATTTTGAGTTGGATGTACAATACGAAATCTGATCAAAGCTCCATAATCTCTAACACACCCGACTACGACGACTCCTCACCAGAATCACACCTAGTTGCCTGCAACTCGACTACCTATGATCCTATGGCACGTCTTCTGCTAGTGTTTCTCCTGTAACCTAACAACTTCACAACCACCAATGCACAACCAGATCCTGCTTCTCGTCTCGTCAACAAATGCACTCTACAAACCCTACTCCCTCTGACCACGACGTTATGCTTCCACGATTTTTCATCCACAACCCCTCTCGCTCCTCTAAATATGCCATCTTCCCCTTGTCAAATTTCTTCCCCCTTTGTTTCGGTCCTCTTGTTATATCTCTTCTTCCTTGACATGTCCAACTTGAGGGGAGGGTGGGCCAAATATTATAGTACCAATCTCTACTCAGCCGTGCTATCTTTATCATGCTTTCTCTTGCTAACTTTATCATGTTTTCTCCTGCTCGTTGTGGCTCTGTATGGTCTACTATTGTTGCGGTTCACGCTCTCTCTTGGAACCTCTCTTTTGTCTCTCTTTGGACCATTTCTCTTTGAAGTCTCTCTCTCACCGCCTCTCTTCAAGGTCACCCTTATCTCGACCATTTCTGGTTGTGCGTCTTCGTGCTTCGATCTCTACTATTGCTCTCTATTGAGTCGTGTGTCGACCATTGCTACTACTGATTGGTCGTGTATGGTCATCCTTGTCTCTATTAGTGGGTGACTGTTGTGTTCATCTACTATGTTGTTGTTACCACTATTGTCGTTGTAGCTTTATTACTTTTCATTTTCTATATGTAACAAAATGTATAGGTTTAACATGCTCTAGCTTGAGGGGGAGTGTCTTAGTGGGTCTATGTAGCTATTTTAGTCCCACATTGGCTAGAATTCTATGAAGAAGGTTATCCTCCTATATGTATGTACTCAAACCACTCAATAATTGATATCCTATTAATCCCAATCTAGTCTTCTACAATCAGGTTGGGTGGTCTTACATTTTAAATAGCTCTACAGTAATGAAACATTTCCAACAATAGCACTGAGGGAGAACGAAATTTTCCAACAATAACACCGTCTGTTTTTAGCTAATACTATTGATATTTTTCATTTCTTATAGTCTTATAGTATGATTCTAGGTGGCTTCTGAAAAAAATTCTAGTATCCATGACCATTTGAACTAATGTCAACGTCTGATCATTGAAGTTCTCGGTCAGGATCTGACCAATAACATCCGCAATAACCTTTACTTGTCGGTTGGTAAAAACCTAGTGAATACACTAACAGGTGCAGATTATCTTTAGTAAATACATCAAATTATACGACACGTCTCTACTACTTGGGGTTCAGATCTGCATATATCTAGTACCTAAACCTGAACATCTTAAAGTTGAGCTAGTTTGAGATTGGGATCAAGTCATCTTTTAAGTTATCATGCATTACTGTGTTGCAACTATTCTTCTCTGCAATCCATATCATCAATATAGATTCTTTATTCTTTTCGGACATTGTTACTATTATTTAGCTGCATAGGTTATGCATTCCTTGCATGTACATGTATAACCTATGTTCATACATGAATAAAAGGAAAGAGGCTCCTTGCTAATGGAGAGTATTTATTCAAATATGTCAGTCAATTCCTGGAGTTTCAAAGATCAAGGAAAAATACAACCCTGCGACATGGATGCTGGAAGTGAGTTCCATTGCCACGGAAGTACGTCTAGGAGTTGACTTTGCTGAACTCTACAAAGTATCAGATTTGTACAAGTAAGTGAAAGTTAGCAGACTCTATACATATCACCTAAGGATTCATGTAGCAGACTCCAAATTTTGTTATAAGGCTTTGTTGTTGTAGTTATCAAAGGTGAACTAGATAGATTACTCACTTCTTATGCTTGCTACTACTACTAGGCGAAACAAGGCACTTGTGAAAGGACTAAAGACACCGCTTCCTGGTACGAGTGATCTCCACTTTCCGACACAATACGCTCAATCCAGCTATGGGCAGTTCAAGGCCTGCCTTTGGAAGCAATGGTGGACCTATTGGAGGAGTCCTGATTACAACCTTGTCAGATTCGTCTTCTGCTTTTTGACGGGTTTACTGCTTGGCAGCATTTTCTGGAATATAGCACATAAACGGTATTTACCGTTCTACCATACTAACTCTTGAATAGCCAAGATTGATGAAGAAAATAGTTTCATTGTATGTGAATGGTGGTTGCATGTCAATGGTCGATGCAGGGATACTGTATTGGACCTCACAATGATTGTTGGGGCCATGTACGCGTCCATCCTATTTGCAGGCTTCAACAACTGCTCTACTGTACAGCCTGTTATCGCAGTGGAGAGGACGGTGTTCTATCGAGAATCGGCTGCCGGAATGTACTCAGCTTTGCCGTATGCTTTTGCTCAGGTAAGACTCCCATGTACCCACTTTTGGGTTGTACTAGGTCTCTTCCGAAAAGGGAAAAAAAAAAATCTCATGTGTTCTTTTGGTTTTCTACATGTTTACTGTTGAAACAATTAGAAACCAGTAACATTATTTTCAAGAAGTAGAATAAAATCATAAATGGTTGCATGTATTAGAAAATTGTCAAATCTGGATTAAGGATGAAAATTTTAAAACGTCAATTGAGTCTTCAAGGTTCAAATTCCCGTTACCATATGGTTCACACACTTGACAAGGTGGACATCGGATATGAGTTTGTCACATTTACATAATTTCTGGTACATTTTGTTTCCGTGCTTTCGTTCAGCTAAAACTTAAACGGGTGTTGTTGATGGAGGTTTATGTTCATCTGAACATCCAATCTCGTTATTAGATTGAGTGTATGGTTGCTAAAGGCGAGAAGTTTGGTGTTGGTATTAACAGTGTTACAGCATGTCCTGGTAATGAATCTCCTTAGTTATAGTACAATATATGCCTTAAAAGAAAATGAGGCTTGACATATATGAGACTTAGGCCTCGTTTGGTTCACTGTAATGTAAACGTAATAGCAACGTAATCAAATGAAAAAAAAAAAATCATTTGTTTACATTACGATTACATTACAGTGAACCAAACTTGGTCTTAGTATGCTCTCCTCATCTGCAAACTAGCGCAGATTATATGATTTTGGAGGACGAAAAGAGCAGTGACAGGCTCAATTCTCTAGCTTCATGAGTTTACACCACATGACCATAGGATTCCAAGTTTTCGTGTCAGCCCTCTTGCTGAACTTTACACCTGAATAGCGCTTTGAACCATTTAAGAGAGGGGTTGGATTGTAAACTTTCTCCATTGGTAAAGGAGAATCATCTCGTTAAGTAACCTCATTCTGACATTAGATCTGGTGGGGAGAGAGGATCGGTTAGACTAATACCATGTAAGTTGAAACAAAAAAAAAAAACAAAACAAAACAAAATTGTGTATTCTTCTCAAACTCGAGGCCTCAATATATAGGGATTACAAAGTGTAAAAAAAATTGTGTATTCTTCTCAAACTGGAGGCCTCAATATATAGGGATTACAAAGTGTATAAAAGGAAACAAGGATTCCTAAAATCACTCTCTAACAAATCTAAATCAAATCAAATCTTAACAAATTCTGCACAACTATATATAGCAGGAAATAATTATGGTAAGAAATCACAAAGGTTTAACAGTTTGTAATCTTTGGAAGCATAGAATGTTAGAAAACATAATTTTTGGTAGTATAAATTTTATTTCATGAATCTACAGATGTATAACAAAGTCCTTTTCATCTGACAAACGACGAAATGAAAACCAGTATTCTTAGTAATAACTTGATCTTTACGTGTTTACATCGATGCAGATGATCGTGGAAATACCTTACGTGTTCCTTCAGAGTGTAGGTTATTCTACCTTGATATACGGCATGTTGGGTTTTGAATGGACCGTGGTAAAGTTCGGATGGTTCTTCTGTGTCTCCTTCTTGACTTTCCTATACTTCACTTACTATGGAATGATGTGTGTGGCAATTACACCAAATGAGCAAGTGGCTCAACTAGTTGGTGCAACCTTTTATACACTCTTCAACCTCTTCTCAGGCTTCTTTGTCCCCGTATCAGTGAGCGACTTGACTTTTGTACCCTTTAATTTGACACATTCTCTATCCTCTCATTCCGTAGGTAAAGAAACCTAATTGTTCTGTTGATTACATGTTTTGATTTGCAGAGACTCCCAAAGTGGTGGGTCTGGTACTACTGGATTTGCCCGGTGGCTTGGACAGTTAACGGGCTAGTGGCACCACAATATGGGGATATGGAGGATCTCATCATAGTCCCTGGAAAGCCAAGCCAGTCGATCAAATCGTATATCAAGGATTCCTTCGGCTACTCCACGGATTTCATGCCTGTGGTGGTGGGAGTGCTCGTTGGCTTTACCGTGTTGTTTGCGTTAGTTTTCGGTCACGCCATCAGGAAATTCAACTTCCAGCAAAGATAGGGGAGCAGGACTCTGTTTATTTTTGTTAGCAGTCCTTGTGGTTCTACTGAATGTAAATAAGTTACACACTTAAATGCATTCATGAGTTTATGTAGGAAGCTGAACTAGGTTTTGAAGCGTAGCAGTGCCTAGTATGAAGTGTAATGAAGGGATGGAGGTGTCATGGAGTTGTTCATTATAATGTGCGGAGTAAATAGTTGCAAATATATATTTACTATGGTCAATATTTGATTTTGAGAGAGAGAGAGATGTACTACTAATTGGAGCATGATCAGATGAAGTTCATCGTCACTCGGATTCTCTTCTTTCTATGTTTTTATTGAAAATTTTACTTAACATTGGTCTTTTGTATTTTAGATGTGAATGGTCGAATTGGCCTTCGTTTGCACACTGGTCAAGAACACTCTTATTTAGTCATCCACTGTGACCCTATTGAAAGGTTAAGGGGTTGACGCATATGTAAGGATGTATTTTACAGCATTTGAAACTGTAAGAGAATTTTATAGAGCTCGCCAGTGTGAATTTGAAACTATTCCAGAGTGATAGTGTTATTTCCAGTTTGATGCCTTGTTTGTTACCGAGTGAATTGTGAAAAAATTGTCAAGTATTATTTGTTTCTTTAAACATTGCTCTCTTTGTAGTAATTCTTTTCTCCTTGAGTTGGCGAGCAATGTTAATACTTTTCGTAAAAAGTAATATAAAGAGTTTTAGGTCGATGGCTTCTGCCTATATATTTATCAGATCCAAATCCTCGAATGACTGGCGATCTTCTTGCCTACCAACACTCTCCCGCAGGACCGTTTTTGACATTCTATGGATCCTGTACAAATGTTAAAAGAAAAAGACTTTCTTAACCACTCCTAGGAAATAGAAATTTTACATTAGTAATATATTCGAAGGTTAAAATTTTTGGAACCTTCTCGTTTTTGGGACCTTGTGCGATTGCACATCGCCCTGCTCTGGTGTAGCTATACGTAAGTTTTAGGATCGTATCTGCAAAGCTTATATAACTTTTAGGATTTAGGTACAGTACAAAAACAACTACATGACTTGGATCTGAACTTTGAATCAAGTACTCAGTCTTCATCAGAATATCAAATCATTGAGGACAAGAACTAAATCTAAGAGAGAAAAAAGAGGAAAAAGTGCCCAGCAACCCACCTCATAGTTTAACACATCCATTCAGAGAGACCGCAGCGAATCAAAAACCAGGAGAAGGCAAAATAGCATCTTTTGGTACCAGTCACAAAATAATATGTATGCATCAAAATCATATACATGACAACGTTAAATGAACAAACAAGAACAAATAATGGGTGTTGGAGCTACCCACGTTGCTTTGCCAAAACGCCCATCAGGTAATAAACAATTAATTGATACGTCTATCGTAAATTACATATAGTACAGACTTCAACTATCACAAGGATGCCAATTGGCATAGTGGAATAGTTTCAGTAGCCGCTACATATCGAGGGCATCACAAAACCTACAGATTTCTTGTGTAAAATTACTTACAAAATTGTGCTGATGCAAAAACAACTCAGCAGAAAGCTAGGCTTATCAGCTAGCGCTTCAGGGTCGGCTTGACTGAAGACGCGGTCGTTTGGCTGGTTGTGCTTCTCCTTGGAACTGGCATGGTAAGACAAGTTGCGATAAATAAGGTGACAGTACAGAAGATACAGGTGCGTATCATATGCTAATAAATTTCGTCTAGTTCATGAATGATATTAATATATAATTATTCTGCTGCAAATAATGCTCTACTTAAGCCAAACTTCTACTATGAGGTGAAAGTATTAATTTGAACAATAGCTTTCACATGAGAAAGTCTTCCCAGGCTTTGACAACCATTATTTCAATTACGAGGTAAGCATTGGAAGTAGCTTGATTTACATCTCAGCATATAGATCAGAATGTATCTAAGAATGAACTGGTAACAATTATGTAAGTTAAAACTTCAATTAGATTCAGATGATCATTGTAGAGTATGTGGAAACCGTTAACAATTTGTATCAGGATCTACTTCCAATTCAATGAATGTGACAAGAAAAGGGCAACATACATGACCACATATCCAAGACAAACTATAAACCAATAGTAGACGTGTAATATTTAAAGATCAAATATGCATACCTGTAGATTTTGTAGGATCTCTTAGTTTTGGTCGGACTGAAGTTGTTAGTCCTGTCCTCTGTGAAAGTGGTTTAGTTACTCGTGATGGTGCTTTGGGCCTGAAATTTCAACAAGATGAATGTTTTCAAAATTTTGAAAAAGCAGGATTTCACATTTATAATATTAGATCATTAAGTAGTAGACGAATAAATTGCTTCACTATTTCTAGCATAGGGTAATTTTCTTCCATTTAAGGAGTGAAAGGGGTCTAGAAGAATTTAACCTTTTCTGTTATTCAGGAAATTCCAATTGCTCTGTCCACAACAGAAAACATGAGGAATAGAATTCATGCCGTGCATGCAGACAACGGTAAGAGGAAAAGAATTAAAGCTATAGCAATGCAAATTTAAATATTCATGTTGTTGTTTTTTCAACATGAAGTGAATGAATTATAGATGAAGTCCCTCAAGTAAACTTAAATGAAAGGAGAAAATTTAGAAGTCGCCAGTTTAAGTCTATTAAAAGAATAACTTCAGCAAAAACTCCCCTTTTTAATCAAATGAATACCAAATACATGCAAACATCAGAAAAACAATAAACCACTTACATCTTTTCTCTTAAACTGTCTGATGGTTTGTCATTCTCATTCTCGGGAAGGTGGGTGAACTCAGCTCTTTCTGAAGAGTCGGTTTCTGCTCCCGCTGAAGCGCCATCTGATATGTCACTTAATCTGTCCTCTGAATCCGCGTCACCGAAGCCTGAAAGGTCATCAACAGGGATACCCTCACCCACCTCCCCTCCGTTGAGCTTTTGCTGATAGAGGCTTTCCTTCTGGAGCTTAAGGTCATCCACAGACTGCAAAGAACCAGCCTCTGAATGCCTATCACTGTACTCTTCAGTATCTGATCCAGCCCTATCAGTAGATGCTGCAGCTCTTCCACCTAACGTCCTCTGGCCTCGTTGGGTCGTCCCATCCGGGGATGAGATACCTGGTGAGGAGGATGAGTGCTTTAATGACTTGTTTCCGTTTGGAAGGTGAGTCTGATTGTCTTTGAGCAATTGCAAGTGATCGATTTCCTCATCTTTCCTAGCAATTGTGTCTTTAAGGGACGCTACCTGCATAGCCAATTGCATAAGCACACAGTGTACCAACTGAGATATGTTTTATTATTAAATATGTTTCATTAAGCTATTCAGTAAAAAAATCTGAATAGTAGGGCCTCCGGATATGAAGCTAATGATGATAGATCAATGGGAATAAAATGCACTATTCAGAAGAAATTGGTAGAGGACTAATATTCCGTGATAATTTGTCAAAACACATTATGCATAACTTGCACCCAGCCACTACCTCTCTTAAACCAGCATACGATTTTGACTGCCAGAATAAAATAAGAGAAAGAGGAAAGTAATGGGAAAAAACATATACAGAATGAAGGCAATAGGTTTTGGGGGGCAGTAGGTTGAGGATGAAGGCAATAGGCTTTGGGTTGCTGGTCGAGTGATGGTGACCGTGATGGTTATTTTAGAGTTTGTGGTTGAGATTGAGTAAAGAGTTGTGCTAAGATTAAAGACTGATGTCTGATCGTCTTCGTCTCCCAAGCAGGAGACTGTGTTGTTCCTCAAGAATTCATTGTGCATTTCTTCCACTTCTTCTACATATTAGCTCTTCTGGATGATTTCATAGACATTGTGTCTAATGAATTTTCTTGAGTTTGCTATTTGTTTGAATTGTCTGCTTTCTTTGTGTATTGGGGTAATAGCATGGTTTATTTAAGCAACCCATTCAAACCCATAACAAATTTGGTTGTTTAGGGACACAACAATGTTTAGCTTGTGTCTCTCAAGTCTCAACCCTTCAACAATTTTGAGTTGAATAAGAAAATTGCACCATATTCCCTCAAGTTGTCAGCTGGGTTGTGAATGGTGCTGACGCTATATAACAGATGTGTGTTTGAAAAGGGCAACCAAGGAGTATTGGAGTTCAACAAATAACCATCGTCATCATTGTAACCCCACTTCCCATTTCTTTCAATAAAAACCCAATTGCTAAATTTCTAGTAATTATTTTATTTCCATTTAGCAATTTTTATTAGAATTATTTCTATTTAGTAATTTTTATTAGAAAGGAGTGGCAAATTGTAATTGCCTAGAAGAGGGAGGGCATTTTAGTAATTTATTATTGTATAGCATCCCTCATTTAAGTGGAGGGACATGGTTGTAAATAGTTAGAAGTGGAGGGTAGTATTGGAGTGGCATAGCTGTAAATATGGTTGTAGGATATCTTTATTTGATAATTTTCAAATTAGGATGACATCATCAGCCTAGTGGATTAGTAAGGGAACCTTTTAGGTTCTCCTTAATTAATCCTACTTAACGTTAATTAATCCAAATGAATATTCTCAAAAATATTTCAGGATCTAGAGTCTTATGAATATTTTTTGAAATATTCTCAGGAATATTCTAGGGGGAGCCATGTGCTAACTGATTCCATGTTATTCCTAATGACACTATAAATACCCCTAATTGTCTTTAGTCCTAAATCACTCCTAATCATCTACCTAGCCATAATGACCGTGTCATGCCTTGTCGGTGTGTCTATTCCTATTTCATTAATTTTCTAGCTATTACATCTAGATTCTTTCCGTCCGACACGACCCATTTCCACCCAATCCTCGTATCCTGGGTCCGACCCCAAGGACACTCTGACACAAACTACAACAAATTCCAATCCCTCGTGTCCAGTACAATTCTGGACACATTACAGTCCACAAATTCCCGTGTCCCACCATTAACCATGTGTCATGTTCACTGGACACGTTACAGACAGTTGGACGCACCCAAACCCTAACCCTAGCCTCTGCCGTGTCCGGCCAGACGACGTCGGAGTCTGCCGGGATCCACCACCACCTCCTCGACCGTTTTTTCGCTCATATCCACCATGCCGACCTCCGTCTCCGGTGAGTACCAGATCTAGAGGACCTATCGACCCAGCCGACGCTGTGTCCAGAACCGGACTCAACCGCATCCGGTCGCTGTGACACCAGAACCCTCCGCCGCTCTTGGTCGTTGTAGCGTTGACCTCACCGCCTCCTCCTCGACAGAGCACCACCAATCCGCCACCATTTTGAACCCTAGCTTCTCGAGTGCTGCGTCGAATGTTTCCTCGAGCACCGCGCCAGTCATCGTGAGTCTTGAGGAGGACACGTAGCCGCCATGTCTCCTCCAAACACCGTCGTTCACCACGATCAAAACCCTTGAGGGCCGTCGCGCCGACGGCTTCTGCCCCGACCTCGCCAACCGCAGCCAGATCTGCCGAGCTCCGCCAGGGTTCCCACCGTTGTCGCCTCCACCGTAGACGAGAGCCGCCAACAAACGCCACCCACGGTCCCGTCGAGCCTGACTGTCTCAAGTCGTGCACCAGCGTCACGACTGTTCCGTCGTGAGCCATCACCGCCGCCGTCGAGGTGAGCAGCGCCTCCTTCTTCATCGGCTTCTTCTTTTCGTTCCTCTTCCTCTTCCTCTTCTTCTTTGTAAAAAAGGGTTAGGGCCGGCTGCGTAACAGTGAGAGTGAGAGTAAGAGTGAGAGAGAGAGAGAAAGGATTGAGGGGGGGCTGTGTATAAGGGCCTGTTTGGAAGCCTGCATAAGTGATGTAAGTGGGCTTGTTCGGCCAGTTTCATTGAAACTGCCCTATTGAAACTGTGGGTTGTTGCATTTGGTTTCCCAGTAGCTTTTGGCTGGGAGTGTCCCATCCCTGACACTCCGCAGCGTGTTGTCCCCTCCCAAAGTTACTCCTCGCCTACTCCTCTTGAGAGGCGTAAGAGCGTGGGAAGTGGCTCTCTCTCTTCATAAATCTATGCTCTGCAACCCCGTTGGCTCCGGTTACCTTCCCCTCCTGCGTTTTCGAGGTGAGATTTCTACGCCAACGGTTAATTTTCCGTGGAAGATCGATTGTTCTGTGCTGTTGGTCGCCAATTTTGCTGGTAATTTTTCTGGTTTAGGATTTTTTTTTTTTGTTCGGATTAGGGTTAGCCGTGTAGATCTGAAGTAGATCTACAAAGAATACCAAATTTTTAGTAAATTTTGGAAGAGCGATCGTTCTGTAGTGTTTATCTTCTGAAATAAGAAGTAGATCTGCGTTATTGAGATAGATCTGTAGTCGAGCTGCCCATTTTGTTGCTGTACAAAATTTTGGTTCCAGGAAAGATATAATTCTTGGCATTTTGTTGCTTTACAAAATTTTGTTCCATGAATCAATTCTGTTGGATATAATTCTTGCTGTACAAATTTTTTCTGGCTTTGAAGCAGATCTGGTTCATATTTCTTGAGGGTTTCATCTTCGATCTAACATTTTCGTGATGAAATCATCTTTTTTTGGGTCTATGAACCAGATCCGGTAATTTCTTGAGGGTTTCTTCTTCGATCTAACATTTTCGTGATGAAATCATCTTCTTTTCGGTCCTATGAAGCAGATCTGGATCATATTTCTTGAGGGTTTCATCTTCGATCTAACATTTTCGTGATGAAATCATCTTTTTTTGGGTTCTATGAACCAGATCTGTGTGGAAAGTTCGTAGATCTGAATGTCTTGCGTATTATTTTCGATCCAAAATTTGTAGATCTGAAACTTTGCAGATCTGTGAATTTTCGAAGTTTGTAGATCTGAAAATTTGCAGATCTGTGTATTTTCGAAGTTTGTAGATCTGAGAAAATGTGCATTTCTGTGAATTTTCGAAGTTTGTAGATCTGAACAATTTGCAGATGTGTGTATTTTCGAAGTTTGTAGATCTGAATGTCTTGCGAATATTACTTAATTCTGATGTATTTTAAAAAATTTCAGATGGATTTGTCGAATCCCAATGATCCATTACTTAATTCTGCAATTGCTAGTATAATTACGGTCATAACTATAATTATGTCCCTAATTGAAAGAGAGGAAACAGACCGACGAATGTGAAATGAAGATAAATGATGCTGACCTTTGATGCTCGGCCAATATGATGCTCGGCCAATATAGCCTCCTGTATTTTGCTTTATTTCAAAAAACATTCTTCTGTATGTAACTTGGTTAAATGATCAACTTGGCTGACGAATGTGAAATTCTGTAAAGAAATTTTCTGATACGTTCATATGTGGCCTATGTTGGAAATGTTACAATTTTGGGTAATGAATAAATTCTTCGTGTGTATGATTCTTGGCCAATATAGCCCCGTATGATCATGATATTTCATATGCTATACTCTAAAATTCTTATTTGGCTTTATACTAGGAATATGATAAAAAAGAGAAGATATTTATTAATATTAATTAATTTAATTTATATTATCCTATTTGATAAAATGGTTGTGAAACTTCAAAGTGTAATATTGATATAACTTTACTAAAATTACTTTTATTCTTTTAATATATACAAAAGAAGAACTTGGGGGTAACCATACCTAGGTTTACCACATCTCCAAAAAAAATTTATTTTCAACAATCCAAACAACCGAACTACTTTTTTCCCACTTACAACTACCATCCAAACACCAAACCAATTTTTATTCCACTTGCAGCAGACAAAAATTACTCCATCCAAACAGATTTTGGAAAGTGGCACTTGCTGCAAGTCAACGGAAACTCAACTTGCTGCAAGTGCCACTTTCACACTTCCAAAGAGTTACATCGATCCAAACAGGCCCTAAGTGAAGTGGGCCGGGAGTTGGGCCCAGGCCAGTGGACCTGGGAGAGGAAAAAAAGGAGAAAAGAAAAAATATAGAAAAAGGAAGTGTGGGCCAAGCCCACAGAGCCGAAGCTCGGGAGGGGAAAAAAGAAAAGAAGAAAAAAATAGAAAAAAAGGGAATTGGGTTTTGGGCTAACCCGGAACAGTTTGAGCTGGAATTTTGCGTATTTGGAAGATTTACTTAGCAATTTTGTTGGCATTCTTAATTTATAGTGTATATCTCTATCATTAAAAATGTTTTATAAATTATATTATATTTTTAGCAAGTAGTATCATAACTATTTAGCTACTAATAATTTGTAAACTATTTTGCTAGTACTTTCTAAAACTCTAATTAGCTATAGTTTAGCAAAATAGTTTAGTACTTTGCAGCTAATAAATAATTAGTTAATTGTAATATATTCTAGTATTTTAGCAAAAAGTTTTAGTTAGTAAATATTTTGATAGTATATATATATTAACAAATAGTTTACTCTTTCTATATAATAAATAGTTTAATAATTAAACTTTGTTAGTAATATTTATATTAGTAAATTCTAGAATAGTTAGTTTCTAGAACATCTATTAGAAGCGTAACCCTCTCTTTAATCGATTATAGGAGGACTTAGAGACGATCGCATCACTCTGGAAAAAAAAAAAGTCAAGTACACTATGAATTGACTTATACTTTGTATCTCTGTTTTGCATATTGGACACTTGATCGACACGAGTCTATGTGTATTGATTGTGCTTACTGATCATCGATTGATTGTCAGTCGGGGTTGGAAAAATATTTAGCTTATATGTGATCAATCTCCCGTAGTGTAATATTATGGATAGCTTTAGCTAGTGCGAAGGCTACACGGAGATCAGTGGTGATTTAGGATTTTTATGCATAGATTTACTTTCAGTTTAATGTTGTATTTGGTGATGCATTTGAGGATGTTGCTTTACGATTTCACCGGATTTGTTTTCGGATACTCTTTGTAAAGGTGTACTAAAAAGAATAGTGAAATGTGTATGATGATGTGGTAATTGGATTTTGGGCATGCGATGAGTAGCTTTGATGAGCAAATCGATTATTTATGCAGTTAACGACTACTGAGGTCTAGACAGCTCACTACCGTCGATTCTGCAACGTAGGCTGGACGTATCCACGCACTCGTACCCAATCATGCGGGCGCGGAGCACGGGACGTAACACGTTTTTAGTGGTGGCCTATGCAGGACATCTAATGGTGCTTAGGATTAGAGTACCACTGGGAACCTGCAATATAAGAATGCTCAATCACAGCTTAGACCGATTATATGATTATATTTTACTACCTATATTATTTTCTAAAATTTTCTGTATCTTTTAGTATCCCCTACAAGGGCGTGGTCATAATCTCATGGCTTTCCGGGATTATCGTCCTCCATATCTCTATCAAACTCTAGAATCACTTAGGATCTATGCTCTTTCGTTATTTAGGGATTAAGATTAGATTTTAAATCTCCTCCTTCAGCAAGGCTATTTCCAATTTTTCTATTGGTTTGATCAAAATCTTACTTATCTATCTCTATTTAGAATCTAGATCCATTCACTATTTGGAGTTTCAAATTCTCCTTTAGCAAACCTAATAAACTCTTATTTATCCCAAGTATTTCCATGACTAGTGTATCCAACCATTTGTCTTGACCTTATTTCCAATTGATTCTCGGAACCAATCCGAACCAAATTCTTTTGAAACCATAAGCCCACAATGCTAAATATTACCAAAAGAATTGGTTCAAGTTGGCTAAAAATAATTCCAATATTGACTTCCTAAGTCATTTCCAAAGACCGAGAATATTTTCAATTGTTGATTTCCTTGAACCTTACAACCTCTAGGCAGCTTCTCGATCAATTCAAAGCCTACAAAGCTTCTAAAACCGAACCTTGAGTATCATAAAGTAGGAAAGGTCATAGAATTAATTCCTTCCTATCATTGAATTTCCTTTAGTTGTTAGAGAACTTTTGGAATTGTTGAGCTATCCCTTTAAAATTCTCATGGATAAAATTGAAAGAATATTCGGTGACCTAATATGGCGTGGCACGTATGCGTTGCAGCTATGAATCATGAAAACTACGTGTTTACTGCAGCCAACCGGCACTGGTGAGACATGGACTCTAAGTTGAAGTAATTTCGGGTATGCATAGGTTTCAGATATTTCAAAGACTGTCGTAAATGCATCATGTTTGGTCTCCTAGGTTATTCAGCCAGGAAATGGATAAAGTTAATAAACTATTCGGTAACCTATAATTATTCAAGTTATGGAGCCAAGAATTCATTGCAGCTAGGTGCACTCTGGCGAGGCATGAATTTGAGGCAAAGTAATTTGGGATATGTTTGGTTTTCGAATATTATTGAGACTGTATCCATACCATGGTTGCCATTTTTGCCCCATCAGAATATTTCTGGACTGTTTAGAAGATTTTACATTCCTAACAGCTGTTTCAATACTTAGATATCTCTTACATAGCCAGAAAAAATAGGTTTCCTATGAAATTCTACTTGATTTTCCTAGAGCTTATTAGGACCATTTCAAATACCTATTGGCCCAATCTCTTTCAAGGTTCAAACTCCAGTATGTTGCATATATTTTGTGGATAGTTACATATTTTTAGTAGCTATATATATAGTTAGTTGAAAGCTATATGTGGAAAAACTTGGATAGTTACCTAGCAACTTTATTATATCATTCTGGTAAGGGCATCCTTAGAGGATCAATATTTTTCCAATGAGATTAGATAGCTAAGGGTAGAAAAGGTAGTAGGTTAAGACACAAGGTATGCAAGTTGGTAATAAGTCTTGAGAGAGTTATAGCATATGGTTCATTTGGGATAGAATCTTTAGTGATGCTTACTAGTGCTTGGATATTGGATTTGAACGAATTAAGGAATGTGATAATTTTGAATTTTATGATTAAGAAAAGAGGTTATATGGCAGGATAGGGGAAGCCGTAAGTAATGGAAGAGTAGGATTTGATAAAGTTCTTCCGCAGAAGAAAGTTTGGAACTATAATTTGAATGATATGGAAACTTGAGAATATGAGGATCAAGTTGAGAAACACTCAAAGGAACTAATTTTTTGAGATTAGATGGTTATTATACATAAAGGATGAACATAACCAAAGGACTAATGGGTTCTTGAAGGGAATAGTTGTATCGAAATAATAATGAGGAACTAAGACCAAAATATTGGCATACAACTCTTGGAATGTGAACACTAAGCAAATAGTTGGATAGTGATTAAAGAAAAGAAGAGAAGTTGAGTTGACATTTTGTTGGAAGCTTAACAAACGTTGGAGATTCGAATTTTGATCAGATTCATGTTGCTAACTAGTTATAGTAAGAAAAATTTTATACATGTTGCGATGGCGATATTTTGAGATTGTTATAGGAAGATATTCAAATTTGACTAGCGATTCAGATTTAGTTAATTGCTTTCAAGGATTGAAAATTTTCGAATATATATCATGGATCGATTTGATAAGAAATTTTTGGCATGTGAGATCTTAACTTTGATGAATTCAGGTTGGAAGAAGTGGAATCTAATGTCTGAAAATTGGTTTGATTAAGAAAAGTATCTGGAATTTGAAGCAAAATGACAGACTCTATGGAATGGCTTGATGGAAATTGACTTAGTCAAATTGGATATATTCCTTGTTTCCAAAGAGAAGTATTTATAATGTCTGGGTAGTTACCTTGGGTTTCTTGGTACTGAGAGTTTATCTAGTTCAGTAAGTTTAGAAGATTGGTTCTGCATGATGTTAAGGAGATGATTTCTTTCTACATTTTATGTCTTGAATTGTCTCTTGCTTTTCTTACCGTAGTGATTTCATATTCTATCACTCTTTGATTATCATTCAGTCCTCAATTAAACATATTATCAAATTTCATTTCTATATTGGTCCTGGTTATATTATTGTCTTCATTATCGTGCCTAAATTTTGAATTTTTATCATATCTAGGCAGACGACTTTTACATCGTGCATATACGATTTTGATCGTGACTATATTATAATTCTATCATCGATCGTGCCTAATTGATTTTTCAATTGATCATGTCTAGATGATTTTAATTTTGACTTGATCATGCCTAAATAATTTTGGTCATTTTGGTCGTAACTAGACCTTTGATAATGCCTCAAAAATTTTTATCATGATTTGATCACGTCTAAATTTTAATTGTGCATATATTCGGACTTTATTCCTGAGTGATCATAATCAAAATCGTGCCTAAACGAATTAATTCTTTTAATCATGCTTCGATTCTATTCTAGAATTTGATTTTGCTCGTGCCTAAATCTAATTCATGATCATTTCAATTTGCGCTATTTCCAAATTCCTGTTCTTGATCGCATCATTTATACTTGATTGTGCTTAGGCAATTTGATACTAATTAGTCATGACTATATCTATCGTGCATAACTAATTCTGACTACAGTTTGACCCCGTTCTTGATCGTAACAAAACGAATTGGACTTTAGTTGCGCCCAATTATTTCATTTTTGTCCTTATCATGCCAAGGCGATTATTGATTATAGTATTGATCATGCTTAGGTATCGATTTTATTCGTGATCATGCTCATGACTATACCACGTTTGGTTTTATTACGATCATGCCTATATCTTGGTTTGAACATGCTTAGGTGACCGTGCCTAGATAATTTTAATTCTTTTGTCATGGCTAAATTTTGATTATGTTTCGTGCCTCGTGCCTAACTGACTTTTGATCATTTCAATATTCGGTCATTCTTGGTCGTGCCTATCGTGCCATATGAAATTTCGAGGACGAAATTTCGAAAGGAGGGTAGACTTGTGACCCCACTTTTCAAATTAATGAAAACTATTCTCTTTTCCCCTACTCCTGAAATTTCGAGGACAAAATTTTTAAAAGGATGGTAGATTTGTGACCCCACTTCCCATTTCTTTCAATAAAAACCCAATTGCTAAATTTCTAGTAATTATTTTATTTTTCATTTAGTAATTTTTATTAGAATTATTTCTATTTAGTAATTTTCTTAGAAAGGAGTGGCAAATTGTAATTGCCTAGAAGAGGGAGGGTATTTTAGTAATTCAATTATTGTATAGCATCCCTCATTTAAGTGGAGGGCATGGTTGTAAATAGTTAGAAGTAGAGGAGTAGTTATTGGAGTGTAAATATGGTTGTAGGATATCTTTATTTGGTAATTTCCTAATTAGGATGACATCATTAGCCTAGTAAATTAATGATGGAACCTTCTAGGTTCTCCTTAATTAATCATACTTAGTATTAATTAACCAAAAAGAATATTCTCAAGAATATTCCAGGATCTAGAGTATTCTTAGGAATATTCCTTGTAATATTCTCAAGAATATTCTAGGTGGAGCCATGTGCTAATTGATTCCAGGTTATTCCTAATGACCCTATAAATACCCCTAATTATCATTAGTTCTAAATCACACCCAATCATCTACCTAGCCATAATGACCGTGTCCTGTCGTGTCGGTGTGTTCATTCTCATTTCATTAATTTTCTAGCTATTGCATCTACATTCTTCCCGTGTCCGATACGACACGACCCATTTCCACCCAATCCTCATGTCCTGGGTCCGACTCTAAAGACATCCGACACAAAACCACAACAAATCCTAATCCCTCGTGTCCAGTACAATTTTGGACACGTTACAGTCCACAAATCCCCGTGTCGCACCACTAAACCTGTGTCCTATTCACTGGACACGTTACAGACAGTTGGACACACCCAAACCCTAACCCTAGCCTCTGTCGTGTCCGGCCAGACAACGTCAGAGTATGCGTCCGGCCAGACAACTTCTCAAGAATATTCCAGGATCTAGAGTATTCTTAGGAATATTCTTTGGAATATTCTCAAGAATATTCTAGGTGGAGCCATGTGCTAATTGATTCCAGGTTATTCCTAATGACCCTATAAATACCCCTAATTATCATTAGTCTTAAATCACACCTAATCATCTACCTAGCCATAATGACCGTGTCCTGTCGTGTCGGTGTGTTCATTCTCATTTCATTAATTTTCTAGCTATTGCATCTACATTCTTCCCGTGTCCGATACGACACGACCCATTTCCACCCAATCCTCATGTCCTGGGTCCGACTCTAAAGACATCCGACACAAAACCACAACAAATCCCAATCCCTCGTGTCCAGTACAATTCTGGACACGTTACAGTCCACAAATCCCCGTGTCGTACCACTAAACCTGTGTCCTATTGACTGGACACGTTACAGACAGTTGGACACACCCAAACCCTAACCCTAGCCTCTGTCGTGTCCGGCCAGACAACGTCAGAGTATGCCGGGATCCACCGCCACCTCCTCAACCGTTCTTCCTCTCAGATCCGCCATGTCGACCTCCGTCTCCGGCGAGAACCAGATCTAGAGGACCTATCGACCCAGCCGACGCCGTGTCCAGAACCGGACTCAACCGCGTCCTGTCGCCGTGAGACTAGAACCCTCTGCCGCTCATGGTCGTTGTACCGTCGACCTCACCGCCTCCTTCTCCACCATTTTGAACCCTAGCTTCTCGAGTATTGTGCGGGATTTTTCCTCGAGCACCGTATCGGTCATCGTGAGTCTTGAGGAGGACTCATAGCCGTCGTGTCTCCCCCAATCACCGCCATTCACCACGATCAAAACCCACGAGAGCCGCCGTGCCGACAGCTTGTGTCCCGACCTAGCCAACAGCAGCCAGATCTGACGAGCTTCGCCAGAGTTCCCACCGCCGTCATCCCCACCATAGACGAGAGCCGCCAACGAACGTCACTCACGGTCTTGTTGAGCCTGACCGCCTCGAGTCGTGCGCCACAACTGTTCCGTCGCGAGCCATCACCGCCGCCGTCGAGGTGAGCAGCGCCTCCTCCTCCTTCGTCGACTTCTTCTTCTTCTTCTTCTTCTTCTTCTCGTTCCTCTTCCACTTCTTCTTCATGTTCCCCTTCTTCTTTGTAAAATTAGGGTTTAGGGCCAGCTGCGTAACAGTGTGAGAGAGAGAGAAAGGATTGAGGGGGGGGGCTGTGTATAAGTGAAGTGGGCCGGGTGTTGAACCCAGGCCAGTGGGCTTAGGAGAGGGAAAAAAGGGAGAGAAGAAAAAAATATGGAAAAAGGAAGTGTGGGCCGGCCAGCAGGCCAAAAGCCCACAGGGTTGAAGCCCGGGAGGGGGAAAAAGAAAAGAAGGAAAAAAAAAAAGAGAAAAAAAGGGGGGATCGGGTTTTGGCTGAGCCCAGAACAGTTTGGACTGGAATTTTGTGTATTTAGAAGATTAGTTAGCAATTTAGTTGGCATTCTTAATATATAGTGTACATCTATATTACTAAAAATATTTTCTAAATTATAATTATATTTTTAGCAAGTAGTATCATAACTATTTAGCTACTAATAATTTGTAAAGCTACCTTTGGGATATGCAGTTTAAGCTCATGCAAACAAGGAGCACACACCAAGTTTCCCTAGACTATAAAGAGTTGAAGAGGTAAGATGATACAATTTGTCACGGAATTGCATTCATCTCTATGACACAATAAATGGAAGAGTGAAAAACAATTCCAATCCCAAGGAATTCAACAAAATAACGGTAAAAACAAATATTGATACCTGTTCCATCAAATCCCTAACATCCTTGCCTTCTTTATTGCTCCGTGCAGCACCCAACTCGATTCCAGATACCCTCTCCGCAAATTTCAACGTACTTGTTGTCTCCGAATATGAGTCCGCATCTGGATTCACCTGCACAAACATGAGGGTCTTCGCTTGTCCACCTGCATAAAATACATTAGATGCATCATATACAGCAGGTAGCCATGCAAAAAAAGGAGCAATAGAAGCATATTTCTGTTATAGAAGATACCTAAAGAACTTTGAAGAAGTTGAGTAAGTTTGCTATTTCTGTATGGTATGTGACTACTTTTTTGTGATAGAGCAAAAATAACATCTCCCAAGGCCGCCAGAGACTTGTTGATGTGTTGCGCCTCCTTCAGCCTGTCACCGGTTACTTCAGAGCGATCAACTCTCTCACTTCCAGCAAGATCTACCAAATGAAGACAACCACGTGAAGTAGATCCAATCTTCAAGTCCACACTTCGAACATGGACAGTAACAACGCTGCAAAATGCTAAATGTAAAAACACTTAATAAATCATTTGAAAAAGAAATAGGATGTAAAGACGAAACCTGTGAGATCGGCTACTTCTTTCATTAAGAGCAGTAGAACTCATGGCCCTGTTTGTTAGTCCAAATTGCATCAATTCTAACACATCTGAAGTTGATTTAACAGGGAGCATCGTTGCATCAGGGACGGCAAGCCCATTGGCTTGAGAAGTATTCAAGATCCCAAGTGTGTGCTAGTTAAAGAGGACATTTTCTAAAAGAACATATACTTTTTCGCTTATAAAACAACCATAGGTTACCTCTATATCAGCAAAATACTGAGAGAACTGCTTATGTCATTGATACAAAATGCAATTACCATACATGAAGCAAATCATGTACAATAAATTCAAGAATCACGAAACTAACAAACTATAAATTATCCTAAATGCTACATAAGAGGTTTCTAGTGGTAGACAAAACAAAATCATATGCACGAAAGGATATCTCTTCTGTGAAGAATCACTTGAAAGAAGATCACGAACTTGCTCATTATATATCTCAACCATCTGAACAGATACTTCATACAAGAAAGTACTACTTCTAGTGTGGGAAATCTGGAAAAGGTCATGTAGAGCACGGTAGTTGACACCCCACTCATCTTTTGATGGTGAGTTAGGCCCCATCTAAAAGAAGAAAGAAATTTAAGAAACAAGTATTATAGTTGCATACTTTGAAGGGGGAAAAAAGAAAATAATATCTGAAAGCAAGTGAAGAATCTCATTTGCATCTGAAAGCAAGTGAAGAAACAAGTATTATAGTTGCATACTTTGAAGGGGGAAAAAAGAAAATAATATCTGAAAGCAAGTGAAGAATCTCATTTGCATCTTGAAGAGAAAAAGAAATGAGCATACCATCGTGTAGGTTTTACCGGATCCTGTCTGACCATATGCAAAAATGCACACATTGTAGCCATCAAGAACTGATCGAACTAGAGGTTGAATATCCAAATATACTTGCTCTGACAACATCATGCACATGTCAGAAGGTAGTATAGACAGAATGGATGACGCACACACACACAGTCTCATGGTTGAGAAAATAAAACGTAAAAACCTTGAGTAGATTTCGGACCATAGGTCTTGTTGAACTTGAATAGCTTACGGCCATCTTTTCCTTGTTTAGAAGGGTTAACAACAAGAACCTCACCATTTTCACCAATATAATCAATGGTTGTTGACTTTCCATTTTGTCCAGGAAGGAATGGTCTTATTCGACAATATACTCTGATATTCCCTGATGATGAACCCATACAGATTTAAATAACATGTTACTTTACATATAAGTATCAGTAGACAAGATAGGTACCTTTTAGATCCTGAACTTCATTGTACAATTTCTTATTTTCTGCAAGAACTGTATGATAGTTCTCTGCAGCATCTACTAATACTTTTAGCTTTACCCCTGCATTGAAGCAAATCTAATAAATTGTTACATGAAAAGATAATTTAATGACCAAAAACTTATTCACAATCTTTATTACCCAATCCATTCATTTCCTCCTTCCATCCGCTCTGAGTTTTCATGACTTCACGTTTGATACATTCAGATTCTAACCTCAAGTTCTGACACAGACAGTCAGAGTCAGTTGAAGTTAAAGTCACAGTAGAAACAAATCATAACAAGATAAATGATCACAAACCTTCACTGACTCTAGTTGGAAGCCTATGAAATTCTGAACAGCATGTTCCTTCTTATTCCAGATTTGGAATTTTGATTCTAAGACTGCCTCAAGTTCTTTCATCCTCTTTCTTGACTCTAACAGGAGGAATTCAGTATCCTTGATTTTCTCCTCCAGTTGTGTCTTTATTACTTCAGCATTGTTCTCCAGTTGCTGACAACGATGTTCATACATGTTCTTTGTCATTTCAACTTCCTGTTTTAGTTCTGAAATTGTACACTCACTATTTTCCTTCTCCTTCATCAACCTAACAATATCTCGTTCACCATTTTTCTTGGTCTCCTCCAGTTGTGTCATTATTACATGAGCATTTTTCTCCAATTGTTGACAACGACTTTCATACGACTTCTTTGTCATTTCAATTTCATGTTTCAGTTCTGAAATTGTATGATCGCTATCTTCCTTCTCCTTCATGAACCTAACCATATCTTGATAACCATTTTTCTTGGTCTCCTCTAGTTGGCTCATTATTACTTGAGCATTGCTCTCCAATTGTTGGCAATGACTTTCATACGACTTCTTTGTCATTTCAATTTCCTGTTTCAGTTTTGAAATTGTCCGGTCGCTATCTTCCTTCTCCTTCATAAACATAACCATATTTTGATCACCATTTTTCTTGCTATCCTCCAGTTGTGTCTTTATTACTTGAGCATTGTCCTCCAATTGTTGACAAAGACTTTCATACGTCTTCTTTGTCATTTCAATTTCCTGTTTCAGTTCTGAAATTGTGCGATCGCTATCTTCCTTCTCCTTCATCAACCTAACCATCTCTTGATCACCATTTTTCATGCTCTCCTCGAGTTGTGTCTTTATTACTTGGGCGTTGTTCTCCAATTGTTGACAACGACTTTCATACATCTTCTTTGTCATTTCAATTTCCTGTTTCAGTTTTGAAATTGTCTGGTCGCTATCTTCCTTCTCATTCATCAACCTAACTATATCTAGATCGCCATTTTTCTTGCTTTCCTCCAATTGGGTCATTATTACTTTAGCATTGTTCTCCAATTGTTGACAACGACTTTCATACGTCTTCTTTGTCATTTCAATTTCCTGTTTCAGGTTTGATATTGTTCGGTCGCTATCTTCTTTCTCCTTCATCAACATAACCATATCTTGATCACCATTTTTCTTGCTGTCCTCCAGTTGGTTCATTATTACTTGAGCATTTTTCTCCAATTGTTGACAACGACTTTCATACATCTTCTTTGTCATTTCAATTTCTTGTTTCAGTTTTGAAATTGTCCGATCGCTATCTTCCTTCTCCTTCATCAACCTAACTATATCTAGATCACCATTTTTCTTGCTCTCCTCCAATTGGATCATTATTACTTGAGCATTGTTCTCCAATTGTTGACAACGACTTTCATACGTCTTCTTTGTCATTTCAATTTCCTGTCTCAGTTTTGAAATTGTCCTGTCGCTATCTTCCTTCTCCCTCATCAACATAACTATATCTTGATCACCATTTTTCTTGCTCTCCTCCAGTTGGGTCATTATTACTTGAGCATTGTTCTCCAATTGTTGACAACGACTTTCATACGTCTTTCTTGTCATTTCAATTTCTTGTTCCAGTTTTGAAATTGTCTGGCTGCTATCTGCCTTCTCCTTCAACAACCTAACCATATCATGGTCACCATTTTTGTTGCTCTCCTCCAGTTGTGTCTTTATTACTTGAGCGTTGTCCTCCAATTGTTGACAAAGACTTTCATACGTCTTCTTTGTCATTTCAATTTCCTGTTTCAGTTCTGAAATTGTGCGATCGCTATCTTCCTTCTCCTTCATCAACCTAACCATCTCTTGGTCACCATTTTTCATGCTCTCCTCGAGTTGTGTCTTTATTACTTGGGCGTTGTTCTCCAATTGTTGACAACGACTTTCATACGTCTTCTTTGTTGTTTCAATTTCCTGTTTCAGTTCTGAAATTGTACGAATACTATCTTCCTTATCCTTCATCAACCTAACCATATCTTGATCATCATTTTTCTCACTCTCCTCCAGTTGTGTCTTTATTACTTGAGCATTTTTCTCCAATTGTTGACAACGACTTTCATAAGACTTCTTTATCATTTCAATTTCTTGTTTCAATTCTGAAATTATACTGTCACTATCTTCCTTTTCCTTCATTAATCGAACCATATCTTGATCACAATATTTCTTGCTCTCTTGTATTTTGGTCTTCTCTGTCTTCATTTAGAAAACAAATATGAAATGTCAGAAATAGATCAAATAATGGTTTTCATTTTAGAGAACAATACTGTTGAACAGGAATTATATACAACTCATTTTCACTCAGAAAGAAAATTGTACAAAGCTAGAAAAATATGTATTCACAGTGGCCAAGGGAAAGGCCTATGCACATTAATTTGGTCAATAGATGTCCCAAGCTTCTTGTGGAACATGTCACCCATCCCATCTATTACATGCTAGCCAATGAAATTAGAGGTGTTCAGCATAAGTTGAACCTTATCCTTTCTTGATATGATAGAACGAGTGGATAAAGAAATTTTAATGTCCCATGATTAACTGATGCAGAATTTAAAAAATGACTACTTGATTGAATAAGTGATCCAGATGGTAACATTGATAAATTTATTCTCAAAAAAATTGATAATTTTAAGATTTCCTACATTCATTTCCTAATTCAATACTTGGAGAAAATATAAACATTAATGGGATCACTTCAAGGACCGAGGCTCACACAACTGAACAACTGTTCATAACAAAAAAATGCATGTTATAATAAAGCGCCATCATATTACAACTGGAAATAAATGTAACCTATAAAAGTTTAGTTTAGACATCAACTTACCTAAACAACAAATTCCTTAATAATAAAAATAAGAAGTTTCTGTTTGTAACGTCCAGAAAATTCAAGAAGATTTGGCTTACAGTGTGTAGTTGTGTGATTGAAGTGATAAGTTGGGAGTGTTTGTAAGAATAGTTAAACAAAGTGAAAAAACAACTTAGCAATGTCAAACATAATCAATATAGCTGATCCACATTAGCATACATGGCAAAAGTTAGTCTTTGTTTAAGTATGGCCAATCGAGGTGATCAATGACTTAAAAGGGCCTGTGAAACTTTCCAAGTTTCCAGAAATGTAGCTGAATTGTTGGTAGCTAAATTCCTGAATGGAAACCTGAATATATCCTGCAATGTTACTCGACTCATGTGCAAAAAAGCCAAAATAGTGGAGAATCTAGTTTTGAACAAACAAAGAAATCCTGTGCAAAATTATTTACACAGACTTGGATCTTTCATTTTGATATACAGGACTTTGGAGAGTAAAGTAAAATGTGTCTAGTTTCATACTAGCTTTCCCACATGCCTAGTGTAATAACTCATACTAGTATTACTTTTCGTGAGTTAACTATTATTGGATACCTCACTTTAGTTCCACATTTTCTGGGTTAAAAGAGAATGTCATGACTTGTTCCTATAAATGTACCAAGGCTTCTTATGTTTTATTCACATCAATAAATTAAGAGTTCTATCTGAAATTCATGATATCAGAGCTATGAAAATTTGGAGAGAACCACGACTCATAAAATAAAAATCTCACCCCCAACCCCTCCCCCCCCCCCCCCCCCCCCAAAACCCCGCCACCACCCCCCGGCTCCTGCAATAACACTTTTCTGGCTAAACTTGGAAACCAGGTATCTACCTTAGCTTCCAGCAAAGCTAACCTTTGGGATCAGCCTACGGCGAGATCAAGTTTAAAATATCACCTGACGGAGCTAACTCTTTTGGCAAAACTAAAGCCAACACCAGCTCCCGCAGAGCTAAGGATGCAGCCTTCTACAAGGCTAAAACGTCCGCTTACAGTGAGGCTACTACCAAAGCCTAAGGCGAGGCTACAGCCGACGCATACGGCAAAATTACAACACTTCCTTCAAGCCCCTTCCTAGCCTAGTCGTCCTTAATGACTTCTCCTAGCCACCTCCCTGATCTCTATGGTTTCTCAACATCATCTACATTATTGGCTTAGTTGTGTGCTTTTTGAAGTCTCTCGCTTGGTTATCTAATCTTTGAAGATACTTCAAATTTATGACCCAACATGATCTCTCTCTCTCTCTCTCTCTCTCTCTCTCTCTCTCTCTCTCTCTCTCTCCGGCAAAAAGAATTACTTGCAATGCTTCAATGTTGTATAAAAAAAATTTAAACAGCAAAGGCCTCCATCGTCACTTGATGAAGTCACCAATACTCCAAGGATCCCCAGTATGCCTCTTGGTTTCAGAAAAACAATAAGGTAATTGTTTGGTTGTCTAATTCTGTGAATGCTTGTCGCTATAACGTTATGTCTCTAAAAACTACCAAAATAATTTATGGGGATCTACCCCTATAATTGCCCCCAGAGACTATCTTACGATGAGTATAGAAACCGAAGATTATACACCTACTGTCAGACATGCATCTGTCCCTATAAGTGCTCCTCCGCCTTCTCCACCTAGTAGCCAAATGCCATTTTCCAAATTTCCAATGATGAATGGGTGAGTTGCCTATAACTGCTCCTCCGCCTGCTCCTTCCATTCAGTGGCATAGGAGACTTGGATATCCTCAATTATATTTTTTTACATACTATGTTACCTAATTTATCATTATATGAAGATAGTTATGAGTCATGCATTCTTGGAAAAGATCATCAGTCCTCTTCTCATCTAGTTAGTAAACAATATGACTCACATTTTGCTTTGGTTCATAGTGATATTTAGGATCCCTTTAAGTTTCCAAGTATGCATGGTTATAAAAAATTTGTTAATATTTATTGATAATCATTCGCGCATGACATGGTCATATCTTCTCTTCATTCTTTTGTCTATTTTTCAAATCTTTGTGGCTGAAATTTCTAATCAATTTGTGTTTGCATCAAGGTTCTTCGTCTAATAATACTAAGGAATATGTGAGCGGGGAGTTTCAACTTTCAAACATTCTATCAAACATATTGCATATTTTATCAAGACTTTATGTTTGTATACTCCTCAGCGGAATAATATTGTGGAACATAAGATACAACTACTAGAGGTAGTCCACTCTAATTCATATGAATGTTCCCAAGAAATTATAGAATTTTGCAGTCTTAGCTGTTTGTTTTTATATAAATCACATGCCCTCTTGTATCCTTGACAACAAATCATATTTTTCTATTATCGTCTTTCCGCAAGGTAAAACCCTTTCTTGTCTCTCCAAAGGTTATTGGTTATCTCTGTATACTCATAATCTTGGACCTCATGTGGATAAAAACTTGATCCTCGAGCTACCCGTATGATATTTGTTGGTTATTCTTGAAAACAGAAAAATATGTTTGTTTTGATCACACTATTTCTAATGTGGTTGTCTCTCATGATGTTACTTTTCTCAAGGATCACGTCTATTTTGCTTCAAACACGCCATCTACCTCTCCATTGTCCATGATTTATATTTCTCTTATTCTTTCCTCTCAACTTGGTACAACTATTTCTCCTATCCCCAGGTGTATAGGCGTTGGGACAAGGTCATTCCTCCATCTACCACTATTTCTCCGGTAATTATTGATGATTCTTCTGCATGTACTAAAGTACAACCTTTTGTTCCTACTCCTACTCCTCCACCTCCACTAACTTCCGATAAAGGTTTATCTTTCTATTGCTCTTCGCAAGGATAAACTCTCTTGTACTATTATCCATCATATTTCTAACTTCATTTCTTATCAGCATTTGACTCCATTTGGTTGTATATTTGTTTATTATTTGGCAACGCTCACTTTTGATTCCTCTTATTTCAGCATCCAGGTTGGCATGCCACTATGCTTGAGAAACTTGATGCAACGCACACTAATCATAATCGGACTTTAATACCCTTGCCCTCATGTAAAAAGATGGTCGAATATAAGTAGGTATTTAGTGTTAAACAAAGTCCAAATGACACGATTGATCGACTCAAAGTTCGTTTACTGGGTAAGGACTTTACCCAACAATATGGGTTGAATTATGCTGAGACTTTTTCACCTGTTGGAAAGTTAGACTTATGTTTAAGTTCTTTTATCTTTGGCAGTGTCTAGGAATTGACCTCTTTGTTGACGTGGTGAATACCTTCCTTAACGGCAATATTTCAGAGACTATTTCTATGCATCAACTTCTAGGTTCAGGATAATATATGGTCCGTCTCATAGAAAAAACTTCTATGGTCTGAAGCAGTCGCCACGTGCGTGTGGTTTGACAAATTCAACAGTCTTGCAATAAATTGTATTTGTCATTAACGGCTCAAATGCATCCTTACTTACACATCAGATGTCTCAGGTCATAGTCATCTTACTTGTTTATGTGGACGACATAATCAACACCGGAGATAATTCTGCTAGTATTTCCAAGGTAAAGAATCCTTGACCTCTTATTTTCATACAAAAGACCTTAGAGCATTGAGATACTTTCTTTGTATTAAGGTATCGCGGAGTTTCGAATGATTGTAACTTTCTTTACACAAATATGTGTTGGATGTTCTATCTGAGACAGAATTCCTATGTTGCAAACCAGCAGACACACTTACGCATTCAACAGTCAAACTATCCGGATTGAGCTCTTCATCAGATCTTCTTTTATGTGACCTAAGACGTTATAGACGACTGGTTGGGAAGCTAATTTATCTTAGTGTCACTTGTCTAGACATTGCCTACACTATGAGTACGGTGAGTCAGTATATATAGAATCGCTTGACCTCCCGTCTTCAAGCTGTTGAAAGTATTCTACACAAGGTTCTAAACGACGGTAGGCGGGTGCACGGCAGAGAGAGTCCACCTACCGCCTAGACAGTTGATACATTTTGAACATTTTTTTACTATTTCACCATTGTTTTTTTTTTTTCATAATAGGCATTATCTTAAAGATGCTCCATGAATAATTAAGTTGTAGAACGAAGATTTATGAAGTTTTAGTTTTGTAGAAGTGAACCATAGGTCCATAATACTTGTAAAACCTTTTGGCCAAAATATCTAGTTAGGCATTACTTCGCCTAGGTGCCCGCCTACACCGCCTCACGTCCGCCTATACCGTCAATCCTTTGTTGGCCACCTACTCCACCGCCTACCGAAAAGCAGTGCGGAGAGAGACCGCCTAAGCGGCCGCCTCAACCGTCATTTAGAACACCGATTCTACACTACATAAAGGAAACTCCTGGATATGGCATTCTCTACAGACCTTCTACATTGTCACTTACAGCCTTTCCAAATACTGACTTTGCTGAATTAGTTGGTAATCGTTGCTATAACAGCGATTACCTCATCTTCATAAGAGCCAATTTGATTACATGGTGGAGTAAGAAGCAGAATGTAGTTGCTCGTTCGGTTGAGTACGTGGCACATGATGTCTCTTAATTGATTTGGCTCAACTCACTCCTTACAAATCTTGGAGTCACCCCCTCTTATCGAGTTGCTCTATACTATGACAACAAGGTTGCGATCCATTGCTAAAAATCCAGTATTTCATGAAAGAACTAAGAACATCTAGATAGATTATCACTTTATTCGAGAAGTTGTCCTACAGCATGATTCTTCTTTGGTTGAGCTGGCAGATATTCTCACCAAACCACTGTCTCGATCTTTGCTTGCTCGACCGTTATCCAAGCTAGAAATGATTGACATTTATGCTCCAGCTTGTGGAGGATTGTCACTTAACTCTTATTGTATATCTCACTATGTTGCCTGGTCTAAAGGAGGATGTCATGACTTACTCCTATAAATGTACCAAGACTTCTCATATTTTATTCACGTCAATAAATTAAGAGTTCTCTCTGAATTTCACTTTCCACAGGTACGAGTATAAACACTCAAGGAAACTAATACACCATATAGAAGATGCATGTTGTAGAATTAACTCGATCAGAGCAATAACATAGTAATATAATGATAGTCTTCTTGCATCAAATTTCTTATTTACTGCATTATATAAGTGACAAAAAAAAGGTTAAGTTGAATGCCTATTTGAAAACAGTGGTCGGAAGTACTTGAAAAGTAACAATATGTACTTATAAGTTTCAGCACTAAACAGCATGGTAAATGGAGCTTATAAATGTTATCAGAATCTTTTATATGAGATATGAAATAATTGGTTAAAGAAAAGTAGATTTGAGTCGGACCTTTATCGTCTGGAGTTGGTTTGTAACTATCTGGAGCAGTAGACAAAAGATAATAATGCCAGGTTAGCAAATACTGGTTTAATCTTGCTGAATCCCAAAGAATATGACTGCTTACCTGGGTTTCTTCACTTGTACCAGAAGCGAGTGCTTCCAGAACTCTAATTCTAGACTGGTACTTCTCCTCACGTGCTTTAATGAGATTTTTTTGCTGCAATAAGAACCTACATGAGAATGGTACAACAAATGTTGTTGAGCGTGAAGTTTGAGAAGCAATTTATCTTACATTTCTTAGATGCTCTGCCTGGGTTGAAATGCGACGTTCAATCTCCTGTACAACTTTTCTCAACAAACAAGCTACACGCTAGAAGGGGAAAAAAGATAAGTTTGACTGCATAAAATTACACAAGTAATTGAATACTTTTGAAATAGCTCTAAGTGTATCCAAAATTGAGAATCAGTAGATAAAGTGGCACAATTTACAAGTTTTTAGCATAACTAGCTGAGTATCCTCTACCATACATGAGGAATTTCTTCATTCTTCCTCTCGATACTTTCATCAAGAATGCCATTAACAACACTCAGAAGTGACTGGGTAGGCGCATTCTGCAAGAAATGGATGACTTTAATAGTACATAAACAAAGGACTGTGAAGTTTCAGCTGACATTATGGATGTTTCATAACGAAACTGGAATAAACTACTTGATCTTACATCTAGACTGTTCGATTTCATCATCTCCGAAATTCTAGCCGCAGGAAGATCAGAATAGCGCCCTTGTTTTAACTGGAAAACCGCATGGAACTTATTTCCCACATGATGTAACAATGTAGAAGATGCCTCTATAAAATAACACAGGATTTAAGAAAATATGAATCCCCCTCTGAATGGATTGATACAAATAGAACATAACGTTTCTAGAATGGTGTAAGCAACGTGGACATGAGAAAGCAAGTGCAGGATGCTCTCAAGTTGTGATAGAATCTGACAGAACAAAGAGAAAGCATAAGATATTATTTTCAGTAATAAAATGATCCCATGGTTCCAAATGCAAACTAGTTGCAGAGAACAACCTTGAATAAAATCAGAAATTGTACGTGGAAGAAAAAGAAGAAATGTGGACATACTTATGAAATAATGCTAGCAAGCCATCATGTAAAACTGATGCAGATTTCTATATCTTATTTGAATATTGAAAACGACGAGTTAAATGGGATATAAAATTTGGTAGTTCTAAACATCTTAGAAATCATCCTTATAGTATACCATACAGATATTGCCTCCAAAACAAGATTGATTACTTAGACAAGATCAAGAAATGTCCCTGATTCCTGCTAAAGTCTCTGAATGAGTACCTGCAATGAACTTTGTTGCTGACCTACACAATATCATAGATTTCTTGTTCCTTGGTTCTCTAGCCTTCTCATGGATTCTTTATTTCTTGAAATTTTCCCGGCGCACCCTTGTTTTTTCACAAAAGAAAGTATAAATACGTAAGGACGTTTGATGAAACATGTAATTTTATAGGGCCTCTTTATTGATAACCAGAGTTTTCAAAGATCTCAAAGGAACTTTCATCTAGCCATATAGTATCTGCGTAATTTAATACGAGAATTTCGTGGTACCAGACTTTTATAAATATCCAAATGTCCATATATTAATGGACAGCAGTATTGGAATTATAATACTTTGCTCAATTTGTAAACAGGTTTAAGCATGCACCTATGGGAAAATACTTCTTGAAGTATGATTACTTCTTCAGTTATACGTATTTGTTTAGAATCCTTATCAGGCCTACCCCCACTCCAATACTTGATCCCCAAGCCTTACTTTCCATGATTTCAAGCTACAATTATTCATTAGCTATCCTAATCTAGCTTCAAGCTCTTTGTATGATCCTTTATTGACAAAAGTATCTACTCAAAAACTTCTCAGATATACAAGAACGGGGGAAAAGGAGAAGTTTGTTTACTGAATATCTGTGACCAACTGTGATACTCAATGCTGGAAAGTTTGATATTCAAAAGATGATAAACACCAAAGTACAAAATGTACAAAATCATTTCAGATCTTATTACTTTCTACAAGGCTTCATAGCTCCTACATAGAGTGACAACATAAAATTGTAATGGCAATATCGCCATGATCTGTTAACATGATGCATTAATGAAAATTGGAAGGAGAAAGAGTCTGAATATCTGCCATGTCAAGAAACTGGAATTTGAAATTCCCACACATTAGTGCTTATTGTCTCTCCTTTCTTGAGGTTATTTATAAAGGCACAACCCACTTTGTTAGGGGGCAACACTGGATAAGCGCTATCATAGGTTTATTTTTTTTAATTTTTTTTAGGGCTAGCAAAAGTTTTTATTGGGGCAACACATTTTCTCCCTAAACACAAAATCTCACTCTTCCTCTTCTTCCTACTTTCGTCTTCCCAATTCTCTTTACCTTCCTCTTCCAAGGCAAGGCAATCTTTCTCTTCCAAGGCATGGCACCCAAGGCTACTTCTCTATCAAGGTAATCTTTCTATTTCTCTTCTTCTTCTTCTCAATCAACACATTCTAGAATTTTTTTTTTGGAATTTTAGTTTCTATGTGATTCTCATGCGTTTGTAAACATTAATTTATTAGATTACACGTTAATGATTTCCTAATAGGTGTTTTCCTAAAGTTTAGAACCCAAAATTATGGCTTTCAACCTAAAAATTTGACACAGTCCCGTTGGGGATGACAAAGGACTGGACAATAGTCAGGACTGTCGATCCCAAGACAGAGAATTATCTGTCAAAGGACTGTTAGGATCATGGCAGTCCTAACTATTGCTAGGACTATCAAGATCCTGGCAGTCTTTTGACAAAGAATTCTCTGTCTTAGGATTGCCAAGATCCTAACTGTCCTAGCAATAATTAGGACTGTCACATCCCGGTAGTCCTTTGACAAAGAATTCTCTGTCTTAGGACTGTCAGAATCCTGACAGTTCTAAGACTGTCAGAATCCTGACAGTCCTAAGACAGAGCTTGTTTCTTGTACATAATGAATGAATATTCATTATGTGTTGCACTCAAGTCGAAGCAAATAAAAGGAAGCCTCCGGTGGCGGCGGAGCGCGTCAAGCGAAGCATACAAGTGAAGTATCGCTAAACATAAGGGAGCCTACAACGGCGTCTTCCACTAGATCAATACTACCGTGTACCGACGAAATGCGTCTGAAGAAGAAGGCTCCTCCATCTCCTGCTCCATCTTCTTCCGATAAAGACGAACAAGTGACCATCCACCAAATAAGGTAAAATGATGGCTCTGGATCTTCGAAAGACACTCACTCCGATGGTTGCTCTCTCCTACGTTCCTTTGATGACCATATTGCCTATAAGATATGGAACGGCAAAGCAAGTATATTGTGATATGATTTTCAATTTTTTTTAAATATAATTTATTAGTTTAAATTTAATTTCACATATCTATTTATCAGGAGACTGGATGGCTACTAAGATGTATTTACCATGGAAAGAAGTGTCAAACCTTGGGTTTCAACGATCTGGACGACGTCATCAAGGCCAAAATTGAATCCTCCGGAATGCACTATCTTGCAAAGTACTCATCTTTTTTCCCGACGATGTACAATATCCGCATAGTGGCATCCGGAGACGAATATCTTCCATCTCCCATGTGGGAAAATGACGATTACTCTAGACGACGTTACCATATATTGGGGTTGAAAGTAGACAATAGAGTTATGATGCACAATAATGAAGATCCAAAAAAATGTCACAAGGAGCTCGTAACTATGGTTGAAGAAACTTTTTGGAGTTAACAAGAATCAGTTAATGAAAATTTTCGGCTTCAGAAAGTCATACGCTCTTCCAATAAAATATTTGGAAGACAAGATGAAGGATAATGAGCATAAGGATGGTGACGATGAGGAGGTAATGACAGACCAGGAGATTCGTTGATATATGATGTTCATCCTAGGGGTAGTCGGCATTCCAGACAAGTTCATATATGCAAAATATATTTGGAACCTCAAAGATGTCTCCCATTTGGATGATTTTTTGGAAAAGAGGTATACTGGCTTCTCTTTACCGCGAACTTGGAGCTGCATCCCGTGAAGGACATCGAACAATGAACATTATCGAGGTGCATGACTCCTTTGCATGTACAGCAACTTCTCACTTCGCCTTCACTCTAAATCTCAATGTAATATTGTGTTATTGCCATTGTTTATAAGATATATTTTGTCTACGGACAAGCATGGATATACGAGCACTTCCCTACTCTGAAGCGAGGAATACTCAACAGAGGTTGTAATGAGTTTATTTCTAGGATGTGCAAATACAGGTTCAAGAAGAAAGATGCCAAACTCCCGCATATATTGGTTGGACTAAAGGTGGCACTTTATGATATCTACGAAAAACAAATAAACAAACACATCTATCATGTACTTAATCTAATATAAAATCCATGTATTAATTTTTAGATTGTGTGGGATCCATATGTGGATCTATGAGACACTACCCATCCAATTCAACATGTGTCTTTATTCCACAGCTTGATCAAATGCCATAAGATTGAGGAGTCGTACATGTCTAAAAGAGTTCTTCTCCATATCGGATACGTACAAACGGTACAAACACGTTCTCTGAAATTTGTGTCGGCCGCAAGAGGAAAAAAATATTAAATTATGTGCTTGCAGTTTACAACAACATGTCGGCGTCTTGGGACCAGTGACAAAGAAACTTACTAGGTATAGAGCAACGAGAAAGCACAGTTCGCATGTGGGATTGTAGCGATGACTACATACACTACCATCGTAGATATTGTCGCCCACGGATGATAAATCCGAAGCACCATCGAAGGATGAGCCGTCGATACAATTCCGCCAACCGACAAAATCGGCCTTAATTTCGGTATTAACTAAAATTGTAAATAATAATTTGGAACTTTATAAGTAATAATTTACAAGTACCAGGCACATAAATCCAGGAAGCTTGGCAAGTCTCTATCTGCGTACGACAAAAAAATTGAAAAGAAGTGACCAATTGTTGGATTTCGACAATCTCGAAGAGTTTTCCATACTTCAAGGGATGAAAGACGATCAAAGGTGTGCCATAATAGGGGAGAGGATTGAAAGTTTATATTGATGGCATGTATTAAGTAGTTTTCAGAAAGTGACCATGCAATTTGGGATTGAAACTATTTTGTGTTTGACTTTATGGTTTGAGTACTCGACTTTATGTAATATGGGATTGAAACTATTTTGTGACGTATCGATCATGTATCGGAACATTTCCTATCATGTGCTTTACTATTGTTAAACTTATTTCACAATCCATTTCTTTCATAATGTACTTGTGTTTTGAAACTCGAGTGATGCAATGTCTCGAAGAAGTGATGCAAAGAGTTATATATATCGCTCTGTCCTAAGACTACTAGGATACTGGCAATCCTATCAATAGTTAGGGCTGTCAGGATCATGACAATCCTAACAATAGTCAAGACTGTCAGGACCCTGGCAATCCTAGTATTGTAGTTGCGAATTTCAGAATTTTTTGGAAAAAATCAAAGATTGAGAAGCCTTTTGGAAAATTCAAATATTTTCAAAATTTGTCAAGCCGATTACTTCGTCGAAAACGATATTCTTCATGTATTCTATATTGTTGGGAGCTTTTTCTATCATTGGAGAAGGACCAAAAGCTTGAGAAGGTTAGTCAGAGAAATTTTGAGAATACATGACCGGAGATTTGCCGAAGATTCGTCGGGTATCATAGGAATGATGGGATTTTGTTAGGGTCGAGGGATTGGGGACCACAAGTAATTTATGGGATTTTTTTAGGGTTTTGGAGAAGGAGACAAGTGAAGAATAAAGGTTGGGTTTTATACTTAACTATGTTATGCCCCCTAAGAGTTTTGATAATAGCATTTTGGTAATAAATTTTTAAAAAATTTGTATGCGCCCCTCCCCCCCAAATGGAGTTGTGCCTTTATAAACAACCTTTCTTGCTATTGACAAAAGGGTGGTCTGCCACGAGGCTCCAACAAATATAAGGTCAGGAGAGGGCTAAGATATACATAGCCTTAACCCCATCTTTGTTGATAAACGTTTCCACGAATCAAGCCCGCAACTTCAAAGCAAGGTTCGCACTATTGGTATCAGAATCGGTATCGGACCATTCCTATGTGTATCCGGATCGACGGTATCGACACTATCTGCGGTTTCGGATCGGAGTATCAAACTTTTTAGTATCAGAAAGCAAATAACTATTAACAAATTATTAGCATTTTAGAAACTACATTTTATTCATTAGGCATAATTTTAAGTATTTTCAATGTTGTTTCTTGGCAGTTTTGAAATTTTAATAAAACAGTAGTCACCCTTGCCAATTGGTTTACATGTGATAGATAAGTTTTCTTCTTTTACATGCTTTTACAATTTCACTATGCTTTTACACCTTTGTTGATTGGTATTTTTCGTTCAATTTTCTTTGCTGAACCCCAATGTCTGTAACAGTCAGTATCGGATATCGGATCGGAACATGACAAACGTATCGAACGTATCGGTAGATTCGGTATCAGCCGATACTGCAAACTATGCTTCAAAGATGTAAGTGACAAGCCTTACCATTGTGCTATGCAACAAGCTCAATGTCCCCAGAGAGGGCATCAAACATGGCACTACTAAAAATGCATCTATTCACATTTGGTACAGCTATAGATTCTTATTTGTAGAATGTAGATATTTAGGCCATCAAAACAGTTGTTGAATCTAGAAGTATTTGTTGCTAAAATTTCAGATCTGCATCTCTAAACACTCCAGCAATGTGGACATCAGACAATACTATACATATTATTGTCTGCTAAATATACACAGTTGCTGACAACCATCAAATTTATGTCCTTTAAGTTGCCATTGTCCACTTTTGACCATCATTATGCTTATTGGAGGCTTAGAGCATCTCCAACCCTATTGTCTTGTTTTGTGTTGTGATTCCTATGTGGCATGAGACGCAAGACAATGTCTTTCCCATGTGGCAAGATGATATTCACACAAGACAGTGAGATAAAAAGGTGTTCTCCAATGCAAAAGTATTGAGAAGACAATAATAAGTATTTTTTTCCAACTTCCAAGACAACTCCTCCACTTCTTCATTTTTTTATAAATATTTCTATTCATAATTGATGATGTGGAGACAAAGTCATTGTGAAGTGCATTGTCTAGATCTAGACAACCAACTTCATATTGTCCTTGCCATGTCATTGCCATGTCAACTTCATGATTTATTCTACATTTGCATTGGAGAAGGATTTTTGAAATGAAAGCTTGTCATTCCTATGTGGCAACCATTTTTTCGAAACTCACAATAGGGTTGGAGATGCTCTTAGGCAAAATGTTCCTTTCTGATCAAACTTTACCTAAGTTCGTCATTAATTGAGAACGCTTTCATTATTATCAGCCACTTCAAAACAACATTTAGTATTGCTTGGGGATTAAAGGGGTTGTAGAATCAACTTGCTTGTAAACCCTCGACTACTTCTTGACGAATTTCTTGAAGCATAGATCAAATAAAGGTGTGGAAAGGACTCGAAATAAATATTTAGAAAGAGGGTACCGATTATCCGCCAAGATTTCTACCTGCACATGGAGAATTAAGAGATCTAAAAACTATAATACTAATGTGAAGATCTAGTAGGACATGCATAAGAAGAGAAAGGCAGATCCCTCTTTACAGTAATCAAATATTCAAGAGCTAACATTTGTATTTAGCAGGACACAGTGACAGCCCCATGTGAAGTCCATGATAAAATCTAAAAGAAACCCTCCCAGGAATGGAAGGAAAACTAATAAGTCCATGAGGATCCTCATGTTCTCTTTATCTCTCCCAGATATTTCCCTTTTCTCGCTACTAGATGCGATCCAAGAAACAAAATGCATTGTTTGCACTTTGTTTCTTTTAAGTCTCAGATTTGAAACTTCTCTTCATTTATAAAAGAAAGAGCAATCACATCTGATGTGGATAGCAAAAGTGAGAGTTCCAAACTAATTCTGTAACTTTTGACAAAATTCCTGAGGGGAAACTTGGAGTTGCAAACTTGGGATGGTTTAATGGATTGATTTATCTTAGGTACAATCACCAGTCAGACCTGGTTTGGTATTGCTGCGGCTTTTCAAAAAGCATCAGCTGAAGCAGCTTCTGAAAGCAACATCCCACCAGCTTTCAAAAGCTGCCCCAAAATTGAACTAGCTTTTCAATTGTTTTGATATGCTGCTGTTACCAAACAGCCCTTGAGACTGCTTTTCAAACAAAAAAAAAAAAGCAGAAGCAATATCAAATCATGCCTCAATGAACCCGACCAAGGCCTGTCAGGTGTTCATATCTGCACAAGTGGTGTCTTAGGATAAAGGTAATGCTTCAAATGGCAACATGCAATCACTAGTTTTAAGGAGCTTGCATTGACCAATAAATTAAAACAATGCAGATAAATTAAATTAAATGTTAACTCATAAATAATTGCTGCCATCCATCAGTTCATGAATAAGACTAATTAAATGTGGTTACAGGCATGGTTGAGTTATTTATATTAGTAATTGCTTAACAGTCGTGTATAGTCCCAAATCTGTAGGCTTTTGAAATTGTGATTAATAACAACTCTGAGGTACCTGGCATGACAGGGCTATGCACGACACGCTGGAGTTTCAAATCTGAAAAGTTCTTCCTCCTTTCATTACCCAAAAGTGGAGAATTTGTCCCTCTCATACTCTGGTTTCCTTGGGAAACATCCATACCTTCCACCCTATCTCCTTCTGCAAGGTTCCACTTCTTTCTTGGTTGGCTTCCAGAACTGCTGATATCATAAACACCATCTTCTCTGATACCAGTGCTCAACCGGTCCCTCAAGGACAGGAGGCACTCCACGACCCCAGACATCGATCCCTAATCCCAGTACAAGGCAAATGTGAGAAAGCAAGTTAGAGAAGGACTAGCTTTGATGGTAAACTACGCAACCGGGTCTAGGAAGGGCAGTTTAAGTTTTTGACTTTTGTTTCTTTTGTGCAATTACTTTTTGTTTCTATTGTGCAAATTATTCCCGCAAGGTTTGTAAAATAAATATAATTACCAATGCTGAGTTTCAAAATTCAGATGGCAGCATGCATGGAGATGGACGAAGAGAAAGGATGATGGCTAACCATAATTTGGTAGAGATCAGCATACTCCCCATTAGTTTATTTTCATTTATAATGATCAGGGATACAATGATAGACTCAATGTGGCAATAATCAAATAAGTCAAGAATACAAAGACTCGTACTCTCAATATGAAACTCTGTAAGGAAAGGTCGACTCGTGATATATCTGAAAATATAGACTGAATCTTTGACAAAATAGAGTAGACCCTAATAGTCTACCAAAATGAAATTGCCCTGAAACAAACATCTGTTCTACTATATAATGCCAAAAGTGGGCTTCACCGTGGAAGTTTCATTTCCAAAAATATCCTTTTATTATATTTACTAACTAAAAACATTAATTAAAAATAATAGAGAATAATTAGGTAAATACAAGAGTTGTCCTTTGGTATTCCTAATTACAACAGCTCTTAAATCCATTGAGAGTATCTAAAAATGAAGCATTGAAAAATGTATTTTGTTTAGCATCATTAGGAATTGAAAAATGAACAAATTTTGACAACAAGTATCTTTTAATCTTTCTAATAATAAATACGTGCAACGTACGTGCATATATGCTAGTACCAATAATGGTGCTAAATCAAAATTCTGACTCACACTTAAAATTATTGTCACAGTCTACGACCAAGTTCAAGGTTAACTATAGCATCGCACGGGTCATAGAGAACTATCTACAGGTACAAATGTTAAGACGAGTAAATTTTTATTTAGTTCCAAGTTCAGCAAAACTCAAGCTTGAGTACTACTTAGCATTCAAAAAGGAGTTGTACTTAGCGAGTTAGCATGCATTGCTAAGCTCAGTACAAGTTCGGATGGCTAGGAGTGCGAGATTACCCGCTCCAAATCCGACACTCTGAACCTGGGCACGCCCATTTCCTCGAGGGCACGATAGAACCTCTTCAGGTTATCCAACCGCTGCTCCGACGATATAAAGACGCCACGCTGGCTCTGCAACAACACACAAAACCCCCAATTAAACCCATGAAATTTCCAAATTCCCGCTGTTCCGTTCCATCTATCAAAGCACCTGTATCGGAGCTGGGTTCTTGCGGTTCAGAATCGCGCACAGGACGGTCCCGTCGATCAGCTGCGCCCGCAGCTCCTCCTCGGTCGCCTCCAGCGGCATGTTCAGGTCCGGGAACAGCGCGTTCAGCCATTGCACCACTCTCGATCGCTGCTTGGCTAAGTTCGTACAGCAAAGACTTAGTCTTTCAACACATAAACCAATAAAAAAGCTCAAGAAATGGGTCTCACCGGCGTCCGACTCTGCATTCACGCTCCCCATGCACGGACTGCTCGTGGTTCGAACCGACATTGCGAGAGCTTCGAGAATCTAGCAATCGGAAGCATTTGGCGCCAAATTTTCCGGCCGGTGAGCCTGAATCCAGGAGGAGAGCACGGATCTGGGAGAATCGAGGAGGATTGGATCCACCATTTTGTGAACTTTAGGTGGGAGTGCGGAAACCCTAGACTTGTTGGGTTGCTTGTGATGGAAGAATCGCTGGTGATTCTTCTATTTCTTTTTTTGGAGTTTTTTTCTGGGTGATTATTTTTCTTTGATTCTTTTTTATGGTTACATTTCATTTTTTTGGCTCTCCTTAGCGCGCGGCTCGGCGGCTATTTATAGCCGGAGGCCCTACGGCGGAGGAGGGGAGATCTGCTCCTCTCCGTCGTGTGAAGAGAGGAGCGTCCTTTTATTTCTCCCTATCACTCTTTTATTCTTGGATTTTCCTTTGCATATAGGTCCTCTATACCTTGTTATTCGCTTACATCTCCTTACATAAGGGCAAAGTTGTAAAAGTGGTAGAGACTACACACCATTTATTGACCATTTGTTGCGGAAACACACTATTTTAGGCTATTTATAAGGGCACAGCCTTTTTTTACTCGGGGCTAGCCAGGATTAGGGCTAGCCAGGCTTTGAGGAACTTTTACTCGGGCTGTCCAAATTTTCTATTCAGGGGCTGTCCATTTTCTTCTTCTCCACTCTCTCTCTTCACAAGCCCTAGCTTTCTTCTTCTTCTTCTTCTTCTATCCATCTTCTTCTTCTCCACCATTTCCATTCTCACATCTTCATCAAAACCCTAGTTTTTTTCTCATCATCATCTTCTTCTTCTCCACCGTTTCCATCATCACCATCTCCAGCAAAACCATAGTTTCCTTCTCTTTCCCAATTTCGATGGCACCCAAAAAATTAAATAAACCCTAAGATGTATGAAAATAAAGGTTAAATACTTCTTTCCTCACAAAGAATGCATGAAAATAAATTCTAAAATGCATATTTCACTCTATTATCAAGATTGAAATAAACCCTAATATATTTTTTTTCATTCGGGAATGTCGACTTTAGGACTGCCAAAAATTGTGGCAGTCCTGAAAGGAACTTGCTGTACAGCAAGTATCTTTCAGGACTGCCACAATTTCTGGCAGTCCTCAATATGTCTAGGACTGCCAGAAATTGTGGCAGTCCTGTTGTAGAGCATGTCCCTTTCAGGACTGCCACAATTCCTGGCAGTCCTCATTACTTCTAGGGCTGCCAGGAATTGTGGCAGTCCTCATTACTTTCAGGACTGCCACAATTCTTGGCAGTCCTCATTATCTTTTATACCTACCACTTGGATAGTCCTGAGTAATTTTTTCAGTGGCAAACTTGTAAATAATGAAAAACTAACACTTGGACAGCCCTGAGTAAAATGTGCTGTGCCCTTATAATTTACCCTATTTTAAGCACCCAAATTTTTGGAACTTTTGATTTTATATATATATATATATATATATATATATATATATATATATATATATATATATATATATATATATATATATATATATATATATATATATATATATGTATGGAAAATTGGATATGAGCTCTACGTTCATATTCTTATATGAGACATACCACGTGTCTTCCATGTGGATCAATCAAAATATAGTAAATTTGAAAAAAAAAATTAATAGATATAAATAAAATATTTTATAAATAATAACTTATCAAATCTCTGCCTACTAAATATGTGTGTCTAGAAAATTAAAAATAAAAGATTCCATAAAAAAAAAATTATTTGTTTGACCAATAAAAGATCCCATAATTTACCAAAATGTTTGCCTAGAAATTTAAATAGATAATGCCATTATCTCTCCAAATTAAAATTAAAATTAATATTAATATTAATATTAACATTAAAATTAATATTAACACTAACAATAGTATTAACGTTAACGATAATATTAACATTAACATTAACGTTAACATTAATATTAACATTAACATTAATATTAATATTATGTGATCTTTTATTTGTATCTGTTTAAATTTCTATTCAATCTCATTTTGTACATATGCAAAGATATGGTAAGTTATTATTTATTAAATATTTTGTACATATGCAAAAGAGGCAAAGTCTCAGCCTCTTGCGGCACTCGTCGATATGGTGTCCGGGGCGATGACAAAAGGCACAACTAGTCGCCAGATGATGTCTCTAATGCTGATGTGCAGGAGCTATGGCTGGACGGTGATGCTGCTGCTGCTGTTGTGGCCTCGCATGAATCTGAGTCTGGACCCTCTTCGCTGGTGCCTGGAAACTGATGCTGCCCATGTCCCGGTCCCTCTTCAGCTTTGGATCTGCCTCCTTCTCTACAGCCTGAGCAATCTTGAGGATGCTCGCATACGTCGTCGCCTGACTAATCGCCACCGCGTGTCGCAGCTCCCTGGTGAGACCTTTCTTGAATCTCCAAGCTCTGTCCTCCGGTGCTCTGACTAGGTTCTCCGCGAACCTGCTGAGCCTAGTAAACTCTGAAGTGTACTGTACAACCGTCATAGTCCCCTGCTGCAGCGTCTCGAACTGCATCCTCAGCTCATCCCGCTCCACATCGGGGAAAAATTTCTCCTTGAATAGAGTTTTGAAATCTGCCCAAGACACCTGAGGCTCTGCCAACTGGGGCTCCTCCCGGTACCAAGCTATGGCCAAATCGAAGAGTCGCATACTAGCCACCTCCACCTTCAGGTTATCCGGAATATGTGCCATCTTCAAGGTCCTCTCCGCATTCTCCAGCCATTCGTCTGCATAGACGATCCCCTCGTTGCCCCAGAAGTCCATCGGGCAGAGGTTCTGGTACTCCTTGGCCGTCCCTGGTCTCGGTGCTGCTGATACTGCACGTGCTGCTGGAGCTGGCGCTGCCGGCTCTCTGGTACTGAGTGCGTCGACGACAGTCGCTCTGAACTGTGCGGCCTGTTGACTCTGAGCCTCCCTGAACTGCGCAGCCTGGTGATTCTGGGCCTCCATAAACTGCTAAAACATAGCCATCACCTGGGCGCCATCAAACATCATCGTCGAGGGTAGCGGTGGAAAGATCGGAGGCGGTGGTGGAAGCTGATCTGCTGAAACGTCTGGTGCGGGCTGATCCGAACTGCCTGCAACTCCGGGCTGATCCGCGGTCTTCCTCGTAGTGACCATCCTGCAATAGAAAGAAAACTTCGTTGATTGACAAACCTTAAAACCTAATAAACAATATTTTTATAATATTAATGCACCTGATAAACCTGATATACCCTTATTTTCTGATTTTTCCTATGTTATGATCAAGTTTCCCTATTATAATCAAGTCCTCCAATAGTACGCTAAGACCTAGGTACCATTAGGAAAGACCTGTATAGGCCACCACTAAAAACATGTCACGACCCGCTTCCGAATAATCGGACACGAGTCGGACACGTCCAGCCTTCATCGTTGGATACGATGAAGTAAGTTGTACCAATCTAGGAAAATCTAACCAGATAATCATGAACAAGTATGAAATCACAGCATCTATAAATGTATCCCAAATCCAGAGTAAAGTACAAGTCTCGGAATTTTATTACATTCTAGCAAAACGAAAGATAGAGTCTACTAGTCTCAAATACAAGGAAAATGTAAAGTGATAATGGTAAAGCTCTAGGCTTCTGCAGCCTCTAAGTCGAGAGCAACTCCAGCTGGCTCTCCTGCATCTACTGGCTCTCGGCCATAATATGTGTCGCAAAGGGCCTCCAACTCACCTGCAATATATCCTATTCAGGAGCGGAGCAAAGTACAGAATTCTAGGTAATGAACAAGACATCATGATATGAAAGTACAAGGGAACATGGTATGTAAAGCACAAGAAAGAACATGGTGTATAAGCACATGAAACAACATGGTATGTAAGAACATGAAAGAACATAGTATCTCAGGAATCACAGGAACTAAGTACAAGATATATCTCCTGAACATGTGTGCACAATATCTGAAATATAACTAAGTATGTGACCGGCTAGGGGTAAGCACATGAAGCACATGAAAGCACATGAATGGTACGGCTTAGGACCCGCGTGCACGATGCGGGGTTTAAGCTAAACACACCTAAGTTGTTCCTTGGGTTGGTCACATAAATAGTATATTTTCCCTCCCCAGGTACAAGTAATAAGAACAAGGAACATGAGCACCAGAAAAATATGTCGTGTCGCAGTGTATCAATAAATGAAGCACATGATATAATGAAATGTACAAGACCATAGAATGTACTTGCCTTACTCCAGGAAAGTACGGATGAAGATCGGAGCTAGATGTCCTCATGTTTAATTAAGTACAAGTTAAACACTAAAGAGTTTGGAGTTTCACTATAGCTATATAGCAGCTTCTTCAATATAAAGAGTTTATAGGTTACCATAAATGGTTTAGTTCCCTGTTCAAGGCCTAAAAACAATTGATTCTCTACAACTATCCATAGTACTATTTGTATTATAAATATCAAGTATTGCTCACTTAACTATACTATTGTAAGAGTAGTAAATGCTAAACAGTTAATAAAGTCACTCTTGATGGCAGATTTCCAAATGATATATACATATATACCCTTAAGAGACAAAGTCAACAATTTCATTTCATGTCTTAATGTATTGACTTCATCGAAACTATTGACTCCATTATCCTAACTATAAGTGACATTGAAGACTCTTACTCAGTCACAGGAACCTTCAATCAATCATTCAAACAAAAATGGAACATTCAGTAAACCTACAAACTAATCCCAGGTTTACTAACCTTAAGGAAGTATCACACAACCGGGTAACCCATTCTCAGGTTCTACTTAAAATGAAACATCACATGCTTACCCTTACTTAACATGTATTCAGATTTCACCAGGATTGAATCAAAGCATTCATACGTATTCATGATTTCAACAGGATTGAATCATTCAGAAAAATATGTTTGGAACGAAAGCTCAATGAAACCCATACAATTTGTTCCCATGAATCCAAGCATTGACTGAAATAAACTTACAAGACTGAACCCAATCAGTTTCAGCCTGATACATTAAACCCCATTCAGTTTTCCATCAACTAAATCCTATTCGTCCAACTGAATTTAACACTAACAGTCAACAGAAAGGGACTGAATACCCAGTTCAAGATTTACCCAATATCAAAACCTGGAAAATCTAAGACTGAATAATTTAGTCTCAGGTTCCCTATCTCCAGTGATTGAAAAACTGAGATAGTGAACTGCCTTGTAAGGAAAACTTAAATTCAGGTATTACTCATTCAGGCTAAGAGCTGCAATTCGACCCAACCTTCAACCTCCCATAAATCGAACTGAATACCAAGACCCAGAACTCCCTATAGAGTTATGAACATGTCCACAAGTCATATTACTATCAGTCCAAAATTCCTAGGCTAAAACTTCCAGGTTCAGTCCTGGGTAGACTGTTACCAACAGTAAAATCAATCCCAGTTCAACTCCTGAAATCAATCAGTTCACTGGATATCCTCAACCTTGGTTTTACTGATACAAAGATTCAGCCAATAGCGGGGCTGAGAAAGGACTGATACGAAATCAGTCTCAGTCTTGTTATCTATCAATAACATTCCTTTGTCTCAATTCAATATTCAGTTTTAATGATTCCAGTTCATAGACAAGTAAGGTACAGCTCAGATATTTGGGTTATGCCCAGGCTCTTATCATGCAATGCCTAAATACATAACTACTAGACTAGGTACAGATTAAGGAACTGATAGGGATTACTCAGCCATGCCATACATTAGTACCCACCATCTATACACACAGATTTCCACTCCCAATAACTGATTCCAGGAAAATATAATACATCAATCCTAAACAAATGTCCAAACAATCTTGTTCTCTATTATCCTACACAATTGACACTTAATATAAATGTTACAATCAACCAAAAGATTTTATTGCACAAAATCAACCACCAATTAATTTCCAGAGCTTGCATCAATCAAATGATCAGTTAGTCTTACCTGAGGGGTGCAAGATCCTAGATCACTTGGTGTCCGAATCCCTTCTAAGAAGACACGAGCTGTTCCCTCTGATCAATATACTGTGATTACAGTAACAAGATTTAGGATAAATTCTACCAACCTGAAATCAATTCGATCTAACTGATACAACAGATTGATAATTCAGAAATAAAAACAGAAGAAGATCGAATCACAACAATTTAAGGATTTCAAAAGAAGAACAACCAAATCCTCATGTCAAATACTCAGATCAGTATTACCTCTACTGAAACTCGAAAGCAAGGAGTCGATTGATTCAACGATGGTTATTAACATCCGAATCTGACAAATTCACAAGGAACGAAATCGATTCCAAAGGTTAGTTATGCAACTTCTGAGCAATTGGGGAGAAATCGGTCAGCTTACCTAAAAGAGATGGATTGATAAAATCGATGAAGATCTTCCGGAGTTCATCAATATCTCAAGAGTGAAGAATTGGCTTGATTGATTCTTCAAAAGCGAATTTGAATTACTAAATACTCAATCTATGAATAATTAGATCTGATGAAAAATACTCGATACTCACATGTCCTCACTATCGATTTGAAGAAGAGGATCAATCCCGACGTCTTCTTGTTCCTGCCTCTGCCATTACCATGGCTCTGCTCTTGAGAAATTTTGGGAAGGAAGGGAAAATTCTAGATCTGAGAGGAATGGAAGAGAGTGTGGGTTGTGACTGCATAAATAGGCTGTTAGGAATTTGAAAGTGGATGAGTAATTTGGAGGAAAAATTCCAATCAGTCGGTTAGAGCCATGTGCTCTAACAGCTCAGAAGAGTGGAGAAGAGGCTCTCTTCATAACTGATTCCATGGTTTAATAACCTAATGGCTATTGCCCTATTGAAATGGGCCTAACTAATGGGCTATCTGAAAGAAATCCTATATGTTTTAAATAGGCTGAGAAAAGAAGCCCACTCAAATGAGTGAGGAAAGTAATAAGTAGAATTTGTATTCAAGAAAAGATTTAATATTATTGAGATTAAAAAAATTATTTAAAACTGAGAGGTGGAGTTACAAATCTCCCCACCTTGAAAAATTTTGTCCTCGAAATTCAGAAATGTCCCAAAATTGATTCACAAAAACACCACGAAATATTATTGAGAAAAGAGAAATATGGAAATTCAAATGCTAAAATACAATCAAGCAAACAGGCTAGGATAGCGCTCTCGCATCTCGTCCTCGCGCTTCCATGTGGACTCTCCCGGAGAGTGGTGCCTCCACATGATGCGGACGAGTGGGATAGTCTGGTTCCGCAGGCGCTTCTCCCTCCGATCAAGGATCTCCACTGGCTGCTCCTCGTAGGTCAAGCTCGGACCCACCTCTAGCTCTGAATAATCCACCACATGGCTCGGATCTAGAATGTAGCGTAAAGCTGGGACACGTGTAATACGTCATGCACTCCCTCCAGGCTAGCTGGAAGCGCTAGTCGATACGCCACCTCGCCAATTCGTGCCGTCACATCGAAGGGCCCGATGTACCTCGGACTGAGCTTTCCGCCTCTGCCAAATCGGATGATACCCCTTGTCACGACCCGCACCCTAGAGTAAGGGCACGAGACGTGGGTACGTCTAGCCTACGCCGCAGTGTCGGCGGTATAGAACGATGTCCTAGGTCAAATATCTAATAATATAAGGGATTTTTTGACTTTCATCCCACTTGTTAATATGAATTTGTACTTACATCCCACTTTTTAATTTTATTTGACTTGCGTCCCACTTTTCGTCACGAAAAGTATTTATTTTGTCACGAAAAATATTTATTTTGTCACGAAAAGTATTTTCGTGACGAAAAGTGGGACGTAAGTCAAATAAAATTAAAAAGTGGGATGTAAGTACAAATTCATATTAGTAAGTGGGATGAAAGTCAAAAAATCCCATAATATAAAGGTATCTGTACAGTATATACTCTCCGAATGGAGGTAACATAGCAGATACAGTCTCAATCACAACTAAGGTAGAGCGAGATAAAAGATAGGTAAAACATGAAATCCAAAAGAGATACAGCAGATAGAAGTCTAAGTGTCTAAGATACACAAACCCAGAAAACATCTCAAAGCTCAATACAGTAATCCATAGAATAAATACAACTCAATACAACTGAAATAACTAACTATACAACCTCTAATGTGTCTCCTCTAGGCTAGTAGGCAACCTCCAGGCTATCTGTAAAATTTATCAACAGGTCCAGTCAGGACAGGAACGAGCACATCTCATCTAGAAAACCCAAGTAAATGACAGAGAACTATAAAGCAGTTATAGACATTTGTATTGATGAAAATGGCACTTTATATTCAGGTGATGGTAAGAAAGATAGATAAAGTGCAAGGAAAGTAAATAACTAAACAAGAGAAGAATCATAGCAATGAAGACTGTAAAAAATAGAACTAGCTGAACCAGGGTAACATGATATAAGTCCAGACAGTAATGTAAACAAGTATAAGACCAACGTAAATCCAAACAACATGAATCTGATACCAGGTGATTCCAGTACAAGATGAGTCCGATATGAGATGATTCCAGTCAGTGATCAAAGATTCCAGGGTGAGTCCAACCTATACTCTAGCAGTGTATTTTAAAATACCGAGTTTGACATGTAAACGGCTGTAGGTAATACGGCACATCACACACCTGGTCGGGTGTGAGATGGCTATCATTCCAGTAGATTCCAGTTGGAAGATTCCAGATTGGGGTATGTCTACATGTCTTACTCTAGTATTTCTCCTTCCAGCAAGTGAATCCAGAATTCTGACACATTGATTCAAGATGAGTCCAGCCAAAATATAATAATACCAGTAAATGATTCCAGTAGGTAATTCCAGTAATAGAAGCCAGGAATGATGATACCAGTAATAGAGGCCAGAAAATAAATGTGTGTCGTATACATGAATCCAGAATATCCATACGTGTTGTAACAGAGAATCACATACAACTAACTAGAACTGAAGTACAGTAATTGACAAATAAATGAGAGAACTATCAGAGAATGTACTCGCCTGATGTCTGAATGTCCAAAGTAAATATACTGTCCGATGAGAGGTGTCTGGCTCCTAATCAGAATAGCAGAAGTCACAACAAGTCCAAAATGACAATATAAAGTTCTACTATGCATTCTACATGATTCTAGGTCAATCTAGACCAAAGTCAACTCTTGGTCAACTTGGTCAACCCTGAAAGTCAAACCTAGGTCAACTATGGTCAAACTAGATCTAACAAGTCTAAATTAGGTCAACAAGTTATTCTAGGTCTAAACAAACTAAGTATATGCAAATCAAGTATCCAAGATAGCTACTAACTCATAGCCTAAGTCACTTGCTAAACCAAGCACAAAACTAAATCATAAGCTAACAAGGCAAACAAATTTAGTCATATAATGTATATATATTATTCACATTCACATATTCATATACATAGATATATATAGGAAAGCTATATATATAGGCACATACATATATATATATAGAGAAAGAGAGGTAAAAGAGTAAGTGAGTATGTGTGTGTTTGGCATGCGTGTGAAAGGATATGTGTTAATGTTCTAAAATTTAGTGATAGGTAGGTGTATGTGACATGGGATACATGATGTCAAAGGGTGTATGAATGCATGTGTGTAAAAGGTTATAGGTTAACTCAGTTTATAGAAATACATACATACATACATACCTTGTATACATGCATACATACATATCATGTATTGTAGCTCCCCTTCCCGAAAATTAGAAATACTTTCTTTAATTTATTAATTAAATATTATTGAAATTATTTAGCTTTGTGGAGATTACTATATAGGTATATATACGAATATATGGGTATGTATATATTTTGTGTAAACATATATATATATATAGTCGGAAGAGGAATATAACATTTTATTGATATATATATGTATATACATATATAGGAAAATATTGGGACATATATTTTGTGTAGGTGAATATATAATGGGATGTATATTATTAATTGTTACAGGGGTGTGAATATATATATATATATATATATATATATATATATATATATATATATATATATATATATATATATATATATATATATATATATATATATATAGACATATAGGGGGAAAGTATGTTTATATAATATATATGCTATATTGGGTATAGGTATTTATATATAAATATATATCATATATATGTTTATGTGTATAAATATATATATAGAAATTCATGTGTGTATAAATATATAGGAATTTATGTGTGTATATATATATATATATATATATATATATATATATATATATATATATATATATATATATATATATATATATATAGGAATTTATGTGTGTATATAGGTATATAAATATATTATAAATGTGTGAACGAGTATATATACATATATATATATATATATATATATATATATATATATATATATATATATATATATACACACCAAAATACCTATATATATATATATATATATATATAGGTATTTTGGTGTGTATATATATATATATATATATATATATATATATATATATATATATATATATATATATATAATATATATATATATATATATAAATGTATTTATATAGAAGAAACAGTAGCAGTAAACTAGCCAGGCCCAGCCATATAGGGGCGGACCCAAGCCAATCATAACTCCTTGGAAAGGAGATACCAACCTAGCTTAAATCCCAGCCCAATTCGAGGCAGCCCAAACAGACCCGAGCTCACCCCCAGCAAGCCCACAATCCCAACCGACCCAACTGAGCCCCAAACAGACCCGAGCTCTGTTCGGATTAACGGTGTACGCGTATATATAGGGAAGAACGAGAGGAATATCGAGAGGAACACAAACCCTAAACCAATTCAGTGCCGACCCCAGCGCCCCGGAGGTCTCGACCGCGTGCGCGGCCGTGCGCCGCCACAGCCGGCCGGCCAGGTCGCCGCCGACCCACGCGCGCGCGCGCGAAACAGGGCATAGCAACAGCAGTAGTTGCAACAAAAGGGCGACTTCACGACGAGTTTTCTCCCTCCACACCCATCGGTTTCACGAACCGATTTCACAGGTACGTCCCCAATATATACGAGATTGTTTTCTTTCTTTTAGAATGAATTTAGATGGTTTATACTGGCCGGAAAATCGACACGAAGTCCGTCGAAAAACCTTGCAAAAACAGAACCCGAAATAGTTTAAATCCCTATTTTGGAAGGCGATTTCTCGCCAATCCAGAAACCAATTAGAAATTCTATTTGAATACACTTGAAGACAACCTATAGGAATTTGATTCCCTTTTTTGTAGAATTGGATTTCGTCGACTCAGCGTCGAGAAATCAAATCCCGAAGTTTGCCGAAAACCTGTTTTAAAATACTGAAAAATCATCCACACAACGTGCGTCCCGCCAATCCGGGCGACGTGGTCGCGAACCGAAAGCATCGAAAGCTGCGTAACGGTTTCGTGGTCGTATGGGCTTTGACGGAATTCAAATTGGTCGCGTGTGCGCGACGAATTCGACGCGTATCCGTCGGAATCGTCCCGTATCCGTCCAATGCAAATTCAGTCATAACTTTGTGCACGCTCGTCAGATCGAGACAAAACTTGCGCCGACAGGACCGTATCGTTTTTTTGGTCCTGTATGCCAAGTTTGGTCCGATTCTGAGACCGTTGATAAAATTACCGTTTTGTGGGCCCCACGGTCCTACTCAACGGGTGATTTTGTGCACGGCCCGCCGGAATCCAACTCTGGACATACGGTTGGGTTCGTATCAGAAAACTGAATCCGTAGACATATAGTTTGACGACTTTAGAGACCGTTGACTCTGGCACGCTTTTCGGTGCAAAGCGGGTCCAACGGTGGACACCGTTTTGGTCCGAAATTACCGTTTTGCCCCTGTGTCCAGAATTGGACGTAAGGACAGGTAATCCTAGCTAATTGGACTATTCTGAGATCATTGGTATTGTTTATTTCAGCTTCTGGGGACTGTTATACGGGTTTTGACTATAGTGGCATATTGAGTGGTTTGGATCATCGGTTTCACCAGCACAGGACCACAGGCGAGTACAGTTTATTGTCTGCATTTCGATATTAATTTTCACTATATTTCATTGGTTGGTTTCATTAGTTATGTGATTATTTTTATTATAAATTATTGAGTCGGGAATGAGAAGTACCAACGATGTGTGATCTGACCTTAGACCGTGTAGACCGTGTAGACCGTGTTACATTTATTTCTTGTAGACAGTGTAGACAGTGATTTATTTATTGCAAAGTAGACCGTGTAGACAGTAATTTATTTATTGCATTTAATCTGTGTAGTTCGTGATTATTATTCTGTAGATAATATTTTTTTATTGTAATATTTTCTGTAGACCGTGTAACTGTAGACCGTGTAATTGTAGACCGTGTAACTGTAGACCGTGTAACTTTAGACCGTGTAGACCGTGTCGCATAATTGTCCCGAGACCGATCACATATCAAAGGTACTTCTAACAGTGGAGAAAGTATATGTGTCTATTTATCTACTATTGATTTTCTGTCTATTCTTACGGCTTTACTGTTTATTTTCAAAACTCATGATTGATGTCTAACCTTTATTTTATAGTCATTTTCTTTATTGAGATTGCATTCAGTGAATTGTGCTCGTTCCATTCCTGACTGGAAACCAACATTTTCAGGTTAGTCGTGGATTCACTTAGCTTGGGAAGTGACGGGAATACTTGCAGACAAAGGCCTAAAGACTAGCTAGATAGTTGAGTTGTAGTCATTCATTTATTTGTACAAGTTTATATTATTCTACAAATATAAAACTTGTAATCATTGTAAGTTAAATTAATTATGTGAATGAGCATTGTTTGTGATTTTGATCTTCATGGCCGTGACAGCGTTCTACCGCCGACACTGCGGCGTAGGCTGGCTTGGACACGTCTCGTATCCGTTTAAAAAAAAATAGGTGCGGGTCGTGACAAGTTTTTGTGGTGGCCCATGCAGGTCAGTCTTTGCAAATCATGCGAACTCGTGATAGTACTTAAGTTAGTCGTACTATTGCGAGCCTGCGACTAGAAATGCTCATTCACGAATTAGAAATTAATTTAATTTACGAGAATGACTAGGACTAGGAGTCCCTTATACAAAATTTACCGATGGGTAGTCTAAGCCATGCAATGTAGATGAGAGTTATTGATTTTGATAAACGTCATATCTCCATTAGTACACTATTACCTCTTGATATGACGATAAGATCCAATGCGGATAGATTATTCACTTAGTAAGACAGGGCTTCCTAGTATTAATGATCTAACCCTGATAAATTGATTAAATCCTTCTCCTTGCCTCTTAGATATCATCCTCGTATCTTAGTCGAACTGCCTATTTAGTTCCTACTTGCCCTAGGAATTATTATTTTTCTGATTTTGTTATCTATATACGAACCTTGAATAAGTCTCGGTTCGAAGTTTTCCTCTGTGGTTTGAATACACATGGAGTAGATATTAGAATATTGTATTTCTTTTGTCCTCATATATTTCTTTCCTGTTCAATCCTTTATTTTAGGGGTTGTGACTGATAGGACAAATATTTATGCCTTATTACATAGTCGACTTGTTTGAATCCCTAGAAGCCCATGAATTTTTACATACTTTAGTAAAAGGGATGTAGTTAACTTATAATGGCAGGACAGCAGCGCACTGTCGCCATTTATTTGAATTATGGAGACTATGGACTCACTGCAGCCAGCAGCGCACTGGCGAGACACGACCCCTAGAATTGAAATTAGTCTAAGAAAATATAGATTATAGAATATTTCTAAAACTATGGCTAGAGGTCCTTTTTTGACCGTAACCCTTGTGCCAATATAAGGTAGAGTATCGAAAAGCATAGCACCCTGAAATCATGAATCCAAGGGTTTACCACAGCTCGAGTATACGGGCGAGGCGTAACTCTCGGTGAAATGACTTCAAACATGAATACAAGTTTGGGATACCATGGAGGATAGGACAGTGCCCTGTATGTTCTATAAGATCCGAAGCTAATAGTAGTAGAAGTTCTGTGAGTTTGGGTAGCGTGTCTCCCGATCTAGCATTCCGTGGTCCTTATGACCTATCGACGAGGATATTGTTTGACGCCAATAGGTTTACCTAGAATATAGAGTTTAGAGGTTCATAACCCATTAGTCGCCAAGGCATTATGGATAAGAAGATAGTAGGATAACCGAGTAGCAAGAACGCCGGGTAAGGTTTGATTCTCACAAAACTCTAACTACTTGTAACTCCTTTCAAATTCTCGCGTACTTGTAATTTGACTATTTTGACCAATGTTGCTATCACAGCCTAGTTTTGCAAGCTTACTCTTTATCGAGCTTGATTCAAGACATATATTTATTGGGGACGCCCACTAACTTATTGTCTAATCAGAATCAGTGTATTATGGTCTGATCAACCATGATGCATTTGATTCGCTCTTCGTTTAATTACACTACGTGGATGGAGATATATAGGTATCTAGGATCTCGTCCGCGACTGCTTGACAATTCCTCTTGAATTATACGTTCGCCCTTGAATCACGTGATTGTATTCTGTAACATCTTTCTTGAACTCTTTATGGTTTTTGTCTTTCACTGGTTCGGAAAGGCAGAAGCTCGTAATTTACCGCGTAGTTATCGTCAGCCAGCCATGTGATCGAGTTACTCGTTCTCCTCTCGGCCCCAAACTGTTACCGGGACTTTCAAGTATCTGAAATTAAGAATGATTAGGGTTTTACCCTTAGTCGTAATGCCACTATCTATTCTCAAGAAACAATTCATTGTGTCTCTAAATATTTTCTTGAATATTGCCTTTACTTTCAACCCTTATGCCTTGACTCAACCGTCCCTCGACCAAGTCCACAGTTTAGACATGAGATGAATAGACAAGGGTAAGGACAAATCATTTACCGTGACCATGGTAGACACTCATCCCGAGATTGGTTTCCAACAAATATTACTCTAGTTATGTAAATTTTATTATTAAGACCTAACTAGTGTTGGAACACCACAGTCACTAGCTTAGCCAATACCATAGCTTAAAATACCCTGTCATATTATGATCTACCAGTTGTCAACAGCAAAACACGATCACTACAACTCTTGCGACAATAGTATGGCAGGTTGACACCAATAGAGATTCACGACTCAGTTGATAGAATTGTCTTCATGCGATGTGCCTTAGAGTTGGTTACCCCGTCGATAACCCTTGTATACTATGGATGAGTAGATCATTCTATCATATCAACCATGTGTCATTGTACACACTCATTTTTCAATTATGGAGGAACGATCCTTGAATTGACTTATGTCTACCGTATCCCGATACGTCGTGCCTTATTCTTTATTAACAAGAGTCGGGGTACAACATCAGGACTTTGGAATCCTTCTAGCCTCATTATTCCTAAAACCTTATCCTAGCTTCTAAGGTGGGTAGACTATAGGCCTTCTAAAAAAAATTTGGGGATATACCAGGATTACCGAGTGATTAGAACAACTTCCATTAGGATGATGATTAGTGCCCTGGGACTCCCACTTTTCATTTAGATCATTTTGTGCCCCGGCCGTGCCATTAATATTCAGAGCACGAGACCAACTGTTATCTCCCAACAAACTTCATATGCAAGATCTAGACGAGTCCACCTTCATCTAGGTATATCATGTCCCACTCAAACCCGTCCCCTTGTACTCTATTTTTGGGGTACGACTTTCAGGTTAAAAGGACTAGTTATGACTTTTACCATAGTACCGATATACTTTCCAACCTCCATTAGAGCCTTGACCACGACCCCATTCCTACGACCTAATATATGGTTGTGAGCTACTCGAAGCCCACTACGTGCATGCCACTAGGGTGCCACCCAGTTGAGGTCTCATGTGCTACTTAAATACAAAAGTCACTGAAGGCACATTTTGGGCTTGAGGGACCTAGTTAACCAACTGGACTGGCAACTAGCTCAACCCTTGGATAGGAACCTATTCTAGGTTAACCTAACTAGTAGAAACAGTTTTATTATTAGGATATTGTCCTGCCCATATAGATTGAAATTCGAGGTTCATCCAACCGATGACTGATGTCCAATTGGGAACCCATTAAGACCCAGTAATACCCATTCATGCACACCACCATGGTTGGTCTAAAAAAAAATTGAACTGTTTGA
>JANAVB010026532.1:315000-322940 GCA_029216955.1 Iris pallida
ACTTCGATCTTCACCATGCGGTATAATATCTTTCATTTCTTCTCTCTACAATTCGATTTTGTGTCAACTTAGGGTTTTTTTGTGTCAGCCAACTTAGGGTTTTTCGATCATCCTAATTTAATCAGTAGGTTCTGCAAATCCAACACGTGATTGACCCACAAACACACTTAGAAATTTAACAAGGTGTTTATGTGGGTTCAATGGGTGTTTTCGATTGATTGGGAGTTGGGTTTTCGAATGGTAACAGATTGGTTTCAGTTCCAGTTTCGAATGGACTAGGGGTTGATGATGTCATCAATCTCAACAGAATGATGCCCTCTTCAAGCCTAGAATTGTGGTACGACATGTATGGTGGTGTGTTTGTGGTGTATATTATTCCTGACCATGAAAATATCTGCTTGGTAGGTAGCTGAATCTTGATTTTTCTACACCATTTTCTTTTTTCTTTTCCTTTTTCTTTTCTCTTTCTTTGGTGTCAATGCTCTCCAAATCCAGATTCAGAACACTGCAGGCAATCCCTTGTGTAGCCAGTACACCTCATACAAATAGGAAGGTGCATGAGTTATTGGCCATAAAAAATTGTCTTTGGTTGTAGTCTATGTTGCAACGGATGCGGATACGACACAACACAGCGAAACGGACACGACACCTATTTTGGTGTGTCCTAGTGTATTTTGGAGTGTCTGAGGAGAGTCCGATACATGACCGACAGGACACGGCCACACTTTTAGAGTGAACGTGCTTCCTTTGTTGTAAGGAATCCGGATCAAGTTCAAATCTTCTTTTTCATATAAACAATTAAATAAGAGTAGAAGGTATGAAAATCCTCGTAAGGTTCTCAATGATATTTCCTCACACCTCCCATGGAATTTGTAGACTCCACAAACGGCAAATCACTTCCGTGTCCCACTTATTATCCTAAATCTGCATGAATTGCGCACGACAGTGCTTATTTAATATGGACACAAAGTGCCACTTCTACATCTGGATTCTGAAAAATCCTAACAGTGTATAAAAATAAGTCTTCGGAGCAATTAAAAATTGATTGTATATCATATAGGTTATAAAGTGAAAATATAGGTTAATATCAAGATTCCATTGTAGTTCTGTTGGTTAGGATACTCGCCTCTCACCAGAGAGACCAGGGTTCAAGTTCCGGCAGCGGAATATTTACATTAACCCTTCTTTTCATTTATTTCCTGCCCTATAAAATGCAAACACCTAGCCCACTTTTCCAATTTGATCGATAAATTTCATTTGGATAGACCACCTACAAAAGCTATATCATCATTCATCATGTACACGTGAAATCATTTGCCCGTGTCCCATAATATATTTTCGTATCTCACATGTGCAGTTGAGGACAAGATTAAGGGAAAAATCATGTGAAGTTGGAGACAACGCCAATTGAGGACAAGATGAGAAAAAAAAATGTTTTAGCTGGTTTGGAAAAGTGCAATACAAGCCAATAGGTACACTAGTAAGGAGGAGCGATAAGATGGTAGTTATATAACCACCAGGACTAGAGGTCCTATTATATTCCTTCCAGTTTTTAACAAGGTTTACATGTTGTTTTGTTAGTTGATGATAAACTGAAATGTTAAATTTATATTACTGGTGATAGGCTAGGACTGAATGCTCTAAATGAACTTATGACTGAGAACTTTATTAACTGATTCACTGAATGCTCTAAATGAACAAACTAATTTTCCTTTGTATGAAACCATATGTTATGATATGACTGAGTTTGTTTTCCTATAAAGCTGAGTTTTAACTTTGTTGATGACCTGAGATTTGAATATATAACTGAACAGTGTTGGCTGAGTTTCCTGTTTTGAATTTGTTCACCCATTAAATTCTTTATTCGTATTTTAACTTTCCCATTATATTGTTAGTTTATAAATTTGGGAGAATATAGCTTATTATAGATTTGAATATGTAATATATGTGACTAATGTTATCTATATATTGGAAACTAAACATGCAACTTGCAGTGGATACATGTATGCGGTCGTCAGTGACTATGTTATCTAATATAATGATCCTTATGTAAATATGTCTATAAAAAAAGGTACAGAAGCATGGACTGTTGATGGCCGATGTAATTTATAAGCGCTTTAAATCAGTATATGTTCTAGTTTCCTTTTTAACTTTTCATGAATACCAGAAGTACCTGTCTGTTTATTGTCAATCTGCCTGGTAATGTTCTTCAAAAAATCTGCGATGAATTGTATCATTTCATTGCGCTGGCAGTGATAGTTGTTTATTTCATTATTCATGCCGATTTATTTCTCATCTAGATTGGAAATATCTTTGATATCTTAGCTCATTTTTAATCTTTGTAGTAAATCTGATGGCATGGCGGAAATGAGCATTCACTTACTAAAAATGATCGATATATTGCGTTTATCTGTTGTCTCTGTAGCTTCTTAAACTAACCTTTATATTTCGGGGCCGTCTCGTTTTACGTTTTCTTTGATGTCACTGTTTGGTGTATTTCACAGTTACATTGTTAAGAACGTTACTGAACTCACATTATATGATGTTTCTGAATGTCTATGGTTGTGGTTGATGCTTGCAGTCTTCTAAACCTTCTTGAAGTCTTCTAAACCTTCTTGATTCTCACATCCTGTCCTTTGTAAGTTCGTCGGTATCACTTCATGATAAACATAATATATTCTTTGTGGCCATTTTTAGTTAACTGCACTTGGCAGTCAAGTTTTGTAGCCACATTTGTGTAATAGATGTGACTATATATAGACCAGTTAGCTATCTTAATTTACTGAAGAAGAAGAATAGTTGTAGCCGGGAGCATCATGATGATTACGAATTTTGCAGTGTTTATGTTCTTTTGCAGTGTTTACACTGTTACTAAGGGTCTTGGATCTCATTGTTTACAGTATTTATGTTATTTTTAAGTTATCAATCAAATAACTTCATATCAAAGCCTTGGTTACTTTATCAAATAGTGAGTCCAGTTATACTCCTTATAGACACTCATCCTTCTCACTCACATTCTTATTGCAGGAAAGGAAGAACAACAGAGCTTGAGGACGAGATTACGGTCATCGAATGCTGAAGCCCAGGTAGACTTTTACAATATTTTATATTGCATTTGTTCCTTGTATCCTCTATTTTACTCCAAACTTTTGTAGTTGCACTTTGCATATTGCTAAGTAGAGTTCGTCATCATTACTTTCTGAGACAAGGTGAACCATGTCTAAATATGGCTAACATGTTATATTGACCTTTGTAGGTATTTTTTTTTCTAATCTAGCCCAAAATGGATAAATCAAACCGGCTCCATCGAATGTGGTTACTACGTTATGAGATATATGAAAGAGATCTCATATGATCGAAGCTTGCTTAATCCCAAGGTGATGTTCTTCTAATCAACATGTATGTTTATAATATATTTATATATTATCACTTATGTTTCATTTTTTTCTTCCTATTTTTAAACAGTATAATGAAAAGTGTGTATACACATTTGATGAAATCAATGAAGTGCGTACGGAGTGGATGGATCATGTTTCGCAGTTCTTAATCTAAGCAATCAGTTGAGGTAATTTTTGGACTTTATCTACTTCATGGACAAGATTTTGAGCATCTCTTAAGAGAGGGGAAATGGTGGACTGTTTTAAGAATATGATTAGAGTGGACTGTTATATGCATTTGGTGTGTGTGTGTGTATGTCTGTGTTCCTTACTCCACAGTGAATGTGAAATGAGTTTATGGTATTTGTGAGTGTGGAGATGAGTTCATGTCCATTAGGAAACAACATTTATATAAGGACTGCTATATATAAGTACGTTTGTGTGATATAGGGCTATAGCTCAATCTTATACCAATTATACTTGACATTATATCAGTTGTGTAGAGGAAGGGGTTGGAGTTTAGTGTATCAGTATATGTAATAAAGAGGGGGCTCGGATAATGGAGCATAGCTGTAGCAGTTAACAATTGGGACTGTTGTTATCAGTTGGGGACTGCTCCCTACTTTCTGTTAGAATAACAGTTAACCTTGGAGTGCAGGCAGGTCAATGGATGGGGTTTATGCCCCTGCAGGCAGGGGGGGAACTGCCAGTTGCAGTAAGGAGCAGGCCTTGATGGGTCTGCAGTAGGAGGGCAGTGCCTTGACCAATATTGCAGCAGAGTGAGCTTCAGTGGCAGGGGCTTGACCCCCTTAGTCTGAGCTTAGGAAGTGATGTACGGCATGTGTGAGTGAGTGTATGGGAAGAAGTAGTGTCTCGAGTGTTTGTAGTAGAGGGTTGGCTAGTGTCAGGAGTGTCATGTGTTTCTCTGTGTGTTAATAGAGAGTGAGTATCATGGTTTAAAGTATCGGCCGATACCGATCCGATACGGCCGATACCGATACGGTTTGGCATGTCCCGATCCGATACCGACCGATACCCGATACTGGCCGATACCGACATGAGGGTCTCTTTTCCGGACAATTCGGCAAAGAAAAATTAAACGAAAAAGACAAATCAACAAGGGTTTAAAGCATAATAAGGTTGTAAAAGCATGTAAAAGAAGAAAATCAATCTATTGTATGTAAGCCAATCGGTAAGGTGACTAATATTTTATTTAGTTTCAAAACTACTAAGAAATAACACTGAAAATACTTAAATTATGCCTAAATGTATAAAATATATGTTTTTAAATGTAAATAATTTATTAATAATTGTCTGTTTTCTGATACCAAAAAATCCGATACTCCGATCCGATACAGCCGATACTACCGATATTGCCGATACCAATACTCATAGGAATAGTCCGATACCGATACTGTGAACCTTGGTTGGTATAGCCCTGTGGCATGACAAGTAATGGGGTTTTAATAGCAAGAGTCTTTGATTTGTTGAATATAACTGGGTTTATTTGGTATGCTTGAAACCTGAGTTCACATGTTAACTGAGAAATGGAAGTCTTTGATTTGTTGAATATAACTGGGTTCTTAATGAATGTCTAAAACCTGAGATTGGTGTTGGGATTGCTTAATATGTTAAGAGTGCTAAACTGAGTGCTTAACTGAACCATTTCTGAGTTTTAATGTTCATTAAATTTACTTGATTGCTAAATGTAAATTGATATGGTAACATGCAACCATGCCTGAGACTCATATGTATACTTGGGTTTTCTGATGTAGAGTTCTGATACTCACATGTTTTTCTTGATTTCAAAAACTAACATGATACTTTTGCTTGATTTCTGTTACCTATGTATATTAGTTGTGCTTTTCCAGAATTGGGAGTTTTATACATTGCATTTGTTTGTGATATCATAGGTTTCTAATGGACTGAGTATTGACAGATATGACCCCAACCTGAGAATGGGTTCCATTTTATAAATCTGAGATTGTATCCTATGTTAACTAGTATATGGGGGTATTATGAACTGCAAATCTGGGAATATGGGTTTAGTCTGGGTTTGAAATTGCTAAATAATTTGAGTTTTCAGTAAGAACTGAATGTTATAACTCAACTGGGTTTAACCTTAGTTGTTTTCTATGCTGTGATATCTGAGATGGTTGGGGTTGTTGTTGATGTTAATTGGGAATTGAATGTTAAACGAACTGTCCTCTCTATTTCTGTATTTTTTCCCCAACTGATTTCCTGCCATTTAAACTACTGCAACATTTGAGTCCTCCCTAGATTGTTCTGTCCATTCAAAATTTGATTGAATTTCAGTTGTGTTGCTGACTTATAATGTTATGTTCACCTTGTTTGCAGATTAACCTAAAGGAAATGCTGCTCTGGGTTCAGATATATTTTGGTTAATCTACTCCTGTAAATATTTTGGATATGTATATATGGTGTACGAACGTGTTTGTGGTTGGACGTTTGGATGTACTTGTTGGATGTACTTGTTGCATGCTGCTCTGGGTTCAGAGATATTTTGGTTAATTTACTCCTATAAATGTTTAGGATATTTATGGTGTACGAACGTGTTTGTGGTTGGATGTACTTGTTGGATGTTTGGATGTACGAACAACGTATTTTTTAATATAAAAATTGTGTATTATAGTTGTGTGATGCTTGTGATATTATATATTGATTCTGGAATTGGATTCTGTGTAATTATGTGTATTTGGTAATTGGATTTCTGGAATATATTATGTTTATCTTGACGGTTGTAAAACGGCAAATTTTTTTATTCCTTGACGGTTTTTAACTTGACGGTTGCAAAAACGTCAAAAATAATTCATTTCGTGACGGTTTGCAAACACCAAAAAACAATTTCTTGACGGTTTTTCCCCGTCAAGAAAGACTTTTCTTGACGGTTATTAGCCGTCATCTAGGCCCCCGTCAAGAAAAGTCGACACTTTTCTTGACGGTTTTTTGTTTGTTTTATTGACGGTTTAAAACCGTCAAGATAACGCATGTTTCTTGACGGTTTAAAACCGTCAAGGATACAAACAAAAAACCGTCAAGAAAAGTGTCGACTTTTCTTGACGGGGGCCTAGATGACGGATCCAAAACCGTCAAGAAAGTCTTTCTTGACGGGGAAAAACCGTCAAGAAAAGCCATTTTTCTTGTAGTGATTATATATATATATATATATTATATAATATATTATATAGATATATATATATATAATATATATATATAGGTATTTTGGGTGTGTATATATATATATATATTATATATCTATATATATTATATTATATATATATATATATATATATATATAGTAGTATATACGTGTATATATATATATATATATATATAGATATATATATAAATGTATTTATATAGAAGAAACATAGGAGTAACTAGCCAGGCCCAGCCATATAGGGGCGGACCCAAGCCAATCATAACTCCTTGGAAAGGAGATACCAACCTAGCTTAAATCCCAGCCCAATTCGAGGCAGCCCAACAGACCCGCTACCCCAGCAAGCCCACATCCCAACCGACCCAACTGAGCCCCAAACAGACCCGCTCTGTTCGGATTAACGTGTACGACGCGTAATATAGGGAAGAACGAGAGGAATATCGAGAGGAACACAAACCCTAAACCAATTCAGTGCCGATCCCAGCGCCCCGGAGGTCTCGACCGCGCGCGCGGCCGTGCGCCGCCACCACCGGCCGGCCAGGTCGTCGCCGACCCACGCGCGCGCGCGCGAAACAGGGCATAGCAACAGCAGCAGTTGCAACAAAAGGACAACTTCACGACGAGTTTTCTCCCCCACACCCATCGGTTTCACGAACCGATTTTGCGGGTACGTCCCCAATATATACGAGATTGTTTCCTTTCTTTTAGAATGAATTAGATGGTTTATACTGGCCGTAAATGACACGAAGTCCGCGAAAAACCTTGCAAAAATAGAACCCGAAATAGTTTAAATCCCTATTTTGGAAGCGATTTCTCGCCAATCCAGAAACCAATTAGAAATTCTATTTGAATACACTTGAAGACAACCTATAATAATTTGATTCCCTTTTTGTAGAATCGGATTTCGTCGACTCAACGTCGAGAATCAAATCCTGAAGTTTGTCGAAACCTGTTTTAAAATACTGAAAAATCATCCACACGACGTGGTCCCGCCAATCCGGGCGACGTGGTCGCGAACCGAAAAGCATCAAAAGCTGCGTAACGGTTTCGTGGTCGTGTGGGATTTGACGGAATTCAAATTGGTCGCGTGTGCGCGACGAATTCGACGCGTATCCGTCGGAATCGCCCCGTATCCGTCCAATGCAATTCAGTCATAACTTTGTGCACGCTTGTCAGATCGAGACAAAACTTGCGCCGACAGGACCGTATCGTTTTTCTGGTCCTGTATGCCAAGTTTGGTCCGATTCTGAGACCGTTGCTAAAATTATTACCGTTTTGCGGCCCCACAGTCCCACTCAACGGGTGATTTTGTGCACTGCCGCCGGAATCCAACTCTGGACATACGGTTGGGTTCGTATCGGAAAACTGGATCCGTAGACATA
>JANAVB010026533.1:0-32147 GCA_029216955.1 Iris pallida
TATATATATATATATAAAATTATATATATATAATAATTTTAATATATATATATATAATATATATAATATATATATATTATATATATATATATATATATATATATATATAATATATATATTATATAATTATATATAATATATATATATATATATATAATATATATATATATAATATATATATTGGTTTCTATATATAGAATTATTTAAGTAAATCCTTAACTTACATAATCACCTTTCCTAACTAACTAACAACCAATCTTAAACTAAACCCGACCTGTCCCCACTAGGAAACCTTCATTTTTCCCCAAAAACATCCCCTTAGTTGGCCACATCTATAAGGATGGAAACCCAATTCTATTTACATATATGCTACTAAAGCCTATACATATAAACCACTATCCAAAACCCTAACTTTAAAACCCTATATTTTCACTTTCTTCTCCCTTGGACGGCTCTACCATCCTTTTTTTTTCAAAAATCAGCCACCCCAAGCCCCCATACACCATTTACCGCCATCTCCTTCATTAAAAACCATCTCCTCCAATCTAAAGTCATCCTTTCCCCCATCCTTTCATACAATCTCCACCAGAACTCCTTAAAAACTTTGTCTTTGTCATCAAACCCATCCAACCAACATTGCCATCACTTTCAACACATCAAATGGGGGTGGCAAGCCAAGCAAAGTAAGGGTAGTGTTTTGGGATATAAGGACGGACCGACAACCCATCTTTTGGATGCTTTCGGTAAAGATCCTAACTTTTTCATCTTGAATCTCCATGGTATAAATTCTGTAGAAATTTGAGAATTAATATTATAAAACCCATATTTTGATATCTTTCATGCCATATTATCTTTCATATAGATTATAGATTGGATTTTTGAAAGTTCGGATTACGATAGGACTAGTTAGAGCCTTTTCGGTATGAATTTTTGAACGATTGTTAGAATTTTTTTAAAAACATAATTTATTTGTGTATTATTATTGTAATAATTATTTTTAATATTTTTCATGATTTTATCATCCAAAATTGAACCCTAAAAATATGGGCCAACAGATTAGGTTTTCCGCTAAATTGCTGACAGATTTGATAAATAAATGAAGAATTATTTTCTGAGTTATAATCAAAATTAAATATGTTTTTGTATGTTATTTTATAGATACATGTCATAGAAATGAATTGATAATATTCTGGACAAGTTTCGGGCAAGATTAATTCATATTAAATAGATGTAACCTTGAGTTTGTACCCAAATAAAATTCCAAATCTGGAATTCAGAGGTTAAATTCCATATAATTATGTTTAAATCATAATTTTATAATTTTTATGTGATTTATATGTTTGTCCTTTATTTGGAGACTTAACCTTGAACTTCGGAAGTCAAAACTACAAAACTAGGTCTAGAAATCCTATAACCATGTAGACTTGTCATTTAGGAAATCCATGCATCCCATGTGTAATTAAAATGCTATAATTATTATTTTCTTTGTGTGTGGAATCTTGGTAGCTTTTGGTTGCAAATTCGACAAGAACTTGGACGACATGCAAATAAACCTTGGCAACTTGTACAATATTATGCATATTTATTTTCAGTCATTCTTGTTCATATTTTTTGTTCTTGTACTGTCACATGATTTCTTGTTCATGCTTCATGATGTCTTTTTTACTTGTTTTTCTACTTGTTACCTGTCTTTTTTTCCTTATCATATATTTGATCCATATACTATACTATACTTGCTAGATTCTCATATTCTCGTGCGCTTAGTTTGGTCATGCGTTTTCATCCTACTTAAACTTGATTAACTTGACTTGACTTGACCTAAGGGGACTTGGACTTGACATAATTGACTTGACTGGACTCGTAGTGTTAGACGAGGATATTATTGCAGGCGTTGGTCACCTTTGACCACTATCGATCGTTAGTCTCCCACCGAGGTGCGATAGAGATTTACTATAGGTTGTTAGCTTCCACTGAGCTACGATCTATAGGGCCGTTAACTCCCACTGGGTTGAGGTTTACCATGATTTTACTTGTAGTCGGACTTGAAATAATTGACTTGACTTGACTCATAGTGTTAGACGAGGATATATTATAGGCGTTGGTTACCTTTAACCACTCTCGATCGTTAGTCCCCCACCGAGCAGCGATAGAGATTTATATTGGCTTTTAGCCTCCACTGAGCTATATATAGGGCCGTTAGCTCACATCGGGTTAAGGTTTACCATGATTTTACTTGTAGTCACATTTACTAGCACAATTCTCGACGGCGTGCCACTATCTTTGTATTTTCATTCATGTATTATACTTTCTTCAGTCTTTATTTCTTGTACCATATTTTGTCTTTCCATGCATGTTACTTATAATACACTACAAAAATACTGTATTTTATCGACAGAACTTACCGACGGAAAATAAAACGTCGCTATATACCGACGAATGAGTGACTAACTAGCGACTGGTTTTTATGTAAAATATACTGAAAATAATCGCCGCTAGATTCGTCGGTAGTTAGTTGCTAATAATTAGCGACTACTTAGCGACAAAAATTTCCGTCGATGAGCTGCTGTAAAAGTTAAACGATATCACTTTTTTTCCATTCTCAAATTTTTCACTAAACCCAAATTTCCTCCAAACTTCTTCCCACCTCCTTCTTCGACCTCCTCCTCCACAGACCCCCTCCTCGCGGCGACCTCCCCTCCGATCCCCTCCTTCCTCGGCGACCTCCTCCTTCGACTTCCTTGCCCTCCTCCTCGGCGGCGACCTCCCCCTCCGACCTCCTCCTCCTCCTCTCCCCCTCCTCGGCAACGACCTCCTCCTCCCCACCTCTGATCCCCTCCGCCCCGACCCCCTCAGCCCTTCCACCTCGTCCCCCCTCCTCCTCAGGTAACTTTTTTAAACTTGTTACTTCTTTTCATATTTATATTATGTGTTTAATTAACCTATACTTGGACACGAAAATTATGACACAATGTAGTAGCTAGGGTTTTGGACACGGACACTGACACAATGTATTAGCTAGGGTTTTGGGTATTCGTAAATTATTCAAAATTCGTAAAATTGGATGTTGGGCTTGGACATTGGACTTGGATACGATACATTGGTCAACTTGGACACGAGCATATGTTGTTTACATAATTTGGTTCACTATTTTTGTAGTGAATAGGCATATGTTGTTTACATGAATTAGTATGTATTCATTTTCGATAGGATATGCCGATACCGATAGGATATTCGATTCCAATACCAATCCGATACGGCCGATACCGAATTGATAGGCCGATACCAAGTTAACCGTTCGTGGGTATGTGTTTGTACGTATACTTGACTACCGATACTGAACCGATAGGCTGATACTAAGTTACAATTACGTACTAAATTAATTTTGGGGATGTATTTACATATATATAGTACTTGGTATAGAATTGGTTTGAACAATGAGTCGATACTTAGTTGATCGTTCGTGGATGTACAATCGGCAACATGAAAGCAAGATTGGTTTGACGGATGATATCAAGGCGGGCATCGAGGAATTTCTGAGATACACCAATAGCCAACCTTATTTCATGGAAGGAAGGCTCATAAAGTTTCCTTGGTTTTTATAACTATGTAAGGATTAGCAAGTTTTAACTATTCTAAATTCAATTGACTAATGAAAAAGCCTTTGTCCTAATGATGTTATAATACGCTGGCTGTGAGGAACGACTTGTGGATACAAGCCGTCGGTAGAGGGAAAGGGGACAGCGCGTACGGTACCGGATCGTTGGCATCACAGCCATCCGTTTATTCCAAAGCTCCTCTATCTTCACCACCTCTACCTCCACAGACCGACGATATTGCCGACGCCTACACTTTGGTGGGCCTACAGGATCAGGTAAGCCAGATGAGCGAAGTTCTAAGCACAGCAGGTCTGATTCCTGTTGCCACTGTACCGGCTCCAACTTCGACCTCAGCGCCTCCGACAATGACTGCTCCTCCGACCACAACGCCTAGTACACCGGCTCCTCCTCTGACCACAGTGCCTCTTGTTGTACCGCCGACTCTTCTAGAAGTTCCTGTCCAGGACGTACAGCGGATTTTCACTTTAGTCATGAGGCAGTTATATGGATGCGGACGGCCGGCTATGCCTCCACCACCTCCTCCACCGTCAATTTGATTTTTGTTTTTTGTTGTATTTGACGATGAGTTTGTATGAAATTTAGGGGTTTGACGATAAGTTTATGTAATATTGAACATATTTGTGTATATGTACTATATTGCGACTGCTGGACGAGTTTGTATCTATTTGAGTTGTTTGGATAGGCAATTGGAGTTCAATGTAATGTATACATTGGTGCTTGGGTTAATTTTTGTATATATTGGGGTTATATTTAATATATTTCATTTGAGTAATGAATATCTATATTCACAGCTTTGAGCAAAGCTGGAACAATTTATCCTGACAATAATACAAAATTTAGCGACTAACCAGCGACGGATTAGCGACGGAAGTCTGGAAATTTTGCAGGTTAGCGACTGACCACCGACTAATTAGTGACGGAAATTTGAAAATATTTTCGGGTTAGCAACGGTTTAGCTACGGATATTTTCGTCGCTAACTTTCTGTCTGACACCAAAAGCGTATCAGACGAGTCAGCGATGGAAATTTTGTCGCTCAGCTTCTGGAAAATTTGGTATTTTGGCTCACTAAAAATTTTTGGTAATCTGTCGCTAATATGTCGCTGTGTTTGCCAAAGTTTATAGTTCGTTGCTAATCCGTCGCAATATTTAGTCGGTGACTCCGTCGGTAATCTGTAGCAATATTTAGTCGGTGACTCCATCGGTAATTCGTTTGCCAAAGTATATAGCGACGGATTACCGACGTATTTGTTATAGCGACGTCATGTTTATCGACGTCCAGTTTCCTTCGGTAAACATATTTAGCGACAAAAAATACGTATTTAGCGACGGAAATGTCCATCGCTAAATACCAATATTTTTGTAGTGATAGGCATATTATTATGTATCTTGCTATTGATTGCTTCTCCAAGATGTCTGATATATTTAGTTGATACTATCATCATAATCTTTCTTATTTTATATTTTTCCTATATTGACTCATGCTGCTATTATAGCCTAGTATTTTATAAATTTCATCTTTTTTAGCTTGTTCACGATATATGTGTTATTGGGGATCCAGTCATTTATTCTAGAATCAGTATATTACGTTCTGATCAACTTTAGTGCACTTGGTTTGCTATTGTTATTCCTATTTTGTGGTTTGAGATATAGTTGACTTGACATTTTAGACAGTCATACTTGACCTTATAAATAGCTTAAGTGCATTACTTGAGGGATTCCATAGATTGGGTTTGCCCTTAAGTATGTACCAATTGGCCGAGTCACGTGCTAGTCCTGTGAGTTTTGGGACTGGGGCGTGACAACGTTATTATTCATCTATAGTAATGTTTGTGTTTGCATGTTGTAGACTTTGTCTTCCCTATGTTTTCTTTACTGCCATGATGCAGTAATGGCCCCCTTTAATTAATAGTTCTCGGCACAACGCCTTATAGGCCAGGGCCTGTCATTGCCCGGGGGGGACATTAACTTTATTGTTGCAGCAGATGCATTCATCTCTCGGTTTGTAGAAGCACCCCTATCAATGGGCAAGACCACCGGAGAAGGCTACCATATACTGAAGGAAAGGATCCTTGCTCGTCGATGCTTCTCACAGAGTCACACATTAGGGTTTCTATTATCAAGTGTGTGTGTGTGTATGTGTGTGTATAAGTCATCAATAAAGATAATAAAGTATGAGTACATAGGATCACACACCTCAACATTGACTAGTCCAAGTAATTCTGAGGCTCGTTGTCACGGACTTATGTAATCCTTTTCGAGACGCTTTGCTTGCAAAGGTGAGAATAAGAAAATATGGAGCAGCAGAGAGAGAGGAAGAGAGAGAGAGAGAGAGAGAGATTGGGATGTTGAAAACTTTACTACACTAGAGAGTTTTTTTACAACTAATTGGGTGGTAAGAAACAAATTAGGCCTCCCCCTATCTAATCTCAAAGGATCTACATGAAAGCCAAAATTTACAACTTATATATTTACAATGCTCCTTAATAAAATATTTACATAATAGCCATTTAGATATGGTAGGAATCCTCATGAAGCTTCTAGATATAAGGAATCTCCTAATAATCTTCCAAGAAATATCGAAGAGGAATATCCAAAAAAAAATTTAAAGACTCGATACAATTCTAGTGTATTCCATATGCTTCCCTCAAATAACCCCCTTGCTTGATTGGCCGTGCAACATTGTCTCAGTGGAGCATAAAAAAATTTGTTGTGTGATATTCTACCCCCACTTGTTTAGTCGACACATACGTTGACATGCAATATGTCTCTGGCTTCCACTTCTCATTGTCATGGTCGGTGCTTATTGTACCTTCTTTTACCTTCCTATGTGGTCCTCCTAGACTTGTCCATCGTCTTATCATGGTCGAAAGTAAACTGGTTCACCACATCACCTTTCCCTATGGTTCGTATCCTCATCAGCACAGAAAGATGCTCGAGCGGGTTATTAGTTCAGCGATCTACCTTGTATAGTCGGTGCACATAGTTATCCATACCTTCGTACATACGAGTCTAACTGCAACTTTATAAACCAAAACATGCACTATGAGCCTTAAGAAACTCTATGCATGAGATACTCTACTTATGTACGCATATCCTTATCACATATGCCTCCTCGCAGTCCACAACATGCTTTTCCTTACATGTGCCCAGCTTGGTAACAAAATCCACCTCTCTACAAAGGTGACACCTCGAGACACTCATTTGCAACACTCTTGGTCTCGTTTGAAATATCTTCCTCCTTGATGTCCTCCTTCATCTTGAGCAATGTTAATTAAGGTGTCTCCCCTTTGCTACCTTCCTCAAGCTAAGGATGAAATAGACATTCTCTTTAATGGCTCACCTAGTGCAATACTCACCATACACGATGAGCCTTTTTCCATAAAGCTGATGACTCAAGTGTGGCATTTGAACCGCCTTCATCATGATTAAGAAATCATTGCCAAGTATCATCTTGAAGTTGTTCCAACAACGTAGAGCTAAAATTGGTAACATCCGACCTATGTTTTGTCTCCATGTGAACTCCCTTAGCTACCCTCTACACCATGTGTGCCTCTGAATTAACTATATTCATCTTGCTTGAATCGTTTTCCAATTATAGACCCAACTGTTGGAGTGGGTGGGGTTCCAACCTATGTGAAGAAGACCCCGGAGTGCGACGAGCGCTGTCTGTGTGTCAGAGAAGCTCGGGGAGGTGACGAGGCCAGCCGGAGGTGACGAAGATACTCGGGAGCTGCCAGAGGAGCTGCTGGATGGAGGGGGCAGAGTTCGGGTCGAACTCTGCCCCAGGACAGAGTTCTGGCCGAACTCTGTGTCGTTGGGGCGGAAGCATTTTTCAGGGTGATTGATCACCATTAGATCGTATCCTACGGTCCAGGTTTTGCTGCAGATTAGGGGGCTTATACATGGTTATTCCTAACCCTAATCACAACACAACATTTAAACAAAAAGAGAGAGGAAAGAGTTAAGAGTGCCATTGCAACTTTGGGAGAGAAGAAGGAGGATTGAAGGCCATTTTCGAAGGAGGATCGTGTTCGGGTAATATCTATTCGTCGTCTTTGTTCTTCGTAGCCGTGTAATCATTATTATTGCTTCTAAGTGTTGTTCGGATCCGATTTGGATCGGGAGAAGTTTGTAGAGGGTGTACTCCTTTATTTTATTAGTGAAGGCTTCTCATGATTGGACTCCGATTGTCCCGTGGTTTTTTCCGCAAGGGTTTTCCATGTCAAAAATTCTCTGTGTCTGCGTGGTTTGTTTTGGTGTTTTGGTTCGTGCGTTGTATTGCTCGGTTCTTTCGCAGGTACTCTCTAGTTTGGGGAAAGTTTTTCGTATTTCTTTCCCATTAAAGTGTTTCTCTCGCAGGTACTCTCTAGTTTGGGGGAAAGGTTTTTGTGTTTCTTTCCCATCAAAGTGGTATTAGAGCCAGGTTCTGGAATTCAGAAGGGTGTCAGGAGTTGACAAGAAAACTAGAGAGGAGAGATGAATGCGAAGTCGGTGCGCATGGTAAACCTGAACGGCACCAAATATCACTATTGGCGGAGCAAGATGAAAGATTTGTTGTTTGTCAAGAAGCTATATTTGCCCGTATTTGCATCCGAGAAGCCCAGTGCTAAATCTGAGGAGGACTGGAAATTCGAGCATATACAGGTGTACGGATATATCAGGCAGTTTGTTGACGAGAACGTGTACAACCATGTTGCCAATATCGAACACATGAAGACGTTATAGGATAAGCTGGAATCTTTGTACGCCAAGAAGACCGGGGTAAACAAGTTGTTCCTGATCCGGATGATGATGGGTCTACGGTACAAAGATGGGGCATTTATTACGGATCACTTGAGTTATTTCCAGGGTGTGGTTGACCAGCTATCTTCAATGAGAGTCAAGTTCGACGACGAGATTCAGGGACTATGGCTGCTGTGTACATTGCCAGACTCGTAGGAGACCGTACGAGTATTTATGATCACTTCTGCTCCAAAGGGCGCAGTCAGTCTGGAGTTTGCCAAGAGCGGGGTACGAAATGAAGAGATGCGGAGACGTTCTCAGGGTACTTCATCCACATTCTACCACTCAGAGGCATTGGTTTCAGAGAGCCACGGAAGGGGCAAAAGCGGGGGTCCAGGTGGTGGCAGAGACAAGAGCAGGGGGAAGTCCAAGGGTCGGTACGAGGACTCGGAGTGTTACCACTGTGGCAAGAAGGGCCACATCAAGCGAAATTATTTTACTTGGAAGAGAGAGAAGAAGGGCGACAAAGGGAAGCAAGATGAGAACACTACAGCGGTGACCTCGATACATGGAGGCATTGTAATCGTCGTAGGTGATGAGGTTAGTACAAACCTCACCTGCAATGACAATTCTTGGCTGGTGGACTCAGGGGCTTCGGCACATGTATCTCATAACAGGGCACTATTTGCCACTTACACGACAGGCGATTGTGGAGTATTGAAGATGGGAAATGGAGATATGTCGAAGGCGGTTGTCGTTGGAGATGTGCATTTGAGAACGAAGATGGGTGCAATTCTTATTCTCAAAGATATGTTCGCCATGTCCATGATATATGTTTCAACCTGGTATCAGTTGGAAGGTTGGATGGTGAGGGATTCTTCAGTCTCTTCGAGAATAGTCAATAGAAGCTTTCCAGAGGTTCGATGGTGATTGCCAAAGGAAGCAACAAGTCCGGTCTCTACAATATGGAGGGGAGCGCACAGGGGACACCGAAGGTGAACGCAGTCAGTGATGCGTCTACCGAGTTGTGGCACAGGCGGCTCGGCCATATCAGTGAGAAGGAGATGAGCTACTTGGTGAACATGAAGGTGATTCTAGGGCTCAAGTCTACAAAGTTGGAGAAGTGCATGTAGTGCTTAGCTGGGAAGCAAAATAGGGTATCTTTCCAAAGTCACCCAAGTTCAAGGAAGTCGACGTTGCTCGAGTTGATTCACTCGGATGTCTGCAGTCCTATGAAGGTAAAATCTATTGGTGGTGCTTCTTAATTTTTTACTTTTATTGATGATTGTTCCAGGAAGGTTTAGGTCTATGCCTTAAAGACCAAGGATCAGGTGCTGCCTACTTTCAAAGAGTTTCAGGCCTCTGTTGAAAGAGAGACAGGCAAGAAGTTATTGTGTGTTCGGTCCGACAACGCTGCGACGAGTAAATTGGTCACTTTGATGCTTATTGCCGAGAGCAGGGGATCCGACACCAGAAGACTCTGCCCAAGACACCTCAGCTCAATGGAGTAGCGGAACGCATGAACAGGACACTGATGGAGAGGGTACAATATTTGCTATCAGAAGCAAACTTGTCAGGCAGTTATTGGGGTGAGGCTCCTCTCACAGCTGCTTATGTTATTAATTTATCTCCTTGTGCTCCTTTGCAGGGTGATGTGCCTGACAAAGTATGGTACGGCAAAGAGCCGTCATACAATCACCTACGAGTGTTTGGCTGTAAGGCCTTCGTACATGTACCGAAGGACGAGAGGTACAAACTTGAGCGGAAGACGAGGTGATGCGTCTTTGTCGGCTACGGTCGGGATGAGTTTGGCTATAGACTCTACGACCTGGTGGAAAGAAAAGCTGGGATGTGGTATTCGTCGAGGATTAGACTATGACCAACACTCAGGATTCCGAGACGCCTTCTGAGGCTGAGGAATTTCCTGAGTTAGAGTTATTTTGCTTCGAAAAGTTTCCAGAGGACATCGTAGAGGATCCAATTATGAGGGAGCCAATACATGGAGTTGCTCCCAACTTTGATCATCGGCCCGCTAATGGTGGTCAGGGTGTCCCTTAGGAGGATGAGCATGCCAGGGAGGCAGTTCCTGAAGAGGATGAGGCTGTTGGTATACAGCCAGCACCAGTAGCTTCACTGAGAAGGAGCGATAGAGAGCGTCGACCATCTACGAGATACTCACCAGATGAGTATGTGCTATTGACTGACGGGGGAGAGCCCAAAAGTTTTGCAGAGGCTATGGAAGACGAACAAAGGTAGGAGTGGATGCAGGCTATGCAGGAGGAGATGAGTTCCTTAAACGCCAATGCTACTTATGAGCTGGTGCGGTTGTCAAAGGGAAAGAAGGCTTTAAAGAATCGATGGGTGTATAGAGTGAAGCAGACGGATGATGCTACTCGCCCTCGATACAAAGCGAGGCTGGTAGTTAAAGGCTACGGTCAGCGAAAAGGTGTAGATTATGATGACATTTTTTTGCCTGTCGTTAAGCATTCGTCTATCCGGGTGGTGCTAGCATTGGCAGCCAGTCTCGACTTGGAGGTCTAGAAGATGGACGTGAAGACGGCATTCCTCCATGGTGATCTTGAGGAGGAGTTATGTCACGACCCGGTCCCAATTACCTGGGTCGAATCGGATCATGCCCAGCCTGCACCGTTGATGAGACGACGGCAGTAAGCTGTATCTTCCATATGCAGGTAATCAACAACTCAATCTAATTTGCCACAATCTTTATTATTCGATAAATTAAAACTTGTTCCGTACAAAGTACAATCATAAAACCACCAACTGAAATAATATTGTTTTTAGACAAAACTATCAAACTGGAAAATAGCATCTAAAGAGAAGCAACATCATCATCAAGTACGCCATCCTCAGGAAGTACAGCAGGGTATAGCTCAGGGTCATAGTAGCTACTAATCAGTAGCTCTGCATCCTCAATATGACCTAAAAATATAGTCTCCAGTCAGGAGGGAGCAAAGTACAATTCATGATATTTTAACAATTGAAATTAATAATGGAATTATGCACTTCTAAACAATTTGAAGTAAATAGTTTTCCAGCAGTTAAAAATAGTGTGATATGAATAGGCAATGAATATGACCGGATTGGGTTTGTTACAGTAATATCCTAGTGATATGGTATGGCTTATCCCCGTGTGTATGAGGGTAAGCTAATACATTCAGTTATACTAATTGGATGTGGTCATATCCACTACACTACTCCCCCAGTCCCCAATAGTTACAGTAGTTAGAGTCAATGCTCTCAAAGAGAGTTTCGTATTTGTATCGTGGTTTAAACTTGCATTAAAACAATTATTAAATAATTGTAATCTACCACAAAATGTACTTGCCTCAAATTGATTGGACTGGACGGGTCGATACGTCGGGATGGGAAATCAGGTTCTTCCTTGAAATCCTAAATTCGGGAAACTTGTCTCAGAAAACCAAAGGCGCCAATGTTACTATACTAGTTGCAATCTCTAGTTGTGTCCTAGTCAATTTTTAGTCTTTATTTAGCTAACACAACCAAAACACGATTATTAGTGTGTTGTAATTAAGAAACATCAATTTATATTTATTTTTGAGAAAAAATTGTATTTATTGGTCTATTTGAAAAAAAAACTCGGTATTTTATAATTATATAAATATAAAACTAAGATTTTCCTTTTTAATGAGAAATACATGAATTTCTATTTTAAATTTACAACTTAACTGCTAAGTGATAATACAATAAATAATTATTATTTTATACTACGTTCTCATGACCGAAAAGTCACCCAGAAAATAAAAGAAAACAAAATAAACCTAAGCTATTACACTTTCTCACAGCAGGAAAAAAAAACAAATGGGCTTATGCCCTTACAGGCCAATTACATAAATTTAAATAAGAATAAAAGTTTGGTTAGTCCTGAAAATTATCCTACAATTTAATTTACAAAATAAAATAATTATTTAAAATAAAATAACTTTATTAACGAGTCTCAGATATTGGTCCAATCGTCATATAGGCTAATGCCTCAACGTCCGGGCGGAACCGGTTTCGTTTGCACTTAGCCAGGGCCCATTGACCAATTACGGTCGTCGCCCAAAATTTCAAAAATACAATCTTTTCCGAAAACCATTTTTTTTAAAATAATAATTAAATTTCATAGAAAATTCGGCAGCACTTCCTCTATTTTTGGTCAACCCAAAAACTGGGAAAGTGCGCCATGATTTCCTGCAAATAATCCCAAACCAGGGGAACCCAAATTTATATATATAAACACATCCATAAATAATTTTCGATATTTATTCGGAGAACCCGAACCAATTCAGAACTCCCGAAAACCATTCCAAAACATTTCCGATAAAATTCGAAAATTTCAAAATAATTCCAATCGTTGGAAACTTTTTCGAAAGTTTCCTGAAAAATCCCTAAACATCAGAATACTAAAAAAACCGCAGAGCAACAAATGTTTCGAAAATTTTCGGAGCCAAACACGTAATCGAAAAACCAAATTTTCGAAGAAATTTGTGGACCAATTCATCATCGACGCCTACGAGGGACGAACTACTGTGATTAACCAGAATTTACCCAATTGACGGAATTCGAAGAGTTGCCTCGGACTCGGAACACGTGAATCCGCGAAAATGGAACCGAACTCGGGCTCGGTCAACGCCGAAGGCACACGCGGGACTGGCCACTCAGGACAGTGCTGCGTACGGATCGGGGATGCCGGGGACGGCGGGAATGGCGGCGGGCGGGTTCGGCCGGGGCACCGGAGTGCTCGGCCGGGGACAACAGCGGTCGGCTGCAGAAAAGGGCACCGGGCTAGGGGGTTCGGCCAGGAAAAGTTTGGAAAAACTAGGTTAGAGAAGAAGAATAGGGAAGAAGAATAATACTTGGTTGATGTGGAGAATGATGGATGAAGTAGGGCTTATATAGGAGATTGGGGAGGGGAGTTACCATAGGGAGGAAAACCAACAGCCATGGCCTTGATGGCCGGCGGCTAAGGAAGCCGAGGGGTCGAACGGTTGAAGAAGAAGAAAAGGAAAGGCCTTCAGTTTCCTCTTTCCTCATTCCATAGCCACAAGGAAGGAATGTTCATTCATGCAAGTTAAGGCCAGTGAGCTAAATGCAACATCTACATTCATTTGTGAATGAAACTCCACAAATGGGCCTTGGGTTTATACACTAGGGTTTTGGGCTTTAAAAGAATAATAGGTTGTGGGCTAAAAATGGGTTTGTAATACATGGGCTATAGGCTCAAAATTTGGGCTACCAAAATATAAATAATATAATTTCTTTTTAGAAAAATTACAACTAATATTTTAAAACCCTAAAATTAATTTAAAAATGTTTTATGTCTCAAATCGGTTTCGGGTCTAGGCTGACAACCAAAAATCCAAGTTATTAACAAAAGAATTTTTTTATTTAACTAATATAATAATTTGAATAAAGTAGATAACAAACACAATAAAAAAAACTAACTGGAAAATTGCGGGTTTCACAACCTTCCCTCATTAAAAAATTTCGTCCTCAAAATTTAAAGGATAGAATTAGGAGTTACCTCAGGTCTCAAATAAATACGGGTACTGCTCCCGCATCTCATCCTCTCGCTCCCAAGTAGATCGCCTGGGGAATCGTGCCTCCACATAATTCTGACTATGGGAGTCACCGAAGTCCTGGTCCTTTTCTCGTCTCTGTCCAAAATCGCCACAGGCTTCTCTGGTACTGCAAGGCTGGGTCCAATCTCCAGCTCTGAATGGTCCAAGATGTGGCTTGGATCCGAAATATAGCGTCTGAGCTGTGAAACATGGAAGACGTTGTGCACGCCCTCAAGATTAGCTGGTAGAGCTAACCGATACGCTACTTCGCCAATTCGGCTCAAAACTTCAAATGGTCCGATATATCTGGGACTCAGCTTCCCAGCTCTGCCAAATCTGATAGTTCCTCTGGTAGGAGAAATCTTCACAAAGACACTATCTTCTTCTTCAAACTCCAGTGGTCGACGACTGCTATCTGCCCAATGCTTCTGCCTGTCTTAGGCAATCCTGAGTTTGTCTCTAATCACCTTCACCTTTTTGCTGCGTCAGTCACCATCTCTGGCCCCAGCAATACTCTTTCTCCTACGTCGTCCCATGCAAGTGGAGTACGGCAATGACGTCCATAAAGAGCTTCAAATGGTGTCATACCAATGCTAGCTTGGTAACTGTTGTTGTAGGAGAATTCCACCAAATGCAAGTGGTCTTCCTAAGACCCTCTAAATTCCAAGACGCATAATCTCAGCATGTCCTCTAGCATCTGGATGGTCCTCTCAGATTGTCCGTCAGTTTGGGGATGATAGGCTGTGCTGAACTTCAGTTTTGTTTCCAAGATGTCATACAAACTCTTCCAAAAGTGTGAGGTAAATCTAGTATCTCGGTCAGATACAATACTTACCAGTACTCCATGAATCCGATAGATATGCTGCATGTAGAGTGCCGCCAACTTCTCAGTAGATAAACCAACCTTGAAGGGGATAAAGTGAGCTGACTTAGTCAGTCGGTCCACAATAACCCAAATGGTGTCCATCCCTCCTTGAGATCGAGGCAATCCTGACACAAAGTCCATTGTTATATGCTCCCACTTCTACTCCGGAATGTCCAGCGGCTGTAGAAGTTCTGCGGGTCTCTGTCTGCTAGCTTTCATTTGTTGGCAAATCAAGCATCTAGCCACAAATCTGGATACATCCTTCTTCATTCCATACCACCAAACGATGGTACGTATATCCCGATACATCTTATTAGCTCCAGGATGTATGGAATACTGCGACTGATGCGCTTCTTGCATCAGCTCATTCCTCAATTCGCCAGATGGTACACACAGCCTCATACCATTCTTCAATGCTCCGTCACTGGCGATAGAGAATCCTTCAAGTGTTCCTGCCAGCACTTCATCTCTGAGTTTGCAAAGCATCTCGTCTTAAAATTGTGTCTCCTTGATTTTGTCTATCAAACTTGAACGCAATTGCAACTGCATCATGGTTGAGTCAGCTCCAGGTACAATAGCTTCTCGCCCCAGTTCCTTCATCTTCTCCTCGGGCAGTACAATTTCCAGACCAAGCTTCTCTATGTCCTCCAACAAGTGCCGCTTCTTGGTCAAGAACATCGCCACTGGGTATCGACTAAGTGCATCTGCAACCACATTAGCCTTACCCGGATGGTACTGCAGGTCGATGTCAAAATCCTTCATCAGCTCCAGCCATCTTTTTTGTCTCATGTTCAGTTCCTTCTGAGTGAAAACATATTTCAGACTTTTATGGTCTGTATATATTTCCACTCTCTCTCCATATAGCTAATGCTTCCATAGCTTCAATGCAAAGATGACTGCAGCAAGCTCCAGGTCATGTGTGGGATAGTTATTCTCATGAGTCCGTAATTGTCTAGATGCGTAAGCAATCACTTTTCTATTTTGTTGAAGAACGCAACCCAGTCCTTTTCCAGAGGCATCGCTGTAGATTGAGAAACTGCCGGTACCTGTGGGTAGCGCAAGTATCAGTACTGTTGTAAGCCTCTTCTTCAGTTCCTCAAACAACACCTGGCAAGCTTCCGTCCAGATGAACTCTTCATTCTTCCGAGTGAGCTTCGTCATCGGTTCAGCAATTCTGGCAAAATCCTTCACAAACTTCCGGTAGTAGCCAGCCAAGCCCAAAAAACTTCTGATTTCAGCAACCGAGCTTGGGGTAGACCACTTCTCTACAGCAGCTATCTTCTTAGGATCCACCGAAATTTGGGGTAGACCACTTCTCCACAGCAGCTATCTTCTTAGGATCCACCGAAATTCCTTCTCATATGACAACATGGCCAAGAAAATCCACTTTGTCTAAAAAGAATTCACATTTAGATAGCTTACCATATAACTTCTCTTTCCTCAAGTTTCCAGAACTTTCCTGAGGTGCTCTTCATGCTCCTCCTCAGTCTTCGAGTAGATCAAAATGTCATCGATGAAGACAACAACAAATTGATCTAAGTATTCATGAAAAACTTTGTTCATAAGGTTCATGAATACAGCAGGAGCATTCGTCTATCCAAACGATATGACCAAGAATTCAAACTGCCCATACTTGGTGTTGAACGCCGTCTTGGGAATGTCCTCCTTTCTGACCTTGATCTGATGGTAGCCAGATCTGAGGTCAATCTTCGAGAACACCTTGGCTCCACTGAGTTGATCAAACAAGTCATCGATCCGGGGCAGAGGATACTTGTTCTTGATGGTGATATTGTTCAGCGCCCGGTAGTCGATGCACATCCTCACAGTTCCGTCCTTCTTAGGAACAAACAAGATAGGTGCTCCCCAGGGTGAAGCTCCGTCTCGGATAAATCCCAAAGCCTTCAGTTCATTGATCTGATCCTTCATCTCCTTGGCCTCTTTTGGATTGACTCTGTAGCATCCCTTAGAAATAGGAGAAGAACCGGGGACTAGGTCAATGGTGAACTCTATGTCTCGGTCTGGGGGTAACCCGAAAAGACTATCAGGGAAGACATCCATAAATTCTGCTATGATAGGATGGGGAGGTCCAGGTTCTTCTGTGATAGAGGTGTAGGTAACACACCCATATCCTCCGGAGTCCGAGAGATTTCAAGCTCCGGCTCTCCAGGTGGGATGAAGACTACACATCCTCTGTGACAGTCTATCAGCGCATGCTGCTTACTTAACCAGTCCATCCCTAGGACTACATCATAGTTGGGTAAGGGCATCACAAGCAAAGGTGCTAGAAATTGGTGGCCTGATATGGTGATAGGGCAATTACAGGTCTCAGTGATGGGTGGGGGTCCTCCACCGGTCATGACTCTACAAATTTTCTTGCTAAATCTCGTATCGTGGTTTGTAGAGATGAATTTTGTGGATATGAAACTATGTGATGCACTCGAATCAAATAAGGCTAAGGCAGGATAGGAATGCACATAAATGAAACCTGCGATGACATCAGCTGTAGGTTCCTGCTCTGGCTCTTGTTCCTCTGCTGCTAGGGCAAAAGCTCGCCCAGTTTTCTGTTGATGATGTCCAAATTGTTGTTGCTGAGTGGGCAAAGGACCTTTCTGTTGAGTTGCAAAAGTCCGGTGGGCCGCCGAGGGACAGTCCTTCACTTGGTGGGTGGAAGACCCACAGACTAGGCAATGTCCTAGTCTCTTTCTGCAGATATTTTGATGCCCCGGCCTTTTGCAATAGTCGCAGACAGGGATCTGCCTCTAAGGGGCTTTATCATTGTTCCTCGTCAGCTGCTGCTAGTGGTAAGAAGGCCGATTGTTGTTGTTGTTGTTGTTGTTGTTGGCTTCTTCTGATTACCCTGGAAGTTGTTAGTTCCAGGATAATCCCTCTTTGAGCGAGCGGGTTGGCTCTTCTCTATATCTTGAGCTCGCTCCAGAATCTTTTCATAGGTCTTAGCACCGCCTGAGATCACATGGGTGCAGATCTCCTCTCTCAGCCCATGTCTAAATCTTTCAGCACGATCATCAGGGTCAGCCACCTGGTTCTTGGCAAAACGGCTGAGTTGACCAAATTCGGCCGCATATTCTCCAACAGTCATATTTCTTTGCTTCAGGTTCTGAAATTGCCTCTCCATCTCCCGCAACTCTGATGTTGGGAAGAACTTCCTCTTGAACAACCTCTTGAAGGTGTCCCAGTCAAGCTGCATGTCCTAGAGTCGATGTTCATTCTGATACCAGGTGCTTGCTACACTTTGCAGTTGGAGTCCCACTGCTTCAGCCTTGAGGTCTTCTGGAAGTCTAGCGACGCTTAGGAGACGCTCCATGCTATCGAGCCATTCATCGGCATAGACGATTCCCTCGGTTCCTCTGAAGGGTCGAGGGTTCTGCTTCTTGAAACTCTCAATATCGTCCACCTTGGCAATATGATTCCCATTAATTTAAATGGCCTTAATATTACATAAATTAATCCTTAGATTTATGTTTATCTTGGCAGGCCTTGGTTCCTTTGAGCTGCTTCCCTCTCTCCAGTGCAGCCATAGCCACATTATGGGCATTCTCCATGCCTTCCCTCATAATTGCCGTCTGCTCGCGATGAGCTTCAGCTTGAGTTCTCTGGGCTTCTAGCACCCCTCTTAGCAAACCTATGAGGTCGTGGGATCCACAGGTACCGGTGGGCAGCTGGAGTGGGCAAACCACAGGGGGCTGCATCTCCGTCTGGGAAGATGATGGATCTGCCGTTGTATTATGGGACGGTCGGCCAGCTGCCAAGGTGTAGGATCCGGACTTGGTTGGGGAGATGGGGTATGATAGGGTGAAGATACCCCATCGCCAGTAGGATTGGTCTTGTCAGTGGCCATCTCTGGAAGGTTTAGGATATAACATAAGCAAGGTAACCTACCAATCTATAATCAAACACAAAATATTTACATATATAATTCGGACCTATTATTGTGACAAATTAATGTTCTAGTGTTCTAATTGTCTCTAGATAGGTTTTCCTAAGTTGTTGAGAAGACCTGCATGGGCCACCACTAAAAACATGTCACGACCCGGTCCCAATTACCTGGGTCGAATCGGATCATGCCCAGCCTGCACCGTTGATGAGACGGCGGCAGTAAGCTGTATCTTCCATATGCAGGTAATCAACAACTCAATCTAATTTGCCACAATCTTTATTATTCGATAAATTAAAACTTGTTCAGTACAAAGTACAATCATAAACCACCAACTAAATAACATTGTTTTTAGACAAAACTATCAAACTGGAAAATAGCATCTAAAGAGAAGCAACATCATCATCAAGTACGCCATCCTCAGGAAGCACAGCAGGGTATAGCTCAGGGTCATAGTAGCTACTAATCAGTAGCTCTGCATCCTCAATATGACCTAAAAATATAGTCTCCAGTCAGAGGGAGCAAAGTACAATTCATGATATTTTAACAATTGAAATTAATAATGGAATTATGCACTTCTAAACAATTTGAAGTAAATAGTTTTCCAGCAGTTAAAAATAGTATGATATGAATAGGCAATGAATATGACCGGATTGGGTTTGTTACAGTAATATCCTAGTGATATGGTATGGCTTATCCCCGTGTGTATGAGGGTAAGCTAATACATTCAGTTATACTAATTGGATGTGGTCATATCCACTACACTACCCCCAGTCTCCAATAGTTACAGTAGTTACAGTCAATGCTCTCAAAGAGAGTTTCGTATTTGTATCGTGGTTTAAACTTGTATTAAAATAATTGTTAAATAATTGTAATCTACCACAAAATGTACTTGCCTCAAATTGATTGGACTGGATGGGTCGATACGTCGGGATGGGAAGTCAGGTTCTTCCTTGAAATCCTACATTCGAGAAACTTGTCTCAGAAAACCAAAGTCGCCAATGTTACTATACTAGTTGCAATCTCTAGTTGTGTCCTAGTCATTTTTAGTCTTTATTTAGCTAACACAACCAAAACGCGATTATTAGTGTGTTGTAATTAAGAAACATCAATTTATATTTATTTTCGAGAAAAAAAATTGTATTTATTGGTTTATTTGAAAAAAAACTCGGTATTTATAATTATATAAATATAAACTAAGATTTTCCTTTTTAATGAGAAATTATTAATTTCTATTTTATATTTACAACTTAACTGCTAAGTGATAATACAATAAATAATTATCATTTTATACTACGTTCTCATGACCGAAAAATCACCCAGAAAATAAAAGAAAACAAAATAAACCTAAGCTATTACACTTTCTCACAGCAGGAAAAAAAAACAAATGGGCTTATGCCCTTACAGGCCAATTACATAAATTTAAATAGGAATAAAAGTTTGGTTAGTCCTGAAAATTATCCTACAATTTAATTTATAAAATAAAATAATTATTTAAAATAAAATAACTTTATTAATGAGTCTCAGATATTGGTCCAATCGTCATATAGGCTAATGCCTCAACGTCCGGGCGGAACCGGTTTCGTTTGCACTTAGCCAGGGCCCATTGACCAATTACGGTCGTCGTCCAAAATTTCAAAAATACAATCTTTTCCGAAAACCATTTTTTTTAAAATAATAATTAAATTTTATAGAAAATCCGGCAGCACTTCCTCTATTTTTGGTCAACCCAAAAACTGGGAAAGTGCGCCATGATTTCCTGCAAATAATCCCAAACCAGGGGAACCCAAATTTATATATATAAACACATCCATAAATCATTTCCGATATTTATTCGGAGAACCCGAACCAATTCAGAACTCCCGAAAACCATTCCAAAACATTTCCGATAAAATTCAAAATTTTAAAATAATTCCAACCGTTGGAAACTTTCCGAAAGTTTCCAGAAAAATCCCTAAACATCAGAATACTAAAAAACCGCAGAGCAACAAAGGTTCCGAAAATTTCCGGAGCCAAACACGTAATCGAAAAACCAAATTTTCGAAGAAATTTGTGGACCAATTCATCATCGACGCCTACGAGGGACGAACTACTGTGATTAACCAGAATTTACCAATTGATGGAATCCGAAGAGTTGCCTCGGACTCGGAACACGTGAATCCGCAAAATGGAACCGAACTCGGGATCGGTCAACGCCGAAGGCACACGCGGGACTGGCCACTCAGGACAGTGCTGCGCACGGATCGGGGCTGCCGAGGACGGCGGGAATGGCGACGGGCGGGTTCGGACGGGGCACCGGAGTGCTCAGCCGGGGATAGCAGCGGTCGGCTGCGGAAAAGGGTACCGGGCTAGGGGGTTCGGCCAGGAAAAGTTTGGAAAAACTAGGTTAGAGAGAAGAATGGGGAAGAAGAATAATACTTGGTTGATGTAGAGAATGATGGATAAAGTAGGGCTTATATAGGAGATTGGGGAGGGGAGTTACCATAGGGAGGAAAACCAACAGCCATGGCCTTGATGGCCGGCGGCTAAGGAGCCGAGGGGTCAAACGGTTGAAGAAGAAGAAAAGGAAAGGCCTTTAGTTTCCTCTTTCCTCATTCTACAGCCACAAGGAATGAATGTTCATTCATGCAAGTTAAGGCCAGTGAGCTAAATGCAACATCCACATTCATTTGTGAATGAAACTCCACAAATGGGCCTTGGGTTTATACACTAGGGTTTTGGGCTTTAAAAGAATAATAGGTTGTGGGCTAAAAATGGGTTTGTAATACATGGGCTATAGGCTCAAAATTTGGGCTACCAAAATATAAATAAATAATTTCTTTTTAAAAAAATTACAACTAATATTTTAAAACCCTAAAATTAATTTTAAAATGTTTTATGTCTCAAATCGGTTTCGGGTCTGGGCTGACAACCAAAAATCCAAGTTATTTAACAAAAGAATTTTTCTTTCTATTTAACTAATATAATAATTTGAATAAAGTAAATAACAAACACAATAAAAAAACTAACTGGAAAATTACGGGTTTCACAAGTTATACATGGAGCAGCCAGAGGAATTCTGTGAGAAGGGCAAGTCACATTTGGTCTACCGGTTGAGGAAGAGCTTGTATGGTCTGAAGCAGGCTCCAAGGCAGTGGTATAGAAAGTTTGATTCGTTTATGGGGGAGCATGGTTATGCACGGACGACGTCAAATCACTGTGTATTTGTGAGGTATTTTATCGAGGATGATTTATTATTTTATTGCTTTATATTGATGATATGCTATTAGTGGGTCGAAATGCCACTAGGATAGCGAAGTTGAAGCTCCAATTGGACGTAGCCTTATCTATGAATGATTTGGGCGCAACAAAGTCTATTCTTGGGATGGAGATTAGCCGAGAGTGAGAGAGAGTCCAAGCTGCTATATTTATCCTAAAAGAAGTACATTCACCGGATACTTCAGCGTTTCGGTATGGACGGATCGAAGAAAGTGAGTTGCCCCCTTGCGGCCCACTTTAAGTTCACTGAGGAGCAGTGTCCATCTACTGAGGTCAAAAAGGAAGATATGGAGTGGGTTCCATATGCCTCAGCTGTGGAAAGCCTTATGTATGCTATGGTGTGTATGAGGCCAGACATCGCTCATGCAGTTGGCATAGTTAGCAGGTATCTTTCAAATCCTAGAAGGGTATATTAGAGTGCGGCCAAGTGGATTCTATTATACCTTCAGGGTACTGCCGATTGGAGACTTTATTTTGGTGGTGACGAACTGAAGCTTTTGGGTATACCGACGCTGATATGGCTGGAGATGTGGACACGAAACGATCGACTTCGGGATATGTGATAATGTTTGTCGGAGGAGCGGTATCGTGGCAGTCGCAGTTGCAGAAGTGTGTTGCCTTGTTGACGACGGAGGCGAAATACATTATGGCGACGAAGGCTTGCAAGGAGCTGCTATGGATGAAGAAGCTATTGTAGGAAATGGGGCTGAAGCAAGAGCAGTATACTTTGCTTTGCAACAGTTAGAGTGCTATTCACCTTGTAAAGAACCGGACATTTCATAGTCGGTCCAAGCACATCAAGACTCGGTATCATTGGATAGGGGATGTTGTTGAGAAGAAGGATGCGATGCTTGAGAAGGTTCATACTGATAACAATGGAGAGGACATGCTCACGAAGGTTCTACCGAGGAGGAAGTTTGAGTACTGCAGACGGATCGTCGGGATGACGAGTTCCTCCACCTAGTTATGAAGGTGAAGATTTGTTGGAGTGGGTAGGGTTCCCAACCTATGTGGAGAATACCCCGGAGTGCGACGAGCACCGTCTGTGTGTCAGAGAAGCTCGGGGAGGTAACGAGCCGGAGATGACGAAGATACTCGGGAGCTACCAGAGGAGCTGCTAAAAGGAGGGGGCAGAGTTCGGGCCGAACTCTGCCCCAGGACAGAGTTCTGGTCGAACTTTGTGTTCTGGTTCCTGAACTGTTCTGTTGCGAAACACAGAGTTCTGGCCAAACTCTGCCCCAGGACAGAGTTCTGGCCGAACTCTGTGTCGTCGGGACTGAAGCATTTTTTAGGGTGATTGATCACCATTGGATCGTATCCAACGGTCCAAGTTTTGCTGTGGATTAGGGGTTTTATACATGATTATTCCTAACCCTAATCACAACACAACATTGAAGAAAAAGAGAGAGGAAAGAGGCAAGAGTGCCATTGCAACTTTGGAGAGAAGAAGGAGGATTGAAGGCCATTTTCGAAGGAGGATCGTGTTCAGGTAATATCTACTCGTCGTCTTTGTTCTTCGTAGCCTTGTAATCATTATTCTTGCTTCTAAGTGTTGCGGGGATCCAATTTGGATCAGAAGAAGTTTGTAGAGGGTGTACTCCTTTATTTCATTAGTGAAGGCTTCTCAGGGTTGGACTCGGATCGTCCGTGATTTTTTCGCAAGGGTTTTCCACGTCAAAAATTCTCTGTGTCTGCGTGGTTTGTTTTGGTGTTTTGGATCGTGCGTTGTATTGCTCGGTTCTCTCGCAGGTACTCTCTAGTTTAGGAAAAGGTTTTCGCATTTCTTTTCCATCACCAATGACGGACCTTTGCCCCAAGATGGAGTTATGAGTGGTGCATATCAACCAATACCCATGTTCTCATGTTATTGATCCTCATGCCGTATATGAGCTCCCTACTTAGAATCTTTGAAATAATAGAATTGGCCTTGGTGACATTGAGTAAGTGCATTTCTCCCATATGCGCTCCCACTTTGTACTCCTCATCATCCATCTTCTCCCTTTGGACGATTGACACATTTGCTCTCTTGGTATTAGGCCAAGAAGGAAAACTCTAGGTCGAGAGCATTTTCCAGTATTCAAAATTATGCTAGTTATATAGTGAAATATATTTCCTTAAGATTATTATATAATTGTTTATCATAAAAGTGAAATATGCAACTAACGATTTTAGTTTTTACCAAAACAATATGGTTTGAAGTTTTAATACAAGAAAAATATGAAGGTAACTTAAGCAACTCTAAAGGGGCGAGTGTTTATCACAATTACCCAATAAACTAAGACTAGTTACCAACTTAAAAATAATAACAAAAGTATGGAAAGTAGATAGAGTAAGAAGTCACAAACAAAAACACTAAGATGTATATTGGTATCCCTCATTGAGGTCTATTCCAGTAACTCTTGCTCGATATTAACCCACTACTGAATAAATAGCATACACTACGCTCTTTGATCCGAAAGCACTGACTTTATAAGCACAATATTTGATCCGAAGAGCTTGCCGACTTCAAACAACCATAACATATATTCAAAGGACTCGCGACTTCAACACAATGATCAATTGAATTGTAACTTGGAAATCGAATCTTTACAACTCTTGAATACTACTTAACGAGACCATACTTGGCACTTATAGCTCAGAATATTTTTGAATGTGAGAGATGATTGAGTGAATGAGTGAATAACAATGGAAAATTCAATGTCTATTTATAGGCTTTTTGTTAACTGGGTTCAGATAGAGTTTGGTTCAAGTTCGGTTTGAATCGAACTCTGGCCGAGTTTTATCACTCAAAATTCAAAGGTTGGATTTATGAAATTTATGGAGTTTTGGTTGGTTTTGATATGGTTTTTGGGTAAGTTTATTTGAGTGGACTTGAATGCTATCTAGTTGTCAAGTGTGACAATTTACATTCATCGTAGACTCAAATAAAATATAAAATACATAATAAAATGAAAAGACCAGATGCAGACTTGAAAGCAGTCTTCTTTACATAGCAACATTGACTTCATGGCAGTTTGATACAAAATGCATTATATCGAATAAAAATTTGGTTACTTATCAAAATCAAGTTTACCAATGCCAGTTGGCCATTAAAATAAAGAAATACAAGTCCGGTCTTCATATTCGATAAGAAGAAATCATCTGTAGTTAATGAAGTAGTGGCAACTTTGACAATCTCCTCCAAGCGGTACTTCTACTAGGAACTCGTTGGTGCACGACCATCATCCAATGATGAACCACGAGATCGAGCATAGGAAACCAATGCAATCAAAAGGAAATACAAAAAAATGTAAAGGATGTATGAACATGTAAGAGTGTTTTAGAGAAGGCATATAGAATAAAAAAATAATGTTCATTTTCCCTTATCGTTCTAGATCTTAGCCACATGTATATGCTAAGACTAATATCATCAATAAACCAAATGAATGGCATATAAATTCAAATTAAACCCTATTTTACTTACTCCATTAAATTATAATAGTAGACATTACCTATGGCTAATAACATGACATTCATGAACCATAAAAATAATTATCATGTGTCGTAACCAATCAATAATAATAATAGTAACTATATATTATTATTATATTATTATTATTATTGAAAATTTTAAGCTTCTAATATAAAATTATAACAAAAAATATGATCCAAACCCAACAATAATCATCTTAAGTCTTAATTTTCAATCTGCACAATGAGTACGCATCGGCCTTCAGCCTTTGAAATACGATCCACTCTTAATTGTTATTCCAACGATTAATTTGAATGTTTGGTTATGGTTAACCGATTATGTTTTGTATTATGAAATTACTAATGATTAAGCAATCACTATATTGTTAATACTTAAACTTAGCATTTCTATTGTGTACTAATCTTATCATCCTTACTACTATGTATATTGTTTTATTCATCTAACATCTACTTTGCAAAAAATCACCAAACTGGAATGGCTCTTGTAGTTACTGAGGAGAGGTATAAGACCGTGGCTGAGTGGAAGATGATCAATGAATCGAGCCATGGGGCGTATTATTCATTCCATTTATTTGATAGAAATTTAGGGGGGCAGTGGGCCCAACACACATGCAATGCAACATGCACAAAGTCTCGTGCGTATCGTCGGGCATCTAAATTTTTTTTTATAAAAAATCAATAAGCAAGATTAAAGATAGGCTTATGCAAATGAAGAAATTATGAGGGGCCAAATACACAGTTAGCCCAAATATTTTTCATAATACCCCATGATATCTCTGAGTCCATGAAAAGGGTGTTGGTGTTACTTTGATAGGTTAGCATACCGTGGGTTGAGGGGCAACGCCCCCATAGGTGTTCGGGAAAAAATCCCCTGAATGCTAATCCAATTTCCAAATCTAGTTTGCTTCGGACAATTGTCATCACAAGAAAATGTCATCTTTCAAACAAAGGAAGAAGTTAATCTATCAAGACGTCAAATCAAAGTAATATTTCTTTTTGTTTATCTTCTATGAATGATTGTAACTCAATAGGTAATGGCAAAATCAAAGTTAAACCAAAACCCTCGACAGCCAATTTCCCAAAATCAGTACTAGGATGATATAATGTCGGTATACCGACGGTACAGTATGGGAACAAAATTTACATCCAGCAAGTTTCTGAACTTTCTAGTAGCACAAAAGTTGTCACCACTGTATACCATATGATTACCATGTGTATTTTTGTTCAACATTTAATGCTATGAATGCTAGAAAATTAATAATTTATAGTCGTTACTATGCAGATCAATATACCGCTTGTAGAGTACGAGTTATATTATTTTGGGCTTTTTGTTATCCTATATAAGACTTTGTTGTCAACTTTTGTAAACCACTTCTTAGAGTTTAAAATTTTTGTCATATAAAACCTCTTCATATATACAAGAGCTTTTATTTGCCAAATCTATTTGAGATAAGAGTTATTGAGTTGTAAATGAGATCTTCAAATGATTATAAGAAGACCAAAATTATTTCTTGTAAGAGGTAGAATTCCACTAGCCTTTGTAATATTGCATAGAAGTCCGTAAGCTCTTGAATCAAAGTTCGTGTGTAAGAAGTCGACGATTAGGGATGGTAACGGGGCAGGGCAGGGTCGGGGATCATACCCTCCATCCTCATCCCCGAGTAATGTTCAAACTCCCTGTTGGGCACGTACGGAAGCGTTTGCCAACCCACCTGACCAAAACCAACCCCCGTCTAACGGACATCAAGCGCAAGATGAAGACAAGTATATGGCGGTGACATACATCACCTGGACAAATCCTAACCTTTAATAACTCAGATGAAATTACAAGATTGACAGAACTAATGTTTAACCCTTTGTACTAATAGGTTCAACCCCCTCACCACTCTTAAGAAAAAAAATAGAAGATTACAATTGAGATCACTCACCAACTCACAACAATCTCCCTAACCGAAATTGACGACACCTCGATTAGATCTTCTTCTTCCTCCTGTCTTGGATGACGAAGTCCTAAGAGCAAAGTATGGACTTTCTCTTAGATTTCCTTGTGAACAAGCATCCTGAATCTCTATTTTTGTACTTTGTACTTATTCTTTGTGCCTCCACCCTCACCCATATATATAGGATGAGAAAATCCTATTTTAGGTCATAATATGATTTCTTAATTAGGAAGCCCTCCAATAAGAATCCTATTACACCTAAAATAGCCCATTAATTATTATATTTTAGATCGTAATAGGATTTCCTAAAATAAGAATCCTATTATATCTAAAATAGCACAACACTAATTGTGGACGTCCAAATCTAATCAAATTAAATCAAATATTTAATTAGATTTGGATTCCACAAGTATGTTGTTACCAAATTCAGACTGGACCCCAACAATCTCTCCCTCCAGTCTGATGAGAGGGTATTGACCCCATGGGTCCTCAACTGGACTCCATGTCTGTCGTCCCACGAAAATTCCTACTCCTTTATGCCACTGACTTTCGATCCCCGAGTTGCTTTGCATCTTCCTTTGTCTCTAGCTTCTCGATAGTCACGTTGACGCTAGCTGTTATGCGTAGCACCTCCTGTACCACTGGGATCCTATCGATATCAATGACATGATCAAGATCGAAGTCCCTGATGATCAACCTTTCTGTAAGTCTTGACTGATTGTCCCCGACTTCCGTCTTCCACCGGAAAGTGTTAACATTTTGATGCGCTTCTTCACCCTTGGCTGGCCCAACCAAGCGGACGTGCGGTTCTCACAAGATTCGAACTCCTGAATCTGCCAACATTCGTATCCGAACTTGAAGCTCCCCATACACATGCATCCTCGAGCAGAACATCACGTATTATGCATGCCGTCAATGACCCGCAGCTCTCTTTGAACTGTGTAAAAAATAATGCTCCTGTCTCAGATTGAGTTTGCTGTAAAACTTGATCTCCTTCCTGGCTTCGAACAGCTAAAATCGATGTCGCTCCGTAAAGATTTGGCAAACTACCTGTCGCCAAATCTGGATCCGTAGAGCAACCCCCCATGGAAACCGACAAGCTCTCATGAGACCGATAGACTGACCCTCAATCTTTGACTCATCACCATCCGTCGCTTTGTCTCGATGAACCAAATCTCTGTAACCTTCAAAGCATCTAGAAGTCCCTCCTCAACAAGTTTTCGACGATCCATATCCTGTCGACACCCTCGAGTCGGACACGAGTCAGACACGCCCAGCTTACGTTGGAAGACTCAACGTAGTAAGCTGTACCAAGCTAGGGAAACTAACAAGTCAATATGAATAAGTACAAATCACAGTATTATAAGCGATCCCAGAATAACACCATAATCCACAAATCCATACACCGTAAAGGTACCAGAGTCAACAAGATAAAATACGCTATGAACTCTAAGAAAACAATATCTAGGAGTAAAGCTAAACAGTCTAAACCTGAAGCCTCTAGCTAAGTCATGTCTCCATCCTGCTCAGCCAAGATCCTAGGCTCTGGCCCATAAGGTAGAACAATATCCTGCAAGTACACTTGTAACATATCCAGTCAGGAGCGGAGCAAAATACAGTTTAGGTGAACAAGAACATCATGATATGAAAAGTACAAGAGAACGTGTAAAGCACAGAAAAGAACAGGAAAGTACATGAATGTAAAGTACATGAAATAAAGTACAAGAATGTAAACCATGAACCTGAAGTACAAGACATGACATGTGCACAATATTTGAAATACAACTAGCCTATGTGACCGGCTGGGATAAGTACAGAAATAAGCACATGAGTACATGAACAAGGGTACGGCTTAGGGCCCGCGTACACAGTACGAAGCCTAAGCTATCAACATAAATTTCTGATATCTGGGTTTGGTCACATAGTTAGTGTATTTTTTCTCTCTGGCCACAAGTGAGTACAAGAACATAAAAATATAGGAGAACATGATATCGTATCATGACGTGTCACAAGAAAAGCACAGGATACGAATGAAAATGAACATAAACCATAGAATGTACTTATCTTGCTCGAGGTGATCGGGAATAGGAAGTAGAGCTGTGTGTCCACCTGGTTTTAGTACAAGTTGGTTAATTTCGAAACAATTATTAATTAGCTATCTTATCTTTAACCACAACTATATCTATTTATAACCTATACTTTATTACAAAGTATAGATAACTAGATATAGCATTATTAACTATACTCCTGAAGCTTAGTATAAATTAATCAAATTCTACCTATTACACCAGCTATCTTAGTTTAGTCAATAATTCAATTATTCCTTAAGTTATCCATTTAAGAAACTAACTTCCATTCTCTAGCAAAACTCATAACTATATATACTAGGGATTATACATCTACTACTCCTATAAAATTGCTAGTAAATCAATTAGTTGATCGTTATAAAAATATTAATACTTTTTTTTGACAAAATGCTTAAGAGAAAATTTAGCAAAGCTTAGGGCATAATTTATCTAAAGATCAATATTAGCTAGCTCAAATGATTCTGAATTAAAATCATTTTATAAGCAAAAGTAGGATGAGTTTTATAGGCACATATATAATTTGAAATATCATTTAGAATAGGTTAGTCTTGAATAATAGAAACTAAGTACTCATATTTCATAATCTCGGCAAACATGAATGAACCTAACAAAATATACATAATACTTTAGCAACTGTTATATAATTCCAGAGCCCACTTGTTCTCCAAATAATTCATTGAACCTCCTATGTTCAAATGGCAGAATCTTCCTAACCTTTCTGCCAATCAAAATGAATCTCATCTGTAATCAGCTAAGAAAATTGCAACACTACTCCCATTTGATTATACAAACTATTGAATCCCTTGCACATAAGTTGACCCCCTTCCCATGCCTAGGGTTTTCAAATGTTAAGAAGGAAAAACTCCATAATAATAATAAGAATTTTACAAAAAAACCAATGAATCAAAACATCAGATGAGTCCAACTATCCTCCCCGCACCCGACACAAATCTGGACACAACCTACTAGATCACCAACTGCTATTAGCCTCTTCCACAGTAAAAACACATAGAGAGGAAAAATAAGTCACAGAACACTAATAAAATTTACAACCAAATTGAATAAAATCAAAAAGGATAAATCTGCTGAATCAACACCCAGGAAAGCTCTTCAAAGAAAAAGTCCAGCACTCAAGTTATTTATATCTACAACCAAATTGAAGAAGGAAACATGAATCAATGGATTGCTAAGTATAACCCCGCTCTTGCTAAGATTCCAGTCGACTACAACGGTACGACTCCATCAAGTAGGACACACACATGAACACAACACAAATAGATGCAGCATGTACCCCGGACACGAATCAACTCCAATTAAGCACAGACACGAACCAACGCCAATTAAGCACGGACATCCGTAATAGAATTATGATCAAACACACAAGTGGCAACTGTGCATAAGAATTGAACAAAAATTACCTCAAAGAAACCTGGAACAAAAATAGACGCAATGGTACACAGCCCTTCGATCTCACCAAAAATCCAACTGTCATGCCAGAACGAATCAGGTCTAGACATGAAAGGAATATAGCACAATCAAGTACTCAGCCTCTCAAAATTATCATTAACAAAATGATCGACTAAACTCAAAATTAGTTCAACGACAAACAACTAAAAATATTCCAAATCGATCAAGCATGCAAAACTACAACTCACCAGAACTCGTGCTCTGATTTGAATGAAAATTCTCAACCTACTCCTCCAAAATATGATCAACAGTCTGATCTGTCGATTTAAGGGTTCAAAAAAGGATGATTCAGATCTGACACCAAGAACACTTTGAATCGAACTTATAAAGGAAGAATACTCACCGATCTGGTTTCCAAAAATGTAGTCCTCCAACAAGGAATTAGACTAAGCTTCGAGCACTCGAGCTGCCAATCATGAATCGGACACAGATTTCAAACAGGAATGAATGACACCAAACATAAAATCGAGAAACAAGAGTTTGATCACAAACCTCACAATCTATGAAGGAGATCGATCTCTCACGAGAGACTTGACCCCTCCTCAGAGCTCAATCGCCAGATTGACACGCGCCGTCGCGTTCAGCCTTCGAGAGGTGTCGCTGCGCCTAGGCCTCGATCGCCGGAGCTGTCCTCATGGTGTCTTGGCCTTCGTCGGAGGAGTAGATCCTCACCGCCACCATCGCTCTTGATCGCCGAAGGGAAAGAATTTAGGGTTAGGGTTCGGTTGGCTTTAAGGAAAGCGATCTGGAAAAAGAAACTGAGCTATTCGAATTGATGTTGGCTGAGAATGAAGAGAATGGGGACTTTCTCTCTCCAGCCCCTTATATGTATAACCAATATTGTTTTACAAAAGCCCCCCTCTGCAAATAGTGTTTAGGCAGAAAATCATCCCCCTTTTCACCATTTGCATAAATACAAAAATTAGTTAAAAAATGTTAGAAGGTTACAAATGGTTTAGAAAGAGTGGGGACCACAATTAGTTTGTTACAACTAACTTTTGAATTTTAAATCCTGCTCTTAAGTCCATTCCCTCCAAAATATTTATGAAAGCTTATTATTTGAAATTCAAATAAACAAATCAATCATTAATCAGAAGATAGATTCACGATTTTCCAAAAATTGACAAAGTGGGGTGACAAATCTCTCCCCCTTAAAATAAATTCGTCCTCGAAATTTGAAGACAACAATTTTTTTTAAAAGCAAAATCACGATGAATGTTTAAACACAAGTCATTTATTTAAAAT
>JANAVB010026534.1:0-49083 GCA_029216955.1 Iris pallida
TTAAGAGGCTATGTGTGTATGTGAACATGGAAAAGGGGCAAGTGAGGGTTAAATGGGCATACATAGTGGATACATATCAAAGAGTGTCAAAGTATAAGTGAACAAAGTGTCAAGTGTGATAGTGTCAACATATATAAGGGGTACATGAGGTAATAGGATTTTGTTAACATAGAACATTACATCACATTAACTTGTATATTGCATACATTACATCTATTATTATATTACATTCATGCTGCATTCATTCATTCATTTATTCTCTTGCACCACCATATGCACCACCTTACATACTATGGAACCTACATATTTATTACAAGCCATACTTATACATGCTTACATTAGATAGGATACTTACACCTCATACATCATTTATTTAAACAATTACTCATTCTTGCATTCTCTATTTAATTACATAATGATATACATTAACATGGGTTAAAATCAAATAGAACATTATATTACACACAAGGGTGCACAAAATGCATATGCCGAATAGTAACTCCTACTAATAATCAATACTGTACCACTCAGCATGAATTAAATCTAGGATTAAAGTATGTTATAGATCTATGCGTTAACTTTCCGAAACTTCAAACGGATCGCGTTTTCGTTTCCGGAAACTCCCGAAATCGCAAAAACACCGAGAACGCATTTGTCTTTCGTACAGCTGACACTCAAATAATTCTCCAAAAAGTTACAGAAAGATTTAGCCTATTAATACATGTTTTTGGAAATCTAACTTCAATACGCTTCTTTTAAAAAAAATGGAAGATTAAACCGAGCTTTGAGCTAGAAGTTATGACATTTCTAAGTTATGACTGAAATTAAAAACGTACATAAAAATCATGACGGATTTGGGTAGTTTGAGACAAAAGAACACAAGTATATAACATAATATCAAGAACTCACTCTCTACACTAATATATATATATATGAGACACTATAGAACACATCTCCAATACAAAAATATGAGATTAAACATGTAATAATTTATTCATACATCAACAACACATAGTGTGTCCAAATTTGTGATTTTTCTACATGGACACAACCACAACACAAAGGACACTCCTATGACCTCCAAATGGACACGAAATGGACACAAATAGAGATACAACCATGGGGGCATTCCTATGGGTTCAAAATAGATCTATATGCATAAGGAAATGAAAAGGAGAAGGAATTTATACCTCCCGGTAGATCGAATCGAAGAAAAGCCTTCCCGGAGCGACACCGACACGTAGAGATTCCAAAAGGACACGAACGAGCTCCGAATCCTCCCAAACTTGGGTAGCTTCCTCCTTGGCTAGAATGGAGAAGGAAATAAGAAAATTTGGTGGTGAAATGGGAGGATTTGGTGGAGAAATTGCTAGGGATTGCTCTCTAGGAATTTGGGGAAGAACAAGAGAGAGTGTGGATGAGAATAATGAAATGAACTTGAGCCTATCCTCTCCCAAAGTGGCTGGCCATATGGGGCTATTTGTCCTATTATGGTAAGGTCCAAAATGCCCCCCACTAACCTATTCTATGAGTATTAGGAAAGGGCTAATTGGTTGGGGCTAAATTAGTCATTCTAAAGTCTCTAATCACACCTTATCCATAATAATTAGTCTAACCTCTAACTAAAAATTTCTATCATGTGGACTAAATTTAAAATCATGTGGGCCATGTCTAACTAGTGTGTGGGTCCCACTAGAGTTAAACCACCCCCGGGTCCCCGTTTCAAGTCGGATTGAGTTGAAATTCGAACCCGACTCAAATAACCCCAAAACAATATCATAAATAATAAAATAATATCAAAATAATTCAAAGAGGTCAAATGCAAAATATCCTTAGCCAAAAATAATATTAAATATCATAATCACATGGTTAGGCTCTAGGTCATACAGTCTCTAGGGTTTCACTAGCAAAACGTCAAAACCACAAGTCATTGATTTAAATAATTTTAAAATAATTTAAAATCACCAAAATTATATCATGAATTAAATATCATTATTAAAATAATTATAAACACGAAATTTCAAAATTACTCTCATTGGAAAACTGGGTGCTACAACTCTACCCACCTTAGAAAAATTTCGTCCTCGAAATTTAAGATCGATAGCACTCCTTCTACACAGCCTCTAACCTACCCAATATCTAAGGTAACACTTCCTAACACTGGAATAATAAACGGACATCTAGATAGTGTCAATCTAGGAGTACCTCCAACACTGCTCTACTGTACGGCGGTAATGGAACTTCAATAAAATGGACTGGAACCTATATCCAAGGGACTGGACCTATTTTAAAGTGGTCTTAACTAAGGATGGAAAGAAACTGATCATAGGCTATAGGTATGCTCAAACTATTATCTTCCTATTAACCATCTATTAATACATTCTATTACCATAGGACGATGCATTACTAAGACATATAGGCTCCTATCTCTCATAACACATTTATACTCACCAAAAGACTAGTACATCCTATCAAGGCTGATACTATAATCTTTCATAAATCTCATAAGCTACATGTTTATAGACACACATCCCCACATCAAGGACTAACCTATATATATCTACAACAGATACTAATGGGGTGACGTCCCTATTTCCCAACAATCAAGGTCTTAAGAAAATTTATCTAAATGCAATTTGAAGGAATAGTATACAAGGTCAGGGCATACCATAGAAGTTGGAAGTCTCACCTAGGTACACTAATCATTCAAGGTCAAACAGTACTATGGTATCAACACACAAAACAATCTAAGGTGTCCTCATTGGAAAGGTAAGGTAATAACAATCATCAAGTTTTAGGGCTGTCTACCATCCTATATAAAAATTGATCATTAACAAGCAACTAAGAAATTATTAAAAGGTTACTATTCCATAAAATGGCAAAAATTGAAAATTTAGGCACAACAAATCACAAATAGATTTTTGTCTTGACACGATCTAAGTTGATCAATTTTGGGATAAACGAGATTTGGGCAAGAAGGGAAATCAATGAAATCAAAGTATGAGCACGAGATCCAATGATGGAGATTCAGGTCATGATTAAATTTAATTCGACTGAGTACGAATACGAGGTTCATAGGCGATGAAAAGATTTTGAGGAGAATTGTCAAGGCTGTCGCGAATGAGACTCTAGGGTCATGTTTAACTATGTCTCCATTCTCGTAGATTGATACATGAAAAAGCGAACCAAAGTGCAATAGGTTGATCAGACCATCATGTACCGATTCTGATTAGACAATATGTTAGTGGGTGGCCACCCAATAAAATATGTCATGACCAAGCTCGAAAATAGATAGCTTGCAAAACTAAGGCTAATTTAGCAGCACAAGATATAAGGGTGGTAATGATGAAAGAAATTACATAGTCCAAGGTTCTTAACCAACGGATCAAGTAATCAGATAAGGTACAAGGTTAAGCATCTAAGGAAACAAGCAGAACACCATCACATGTCGGGTCGAAAGAGTCAAGGCTGGATTTCTAATTGAAATAAGAAAAATTTAGTATAATGGTAGAGGTTATAGTTTAGCCAGTTGACCAGAAAATTATATCAAGAAAATAGAGTACAAGAAGACGGGTTTTAGTGGGACATGATATACCTACACGAAGGTGAACTCGTCTAGGTCTTGCATATAAGACTTGTTGGAGGGTAACAGCTAGTATTACATTCCGAATATCAAAGTCACGATAAGGAACGTCCAAGGATCTCAATTAGAAAGTGGGAGTTCAAGTGGTAATTAATACACAAAAATAATGAAGATCGAGTTAGTCATCTGCTTCTGATACTCTTAAGTTCATCTGGTCATAACTTGCCAATCATATCTTTACCTCACCAGTCTCCATATAAAAATTTAACCTTTACTTAAACCCTTACCATAACTACCATAGGTAATTCCCAATTTTCAAACACCACTCGTGAAGCACAACCCTCACATTTAGGAATCAACATTAACCATTTATTTAAATTTCCAAGTTCTTTCACCTTGTCTTAAATTTGACCCAAAACCTCTAAATCCCGTTTACGAATTCCTTGAACTTGTTCAAATTGTTCTCCTCGTATTATTTAATTTAAATCTCTAGGCCTTACAAAACTTATCTTCCATCATAAAATCAACTTTCGTATTTTCTTCGACATACACCCTTGAATATTATTCTCCTAAAAATATTTCACAACAATCTCTAAACTTCCATAACTTTGTGTTCTCTCTATCCCTAGTCATTTCCTCGCAACATCTTGTTTAATATCCTTATTAAACATAATTAACTTCTCTTTTCCATTACTAACCTTCTACATAGCTTTAGGGTAAAACCTTCCAAGAATCAATAACCAGAATTTCGTGGTTCTCCAATCTAGGTTGACCTTGAATATCCTTATCAGTTTTGAATACACCTATAAACTATCTCATAACCCCAAAATTTTCTCTAAATGTGATTGTTTCCAGATTGGCAGTATACATCTCTTTATTCTATTCGAGACCTTTACCATATTTCTATCTCAAGTTTCTATATGGAACACTCCACATTTGATTTCCTTTAGATCATCAATATAACCAGTTACGTCTTCTCTGAGCTACATGATTTACGTCACTTCATTAGCCTTTCCCATGCAAAAGATACGAAGATTCAAGGATTTCGATGTACATCTGGTAGGGATGACAAGATATGGGTAATTAATGTAATGAGACAGAGTGTAAGATAAGAGGTAAATAAGAATTCAAGAATAATGGCGAGAAAGAATAATGAATATGTTCCTTCTCATCGGTTTAAAAGAGAGGAACCCATCAAGCTTAAATTCAATAGTAAGGAATGAGGGTGAATCCAAACAAGAGGAAAAAGAATTCCAATTGAAGTTCAAAATGAGTTTCTCAGGGGTCGTCCCAGAAATCTCTCAAAGAATCATAAGTGTGATTGAGTACCTTGGATTTGAAAATATTAATCGAAATACAAAATTAAATCAACAACTACAAAATTTTATCAAAATTATCAACTAATACCAGGATTCAAAGTTCTACAATGAATCCACAAAATCAAATTCAAATCAAGGAAAAAGGTGAATCAAAACAAGGAAAAGGAGTTTAAATCGGAATTCAAAATGAGATTCTCAAGGGTCATTCCAGGAATCTCTCAAGGAATCCTAACAGTGATTAAGTATCCTCTCATCCTAACATCTTAATTTATATATCTTATAGCAGGCTCGTAGTAGTACAACTAAGTCATTGCGCTACTACGAAATCGCACTAATACGAATCTAGACCTGCATGGGCCACCACTAAAAATGTGTCACGACCCGCACCCTAGAGTTAGGACACGAGAACGTAACAACGCCCAGCCTACGCCGTAGTGTCGACGGTAGAACGCTGTCCTAGGTCTCAATGCATCTAACAGTATAAGACTAAACAGTTTATACTCCCCGAATGGGGGTGACATAGCAGAATGTAAACTCAGTTATATCTAAGGTAGAGCATAAAGGAAGATAGATAAAACATGAAATCCAAAATAGGTACAACAAGAGAAATCTAAGTGTCTAAGATACACAAATCCAAAAATACATCTCAAATCTCCAACTCAGATACAGTAATCCATAAAGTAAATACAACTCCAGACAATTGAAAATAGCTAACTAAACAACCTCTAATGTGCCTCCTCTAGGCTAGCAGGCAATTTCCAAGCTATCTGTAAAATTTATCAACGGGTCCAGTCAGGACAGGAGCGAGTACAGTACATCTCAACAATATCATAACAGGTTAGAAATATAAACATGCTAGAGAGTAAGATACATGATCTGAAGAAATAACATGATGAAAAGAGAGAGACTGTAAGTAAATAGCTACAATATATAGAGAACTATCAGTGACTAGTGATTCAGAGCACAAGATGGTTATGTAAACGGCACGATGTTGTACACGAGTAATCTACAGAGGTTGTACACGAGTAATCTACTGGATTGATTACATAACCACTTCTACTCCCCGCCCCAATCAATACACAAGGATCAAGCTAAGTTATGTTATTGCACACGAAGTATTGTCGCACGAGATCATGTAAATACATGAATATACACGATTTCACACGATTTGTACACGAATGTCACGAATACAAGGAGTACACGATGCTCACGATAAAGTACACGAGTCAAACTAGGTCAAACTAGGTCATGTCCTAACCCAGCAAGTCTTACTAGGCCTAACCAAGACTATCCTAGCAAGCACACATCAATACAAGGCTATACAAGCCAACATACACCTAACTCTATATAGCATGCAATTATTCAATACTCAATAGACAAGAATTCACATTGGATATACACTAGGTAATCTATTACTTTAAGCTATATATGTCTACACATATACACATGCATATATTGGTATTCAACATTAGGTCTATAATCATGGTATTTCAAATGGTTATATAAACTTATATTACAACACAATATGCTAACATATATATATACATACATAGCTAAGTTAACTATATTCATAAATACTTATTTAAGAGGCTATGTGTGTGTGTATGTCAACATGGCAAAGGGCAAGTGAGGGTTAAATGGGCATACATAGTGTATACATATCAAAGAGTGTCAAAGTGTAAGTGAACAAAGTGTCAAGTGTGATAGTGTCAACATAGTGTAAGGGGGTACATGAGGTAATATAGGATTTGTGTTAACATAGAACATTCCATCTCATTAACTTGTATATTGCATACATTACATCTATTATTATATTACATTCATGCTTGCATTCATTCATCATTCATTTATTCTCTTGCACCACCATATGCACCATACATTACATACTATGGAACCTACATATTCATTACAAGCCATACTTATACATGCTTACATTAGATATGATACTTACACCTCATGCATCATTTATTTAAACAATTACTCATGCTTGTATTCTCTATTTAATTACATAATGATACATTAACAAGGGTTAAAATCAAATAGAATATTATATTACACACAAGGGTGCACAAAATGCATATACCGAATAGTAACTCCTACTAATACAATACTGTACCAACTCAGCATGAATTAAATTCTAGGATCAAAGTATGTTATAGATCTATGTGTTAGCTTTCCGAAACTTCAAACGGATCGCGTTTTTGTTTCCGGAAACTCCCAAAATCGCGAAAACACCGAGAACGCGTTTGTCTTTCGTACAGCTGACACTCAAATAATTCTCCAGAAAGTTACAGAAAGAATTAGGACTATTAATACATGTTTTTGGAAAGCTAACTTCAATATGCTTCTTTTAAAAAAAATAGGAGATTAAACCGAGCTTTGAGCTAGAAGTTATGACATTTCTAAGTTAGGACTGAAATTAAAAACGTGGATAAAAAATGACGGATTTGGGTAGTTTGAGACAAAAGAACACAAGTATATAACATAATATCAAGAACTCACTCTCTACACTATATATATATATGAGACACTATAGAACACATCTCCAATACAAAAATATGAGATTAAACATGTAATAATTTATTCATACATAACAACACATAGTGTGTCCAAATTTGGGATTTTTCCACATGGACACAACCACACACAAAGGACACTTCTATGACCTCCAAATGGACACGAAATGGACACAAATAGAGATACAACCATGGAGGTCATTCCTATGGGTTCAAAATAGATCTATATGCATGAGGAAATTAAAAAGAGAAGGGATTTATACCTCCCGGTAGATCGAATCGAAGAAAAGCCTTTCCAGAGCGACACCGACACGTAGAGATTCCAAAAGGACACGAACGAGCTCCGAATCCTCCCAAACTTGGGTAGCTTCCCCTTTGGCTAGAATGGAGAAGGAAAGAAGAAAATTTGGTGGCGAAATGGAAGGATTTGGTGGAGAAATTGCTAGGGATTGCTCTCTAGGAATTTGGAGAAGAACAAGAGAAGAGTGTGGATGAGAATAATGAAATGAACTTGAGCCTATCCTCTCCCACAGTGGCTGGCCATATGGGGCTATTTGTCCTATTATGGTAAGGTCCAAAATGCCCCCACTAACCTATTCTATGAGTATTAGGAAAGGCTAATTGGTTAGGGCTAAATTAGTCATTCTAACGTCTCTAATCATACTAACCTTATCCATAATAATTAGTCTAACCTCTAACTAAAATATTCTATCATGTGGACTAAATTTATCATGTGGGCTATGTCTAACTAGTGTGTGGGTCCCACTAGAGTTAAACCACCCCCGGGTCCCCGTTTCAAGTCGGATTGAGTTAAAATTCGAACCCGACTCAAATAACCCCAAAACAATATCATAAATAAAAAATATCAAAATAATTCAAAGAGGTCAAATGCAAAAATATTCTTAGGCCAAAAATGATAAAATGTCATAATCACATGGTTAGGCTCTAGGTCAAACAGTCTCTAGGGTTTCACTAGCAAAACGTCAAAACCAAAAGTCATTAATTTAAATAATTTTAAAATGATTTAAAATTACCAAAATTATCATGAATTAAATATCATTATTAAAATAATTATAAACACAAAATTTGAAAATTACCCTCATTTGAAAAACTGGGTGCTACACTCGTCAGCCGTTGTTCCCGAAGTGCACCCTGATGTCCGTCCTGCCCTTAACGGTAAGGGTTGTATTTGGATACATTGAATCCTAAGAATCCATGGCTCTGTTGCATATTCATGCACAAGCCTTCACCCAAGTTCGGCTATGATAGAGCCGCATATGCTGTTTGGGCTGCATGACCCTCTCATATCCGAGCCGCATAGGAGATACCCTATGTTTGAGCTACATGAGAGGGTTTTGAGCCACATGAAGTCTCCCTTGAACGGAGCCGCATAAGCTTCTAACCGCATATGTTCGGTTGATCCGCATACGCTTCTAACAGACTGATCCGTATAGCGCTTCAGTGCCACAAAAGCTCTTCTGTTTAGAACCGCATGTGCTCGATTGATCCGCATAAGCTATCGAACTAATGTCATATGGAACTCCCAAATTGATTTAGGCCGCATGAGGCTGTGTTGGCTGAACCACATAAGCTCCCTTGGGGCCGTGCCACCTGAAACCTAATTGTAATTGAGCCGCATAGGGCTTCGTTTGATCCGAGCCGCATAGGCTCGTAGGGACTTGAGTTCAGCAACCAACTTTTGATCCTGTTTTGTGTTGTCCTTTTTCAGTGAGCCTTCCAACCAACCCAGCGGGAGAGCTTCTTGTAGGTTCAGCTCAGTTTGCTGTGGGCGTACGGCTCGACGACTTAAGTTGACATATAGTGGATCAGCTTCCCACTAACGAACCTAGGAAGAGGGTGGCTGTCATTAACAACCAACCTTTCCACTTTCTCTGTTCCATGATGAATTCGGAAAAGCTGGATGGAGAATATCTGAAACCGGCTTTTCTCTTTGGGGATGCCTTTTCCATAAAGAACTCCTGACTGCTGGATGTTTCTGAGAACTGGGATTTTTCTGTAGACGGAGTGGCGATCCATATCCCCGAGATGGAGCGGCATTATCCCCTCTCATGGTTTAACATGGTACCATTGGGCAGGACAATGGTGGGCTCTCTGACTCCCACCCAACCGAGAATATTTGTGGGCAACATCTACTACAACAGGCGTACCAGTTCAGTATGTGCGGGCAAGGATTCAGTTGTCGGAGTGTGATGGGGCTGCTCCCTGGCACTTTTGTAAACATGACTGGTCCTAACTTACTTTTACTCGAGCTGATACTTTTCTGAATCAGCTCGCTCGCAAGGGGTCTTATCCTATGGGCAGGTTGTCGTTGCTGAATTGGGTAAACCCCATTCCTACATGGGCCAATCTTACCTCGTGGATCCTGAGGAAATATGGGGAATCCCTTCGGGAAATTGACCTTTACTATGCCGTCCGGGGCACCTGTTACGGGTTGCCTATTAATAAGCCTTTGTTCATGGCCCTTTTGGAGCTGTATAACCGGCGTACGGGGACTTTCTTCGTGCCCGGGGGAGAGTTGGGACTTGCTCTCCATGAGATGCATGCTGTTTCTAAACTGCCGTGGGAAGGTGAGACTTTTGAAGTATACACTCCACGAACGAGGAGTTCGATGATCTGGATCGACGATTCCTGGGTTTCGTTGCTGTGTATCGGAACTTCTGTGCCACCATAGCATCTGTCACCAGGCTGCTATTAAAAAGGAGAATAGTTCGGAAGGGAGTGCCCCCCATACCACGGCCTGGGTCGCGTATCTGTTCATATTACGTCCTTCCGGCCGAGTTTCTTCTCGGCATCCTCAAACCCAAATAGAGATAAGGGACCTGAAGTTGAATACAAAAAGGTCGAGGTCCAAACGCGACAGATTTGGGAGTCGCACTGACTCCTTCAGTTATTTCCACTACGGTACCCGGGAGATGTCTGAAAAAGCAGGTTTTAGCCGGGTTCTTGATGGTGTGGCTACGGAATTGCGTAGTCTCAGGAGCGGCAGGTTCTACCAGAAGGATCAGCCGCCACTTCATCCTCCCGGCGGTGAAGCTGGTTTTCAAAGTCAGGCTGGCCCTTCTTCTTGCTATGGTGTGTAGTATACATCACGGCCTCCGTGCCTTTTCGTCTAAAGTCATTGTTTGCGAGACGATGTTGGGCTTTGAGCGGATAGAACTACCCTACCATTACCTCATGGGGTGGTTATTGATGCACTATCGGTCATTAATGAGGCCAGGAACTGATGAAGATGTTATTGTTGATGACGCCTTCCTTTTCCGATACCGTCATCAGCCTTGGGAGCACGATACCATGCCGGCCTGCCGGAGGGCGTTGGCGAGGGTTGATGGGCCCGAATTCTTTGTATCTCTTCCTGAATTTACTCCTAGAGAAGTGAGGGAAGTACATATTAACGGCGTTGATCCTCCCCAACTTTTATCTGAGAGGATGCTTTTTTGGCTACGTAATATTCGCCCTGCGCACCTAGTATACCGTTATCGAAATAACGTATACCTGGAGCCTTATTTGCCCAGTAGATTTTCTCGTCAATTTGGGTATAGTCAGCTGTTCCTCGATTGTCCCAGCGCTTGCCTGGGCTTTGAGGGCAGCGTACTCGATGGCATTCGGGCTTGGCATTATTATAATTCGGTCCATACTCGGGCTAGCTTCTCGGTCCCTGATGCTAAGACAGCAGGGGATATTTTGTACATAGCGGCCCTTTATCATGTCGCAGCGAGCAAGCCTCCTGTCGACTTTAATATAAATACTAGCTTCATTACTGGCACTGGTTTGGCTGAGAAGCCAGAGGGATCCAAGAAGAGGAAGAGAGGAGCGAACAGGGTTCTAGTACCGGACTCAGAGTCCACTATGGCGGACGAGAAGGATGATGAACAAGACGCCGATGACTCATCGCGTTCTTTGGACGAGGAAGTTGGGAATCAGCCCCCTATTATGCCAGATGAAAGGGTGGCGGGTCAGCCGCCTACTTGGTCTACCGAGGTGGTGGAGGATCAACCATCTGTAGTGCCTGGCCCTTCGCGTAAGCGAAGCAGGCACGTGTTTGCCGCTGACGGCCGAACCTACTCCACAAAGCACGCTACGGTAAGACATCGTAGGCTGTTTATTGATGATGTTGACGTTGTTTCTGAGGTGATTTGAGTTTCGACTACCTCCTTTCTTCTTCTTCTATGTTATGGCCTAATCATTTTTTCCTTTTGCTCTTTATAGACGTCAGATGAGTTTGCTTCTCAGGACCCGATTGCCGAGGTTGATCCGGTCCTGTCCCATTTGGTCAGTAATATGTGCACTGCTATCATTGCTGCTGGGGTTCTTCCAGAATCGGTCGAGGAGTCTCACCTTGCTGGGACCTCAACTCAGGGGGATGGGGGTTTTACTGCGCCCGTCCTTGAGACATCTGAACTCCAACAGGATGACACTGTCCTGGCTGGCTCCTTTTCAAGGATGGCCGTGACAGAGAATCTAGTTGAATTCAGATCAGAAGCTGTGGGTGGGGAAACTACGCCGGCTGTGAACGAACCGCAGCCTCCACGCTCTTCCCCTGGTAATACAAGCCAAACCTTAACCTATGAATAAGCCTGTTTACTCCGTCATCCTATCCTTCGGATTACGTCGATTAATGGTGGCTTTGGATGTTCAGGTCCCAACCCTTTATTGCTGGTGACGGACATTGCCGGGGTGGACCCTACCGGAGGGGATCCGATGGCACCTCTTTGCATTGAGGGGCCTCATCTGGATCGAGTTCGGGAGCCCAGGTAGCAGTACAGCTGGGACAAGGGACGATGCTTCCTGCGCCTTCTTCTGCGAATATAGTTTCGGGGGTTAACCTTTTCGCCCTGCCAAGCATCCAAGCTCTTCGGGCGGCGGAAGAGGAGCTAGCCGCTATTCAAGTATCTTTTCGTACGGAATTTGCTTCTTTGGTGGCGGGGACGGTCAGTTCTGAAGCTACTCCTTCGGTACTGCCTGTCACGCTCCCTTTGACGCCATCTTTCACAGAGGTTTTGGATGAGGTGTCCCGGGATGTGGTCGACAGTTTCCACCGCCACCTGAGGAGGGGGATCGAGGCAGCTATGGAAAGGGGGACTCCCTTTACTCTGGCCCGTCAATGCGCTGGTGGCCAGATCAATATCCTTAGGACACTCCCTGGTGGAGGGGAACTGGCTCTGCTTCTGGAGCCAAAATTGTTAGAGGCTGATCGTCTCGTGGCCCAATTTCGCAGGCTGCAGCAAACTGATTTACCCGCGGCGATAAACCAAGAGCACAATTTCCTTGTTACTACGGTAGAAAAGGTAAAGATGGCCCGGGAGTCGCTCAAGTCGGCCATATTGAAGGACCGTCGGGATCTGACTCGGTTATACGATCAATAGAGCCGTCGAACTGAAGATTACACAACTCGGGAAGCGGATGCCTCTCGTGGGGTAATCGATACCCGGGAACAGATCCTCGAGCTCCAAAGAAAGCTGGCCTTCCTAGAGTCCGAGCTCGAAGCTGCTCGTACTGAAAATGGGATCGCCATTCAGGAGGCTGACAAGCTTAGTAGGGCCTCTGCCAATCTAGAACTTGCCCTAAAGAAGATAGAGAACAACTGGCAAGCATATATGTATTTAAATGACGCAGAGCAGTTGTCCCAAGAGGCCGAGCGTCGGGCTAAACAGAGGCTTGAGTGGGGGACTGCCTTGGTGAAAAACCTTCTCTCGAAGTTATGTAATGCTGAGCTATAGTCGGCCTTTTCCTCTTTTGTTTTGTTTCTGTTTTCTTTTTGAGAGGGACGTGGTCCCAAAAGATGTAATGTTTTTTTCTTTTTTTAAATAAAGAGTACTTTCCATTCTACCCTTCATTTGTATTACTTGTTGTACCTATGATATGATGGTGGTGTCTGCCCCGCGCAGGGGACTTGTTTGTGGACTCGTCATCCATGGCATACCTTGTTTTTAGGTACGGATAACAAGTTTGGTTAGGATACCTGGAACAGCCATGGCAAAGTGGTCATGGGTGCTCTCGGTATCGGAAAAAAGAATGCCGTAGAGTAGCTGGGCTCCCGGGGCATGATGAGATGGTGGGCTTGTGCTAAGAAACTTAGCAGAGTATATTTGTGGGCCTATTATCCTTGGCGTACCTTGGTTTAGGATACGGATAATAGGATAAATGGAAACCAACATACTTGCTCAGAGGTTATGAGGACATGGCAAGCATGAGGGTTTTATCGTGGAATCTTCCTACTCAGAGGTAATGAGGACATGGCAGGAGTGAATTCACGGAGGATATTTATGGTCAACAGAGGACGTTTATGGACCTATTATCCTTGTCGTACTCCGATTGTGGGTACATATAATAGGTTGAAAGGGAATCGACATACTTATTCAGAGGTAATGAGGACATGGCAGGAGTGGGCTCAATGAAGAGGGGGTACATAGAACGACTCAGAGGTAATGAGGACATGGAAGTTCTATGTAGGGGGTGGTTTGTTTTTGGCGAAAGTGAAACGACTCAGAGGTAATGAGGACATGGCCATTTTTAGAAATTTCTGGATCGCTTACCCTTTTTTGTGCACTGGAAGTGCGGGTATTGGATCATAAGGGAGGATCTCTTCCAGGAGGAAAGTTCAGAGGTATGATCATACATGACTTACTATCTGAAAGAGTGACCGGGATGTGAGTTCAGAGGCACCAACGGGTACATGAGTCGATATTGTGAAAGTGTGAGTTCAGTGGTACCAGCGGGCACATGACTCGATAATCTGGGATGTTGTGGATGTGAGTTCAGCGGCACGAGATGGTACATGACTCAGGAATCTAGAGAATGGTGAGTGTGAGTTCAGCTATACCAGCGGGTACGTGACTCAATGATCTGGGAAAATTGTAAGGGTGAGTTCAGCGGTGCTAGCGGGCACGTGACTCAAAAATCTGGAAAATTGTGGATGTGATTTCAGCGGTACCAGCGGGCACATGACTCAATGATCTGGAGAATGTCATTTAGACATAGTATTTCTTCAGTAACTTGCCGTTGACGGGCAACATGAGCAAATCCACATTCTGTTTTGCGAGGCGGTAGGCTCCGTTGGAGAATACGGCCTCAATGATAAATGGGCCTTCCTATTTTGGCTGGAACTTGCCGACGGTCTTGTGAGTCATGACCATCGGTCTCCGGACCGCCAGAACGGGATCGCCCACTTGGAATGTTATGATCTTGACCTTCTTGTTGAAGGCTCCGGAGATGCGTGCTTGGTATAGTTCGATCTTTTGCTGAGCTAGGAGGCGCTTTTCATCTAAGGCCTCCAACTCTTGTAGTCGGCGTCGGTAGTTATCATCCGTCGTCAATTGATAAGTGAGGGCGACGCGGAGTGAGGGTATTTGAGTCTCTAATAGGAGAACTGCCTCACTCCCGTACACCAGGAAGAATGGTGTGTTCCCGGAAGCTGTTCGGACTATAGTACGGTACGCCCATAAACATTCACCGAGCTTCTCGTTCCAGTCGTGTTTGTTGGAAGAGATAAATTTCTTGAGGAGTTTGATGATTGTTTTGTTGAATGCCTCTGCCAACCCGTTTGCTGCTGGGTTGTATGGTATCAAAGCAAAATTCTGGATGCGGTGCTTATCGCAAAACCGATAGAAGGCGTGGCTTGCAAACTGCGGACCATTGTCGTAGATGATCCTTTGGGGTAGTCCAAAGCGATAGATGAAGTGATGCTTGAGAAAGCTGATCACGTTCAAAGTTTTGACTTCTGAAAGTGGAACAGCTTCTGCCTATTTGGAGAAGTAATCCATGATCGCAAGTATGAAGCGATGTCCACGGGAGGAAGGTGGAATAATTGGACCAATGATATCCATCCCCCATGCTTCAAAGGTCCAGGATGCTACTGTCGGATGTAGAAATTCGGATGGCTGAATGAAGTCTGCGTTGACTTGGCAGGCTTTGCACCTTCTTGCGTAGTCTATCGCATCCGCTACCATCGTGGGCCAGTAGTAGCCCATTCGGCGAAGACGGTCTTGCAATTTAGGACCAGGCTGATGGGCCCCACAGACACCGTCATGTGCTTCTCGTACGACTTCTTTTGCTTCTGCGTTTGACAAACACCGAAGCAATAATCCATCGTAGGATCGTCGATACAGTATTTTTGTCTCTGTATCGTAGAAGAATCTGAGGGAACGTCGTCTAATGGAGGTGGCCTCCTTTGGGTTCTCGGGGAGGATGTCGTAGACGACGAAGTCGATGAATGGTTGTCTCCAATCTGGGGCGTCATCAATCGCCTGAGCGGAATAACTTGCCACGAATTAAACATTGTTCTTGGGGCAGACCAGCTTATGGCCTATCACATCTACCAATTGATGGGTATGATTCGGCACTGCTAGGGAAGCGGCCATGCCTGCTAAGGCATCGGCTTCGATATTTCGGAGTCTGGGGACGTGTTTGATGAAGAACCCCTCGAACGACGATGATGTCGATCGCTATTTGGTGATAGGGGATCATATCTTCATGGCAAACTTCGTATGAGCCCCAGATTTGATTGACGATTAACTGAGAATCGTCGTATGCTTCAATATTCTACCCCCAGCTCTCTTGCAAGTTGGAGGCCAATGACCAGAGCGTTGTACTCGGCCACATTGTTAGAGCAGGGTTCCGTGAGGGAGTAAGCGCGGTTAATCACCATTCCGAAAGGGAAGACTAGCACCACCCCAACTCCGACGACGATATTACCCTTGGGTCCAGTTCTCGAAGCACCGTCGAAGAACATTCGCCATATATCATCGTGAGCGGTTGTATGCGAGTTGGCGACCTCATCTGGGATTTTTTCATATATCCTGGATGACTCTGAGCCCGGGTGGGCTGCCAAAAAGTCTGCCTGGGCTTGACCTTTGACATCCTTTTGCGGGACGAAGATCATATGATAAGGGGACAACAATATTGCCCATGTAGCGAGGCGAGAGCTGAGTGCCCCTGGTTTAGTCATGAGGACCCTGAGAGGGTTGACTCGCGAGATCACATGTATCATTGTCCGGTGACATAGTGCCGTGTCTTCTGAATGGCGAACACCAGGGCAAGGCACTCCTTCTCCACAGCGGTATATCGATGCTCTGGCCCAATCATTCGACTGAGGTTATATATGGCTTGCTCATGGCCTGCATTATTGTTTTGTGCCAGCAGAGCCCCGAGTGAATGTTCCATTGCTCGTACGTAGAGCAGGAATGGTATTCCAGCAATCGGAGCCACCAGGACTAGAGGGTTCGACAAATATTCTTTGATGCTGTCGAAGGCACGCTGGCATTCTTCGTCCCGTACGAACGAGACACCTTTCTTCATGAGGTGGTGAATGATCGACATCACCCGGAGAGGTTAGAAATGAACCTCCTGATGTAAGCTAGCCTTCCTTGAAGGCCTCTGAGTTCGCAGAGATTTTTCGGGAGACCCATCTCCATAATTGCCTTCGTCTTCTCAGGATCTACATGAATACCCTGGACGGTGATGATGAAACCCAAGAACTTCCTGCTGGATACGCCTAGGAAGGACTTTGTGGGATTCATTTTCAAATTGTGCGCTCGCATCAGATCGAATACCATCCTCAGATCCTGTAGATGGTCTTTCTTACGGCGACTCTTGACGGCGATGTCACCAACATAGCATTCTACCGTCTTGCGCAAGTGTTCTCTGAAGATGATACTCATGGCTCGTTGATATGTGGCGCCAGTATTCTTTAAACTGAAAGGCATGACTGTGTAACAGTATGTGCCAATTGGTGTTCGGAATGATGTATGCTTTTCGTCGTCAGGAGACATCTTGATTTGGTTGTACCCTGAGAATCTATCCATAAATGACATACGTTCGAAGCCGCAGGTGTTGTCAATCATGATGTCTGTGATAGGGAGGGGGAATTCATCTTTGGAACATGCCTCGTTCAGATTATGGAAGTCGATACAGATTCGAATCTTTCCATTCTTTTTTAGGACGGGTACTATGTTGGCGACCCAGTCGGGATTTGCTCTTCACGTATGAAGCCGCTAGCAATTAGTTTGTTGACTTCGGCTTCGATCGCATCCATGATGCCTGGGCGGAAGCGTCGCTATTGTTGCTTGACTGGCTTTGCGTCCGGCCGAATGTTGAGCTTATGAAGAGCAATATCGGGATTTAACCCCGGTATATCTTCATAGCTCCATGCGAACACATCAATGTATTCTTTGACAAGTTCCAGCAGTGATTCTCGCTCCTCGTCTGTTAAGCTTTTACTGACGAAGATTGGTTTTGGGGAAGATTCGCTGCCGAGGTCGACCTGGATAACCTCATCTTCAGTAGGGGGTCCCTCAGTTCGAACCGCTTTTCCCATTACGCATCCAACTGCTGGGCCCACGGCTCTAGCTCGAGGATTTTGGAGATGTCTTCGTCTTCTTTATAAGCGTAGGCGAATGCCATGTTGACTGACAAGACTTGTCTGAATACATCTCCGATGCTGGTATCAGAGTCAGAAGTTGGTGACCTGGTCGAATGTGAATGCCAGTCACATTCTTCATATGAACTTTTAGGGGTCGTCGTGGGTGTTACATACCCTAATCCACGTCGAGTCTTGCTATAGTAGTCCCGTGGTTTGCCTGCCGGGACCGGCGGCTTCAAAGGTAATCGTCGCCCCGTACCGTAGTTCAAGCCCGGCGTAGTCTCTAGATCATACCCTTGTTTCTGCATGAGATATTTGGATTGGGGGCTATAAAGATATAAAGAGGCAGTCTCCCGACATCTGGCCCAAGATTGACTTCTTTTATGGTAAAGGGACACGGATCGTTCTTCCAGCCGAAGATGATTGGGTGGTCCTCTCCCTCGATTATGCGGTAAGCGTCTTCTGCTGGAGTAAGCTGGAATGCGGTGTGCACATTTGTTACCTGTATGTAGAGGTGAGTGCCTATACCGTGTTCCATAGCATACATCGTACAGAACTTATTAAGCTCGAGGTAGTTCAAAGATAGCCCTTTATTGATGAAGTAAGGTATCTTTTCTAGAGGGATTATATCATCTGCGGAGGGAACATCAGTGTGGGCAGCCACATACTTGGCTAGCTCCGGTTCCTCTTCAGCTACCCCCTGTATAGACGAAGACTGAAAGGACGACCTGGGCAGCTTGATCATCAGCGGTTCAGAGCGTGGAGTTGTTGGCAAACTAGCGACCCCCTGCTTGGCACTCGATGCTGGGCGGGGAGTGGTTGGTTCGCTAGAAGTTCCAGGCCTTGCATCGGGGGTGACGACCCTTCTTGGGAAGACGTATCGTCATTGTCTTGTCGGAGGGATTGAGCTTCTCCGTTTGAGGCTGGCCGGCTCTCGGCAGCCTAATTATCAGCGGCTCCGTTGTGGGTCTTGGCACTTGGCCAGACCTTGGCAGCCGGATTATCATCTGCTCTTCTTGTACCGAGAGGCTGATTGCGTCCTTACGCAGAGTGGCGGTAAGGGGTGCTGACTTGCCAGGTTTGCGAGCTTGGAGGTGGATCGTCAGAGGCTCTTCTGATCCTGTGGTTGTCTCGGTACTAGCTTGTACATCTCCTTCACCAAGATGCTTCTTCGACTTTTCGTACAGGCAGGAGTCTGAGTACTAGGATTCGACCCCTTTGAAGGGATCAATATCAGCAAATTCCGTCCTCACGAAGCCGTGTTTGTCGACATATTTGAAGCATTGTGCAGCGTGGAAGGCACGATCATATAATCATATATCCGATGACTCCCCAAGAGGATGTTGTAAGAAGTGTCTGCATCTATGACGTAGCAGATGACTTCGGATTGGAGGTCGCCAATTTGACACTTCAGACGAATCTTCCCAATTGGGTAGCTCTTGCCCGAATTGAAATCGCTGATGGCGGTGCTTGTAGGCGTCAGGCGATGCATTGGGATACGGAGATGATATAGCAGACCGTTCGGGATAATGCTTATGGAAGAGCCAGGATCAATGTGCATCCGATCCACCTTTACGTCGTCGATGTATCCAGTGTAGTATAGCAGGCGATTGTGCAGGTTGGTTTTGATGAGCATGTCCTGAGGAGTGAAGACAATGTTGGGCATTGCTCCCGTGCAAGCACTGTCTTGGAGATCTGCAGGCGGGCTCTCTCCTGTGAGGTTGACCTGAGCCAGATAGGCATCGGCATTCTGGAGTGCATCGCTCAAAACCGCTCGCACATCCTTTGAGAGTCTCAGAAGCTCGTATAATGATAACTTGGCCGGTGTGTTGGCCAATTATGCTAAGATGTCGAAGTTGTAGGGCTTCTCCAGTCCTTGTGATGCCTCTTTTCGGAGGGATTTGTCAAAGCGAGTCTCCCTCGGCCTAGGCTTGTCGGTCGTCGGAGGCCGAGCCGGTCCCGGAGCGTCAGTTGTAGCGGGCTGATGATCTTCAGCCGAGTTGTCAGCCACAGGTTGGGATTGTCCCCAGATCGAGTGACGATGGCTGTAGATTCTTCGATATCTGCCGAGATTGTGCGGCAGGACCTGACTTTTCTACTCTTCTTCTTGCCAATGGGCTGATTCACTTCAGATACCAAGTCTGGATGGACCCACATGACCTCTCCTCATGATGTGGTGAGAGGCACTAGACCAGTAGCCTGATCTCGGGGAGGTTGAAGGTTAGCAATCTCCATTGTTGCCAGAGAGATGGAGACCACCCCGTCTTGAGTTTTCGTCGGAGGGAAGCTGCCGAATTGTACTGACACCATGTTGGCTGCCACGGTTACCCTCTTCGAAATCGATAGCTAGAGCATTCGAATCGATGAGGTTTTGGATGTACCGTTTTAGCTGGTAGCGGTCGTGTGTAGCATGGTGGACGTAGCGGTAATAATGGCAGTACTTTGGGTTCTCCATCTCTGTCGGCCGGGGTTCCCGTCTTGGTGGAGGAAGCTGGATTCTGTCTCCTTGTATGAGCATGTCCAAGATGGGCTTGACGTGACCGTCTTCGAAGGAGTAAGTGATTTGCGGCCATTGTTTGTCTGCTGGCTTTAGCTCAGGTTTCTGTGCTGTATCGGCCACCATAGCCTGCTTTCCCCTGCTGTCCCGATTGTTGGAGGGGCTACCCCCATTATCGTTGTTGGGACGCTTGCCCTTGTTCTCTCCGTCCGAGATGTGCAATCCCAGTTGGCGAGTCTTCTTCAATCGTTCTTCGACGCTTGTGGCACTGATGATGAACGTCTTCCAATCCTTGAATTGACTTTCGCCCATCCAGAGACTGATTGTTGGAAGCAGTCTCTTTTGGCAAATTTCAATCAAGGAGGAATCCGGGTTTCCAAAGGGCAACTTCATGGCGGTTTGGCAGAACCTCTCGATGTACTTTCTTGTCAGCTCTTTCTCCCCTTGGAAGATGTCCATGAGGGTAGACATGGTGATGTCCTGCCCTACTTCGTAGAATCTCTCCAAGAACATGCGCTTGAAGGCGGCGAAGGAGTGGATGCAGTTGTCCGGCAGATTGCGATACCAGTCGAAGACGACTCCTTCCAATTCTTCGATGAATAATCGTGTGAGAATGGCATCGTCATGGGGCAGATGGTCGGTGGTGACCTCGAAGTAAGTGATGTATCGACTTGCTGAGGCCTTGCCACCATAAGGATTGATGTTGAACGGCTTATATCTTGGTGGGAATGGAACATCCCTCCATGCAGCAGGGTACGGTTGCCGTATTCTGAGGTCTTGAGAGTTTTTTCGAGCGTGAAACATGTCTCGGAGCTCCTGAACCTCTTTTCCTTGCTTCGCGGGCCTCGTCCACGGCAATGGGGGCCGTTGTTTCAGGAGGATCGTTGCCCGGGTTGGTGCCGTCGAATTCGAGTCCATATTGACAGCGGGACCCGCACTTATTTGGCCAGGCGTCCCTCCTTGGAGAGCTGGAAGGGCCGCTTTGATCTCGTCTACAGACTTGACCAAGGCATGCAGTATGGCCTCAAGAATGTCAATGCGTTGGCGATCACTGGAACCACCTTGGTTGCTGTCTGTCATGAATACCGTCTTCACATGAGGAGAGATAGACGGAGCGGTGGAGGAAGCGCCCTCCGAATCGTGCCCCTGTAGTGAGAAGTCATCGGGGTATGTGGGTATGTTCCCTTCTGATTCAGACTCGGAAGGAATAGTACCCCCAGTCTCCGAAGTTGTCTCGTCTTGGGAGTTATGGACGTCCTTGGGGACGTCGAGGTTTGCTGTATCCGATGGGAGAGTTGCGTCCCCCGGCTCGTCTTCTTGGAAATCAGATTGCTGTGGAGGCTCGGAGGGGTGCTACCCCCAGCCCTAGCAACCCCCTGTATTATGGACGACGAATCTTCTACTGTAGCAGATTTCGTCTTAGAGCGAGTACCTTGGAAAACTCCGGTGGTGGGCACCTGTTTCGACGACAGTCTTTTAGTCGCAGGGGTTGAAATCTTCGGGCTGGGAACATTTGTCTTCTTCCCCCTTCCATCAGCGGGGACTTTCCGAGTGGAGTTGCAGGAGGCGACGGGTAGTGCCTCGTCTTCTGAAGATGGCTGTTGTAGTCTTTGAAAGACAGATGGCCTCACGCAAGTCAGATGGGTCTGGACCGACCATATTTGCTCTCGGGATTTTGGGAGACTTTTGCGAACCTCTCTGTCCGTCAGCCGTCGGGGGCTGGACTCGAGTGGTTCTGTACAACTTCCCATCTGAGGCCCGCGTAGTAGTATGCAGAACGCTTGGATGGTCAGATGTCAGATCAGCGGACCGAACTCGCCAGTCTCGTGCTGCTTTAGACTTCTTCGCTCTAGTACGTACGGGCACATAGTAGGAAGAGTCTAAGTGATGCTGGAGAGAGTCAGACATATCTTCTTAGGAGCACAAGAGATCAGGACCGTACGAGAGGCGGTCGAAGATAGAGCCACGGGGAGTAGGCGTCATGCGGCTGTCATCGTTGGTCCGTATGCGGCTGGCAGACGTAGCCGCATAGGCTTTCTTCATGCAGCTGGAAGTCTCAGCCGTATGAGTCTTCTTTATGCGGCTGGATGATCTGGCCGCATGGATTTTCTTCATACGACCGGTAGATCCACCCGCATGAGCCTCCTGCATGTGGTTGACAGATTTGGCCACAGGAGTGCTCGGCTTCTTCTTGGGGCGCATAGAGTCGCTCTTTGTCCCTGCAAGTCCAGCATCGTAATGCTTTTCTCTGCCGGACTCGAGGACAGCAGAGTTCTCTACGGCTCGAAGTGGAGCCGTATGAGAATCACCTTTACCGCCTTGGGTAGCAGAGAGTACCCCGTCCAGAGCTTGTGAAGGAGCAAACGATTTTGGCCTCCACTCACAACGAGCTTTCTTTGTATGGGTTCGCTTCTGGATCGGGCCAGCGCTTCCTTCAGAGAGCATCTCTTCAAACGCTTGTTGGTCAAAACGGACGACCATCTTCTGTTGCGTGGAGCCAAGCTTGGCTGTATCCGACTGCGTCACTAACTCCTCAGCCGTGGAGAAGTTTGTCCCCAGCAGAGTCGCCATCGTGTTTGCTATTGATTGTAAAAGTACAGAATAGTTTTATGGGAGGAATGAACTTAGACTCATAATACAAACTCGCTTGTACAAAGAAAGCCTAGGGACGAAAGCCTAGGTACAGCAGACTAAGTATAATTGTTTATTTTAGATTCTGGGGGGTGACGATAGAGGCTCGGGAAGGCGACGGCAGCCCTGCCTTACTCCTTGGACGATCGGTATGCAGCCTTGGCTCCAAAAGATTTGTTCGGTATTGAAGAAATGCTCTCTTTGCTCCCTCTCTGCTTTTTCCTCCAAGTCTTCTAATGCTCTCTGATCTCGAAAAGGGGTCTCTCTGGTCACACTCTCTCCGTTGTGTATATTGCCAGGGAATGTATATCTTTGTAAGGGAATGGAACCTTGCTATTTATAGGAATGGGGTGTGATCATTAGGGTTGCTAATGATTGCTTCCTGGAGATGGCGGCGGCCTGTGGATTGGTCAATCTAGGCCATTAGTTTTGATTGTGATGAATCTGGACCATTAAGTATAGATTACACCAAATCTCATCAGCAATTAATGCTGATTGGAATAAATCTTTCTCATAATGATCTTCTGATGTCTGCGAATAAATTTGATTTATTCTCCTGCCACGTGTCCCAGATTATTGGTATTTGATCCAATCTCCGATTGCAATAAATCTGAGAAATTGATCGACTTAGGACACGTGTCCTAGGAGCCACTGGGGGATCTGAACCGCATGAAGATTGAGCCGCATAAGATTTAGGCCGCATAAGGTTTGGGCCACGTGTCAGGGCTGCTTGGGTAGTGCCCCCCCTTCGAACCTTTGAACCGTATGGAGGTGGTCATTGCGAGCAGCATAGGGATGTATCCGCCTGAGTCGCATGGAAATGGTCCGCTGGAGCCGCATGGGAAGGCCTCCGCTTGAGCCGCATGAGACTGTTTCGGCCTGAGCCGCTTAGGACGGCTTCATTCTGAACCGCATGGGAAGTCTTCGCTCGAGCCGCATACGAACGCCCACGTGGCAAGGCCACGTGGCATTTTTATGGATCTCGGGGGATTGTGTCAGAGATCTCTTTCTCTTCCCTAGAGGTCTGTCATTATGATAGAGTCATAATTACCTCTCTTGTGTCAGGGCTGTCACTTTTTTCTGAGTTGTCAGCCGCCAAAGTAATTAATACGACATAGGGCGGAGGGGAGCACTGTTATGCCACGTGTCTTCCGAGCGACATGGGATATCTTGGGCCGCATAGTCCGTTATGCCGCATGACTTTCTGAGCCGCATGGGGTTTCCTAGCCGCATGGATCTTTCTTTAGTATTTTCCATGCTTCTACAATGACATGATTGGGATACATGGTATTCCCCTTGTTTCGAACTATAATTTTTTATTTCTGAATTAGTATAGTGTCATTTCCAGTCTGATACTTCAAGTATCAGCCCGTATTTCATTTGGTTTTGCAATTTGAAATCAGGATTCTTGTAATACATTTTAATTTCCAAATTGGGTTCTGGTTGTCCTTAGAGACTTTTGATTGGTTTTGATTTCCAATTACTTCCTAAGATTGGTATCTAGATTACATGTTAAGTTAGTAGGTTTCAGTTTACTATTTCTTTTGTGTTTTTCCTGAATTATTTTTGCCAGATTTCACATTTATTCCTATAATATCTGAGTTAGTTGCTTTGGATTCATGGTGGTGGAGATGATGGGCTTCGATTTTGGCATTGTAGGTTTAAACTGAAGACCTGGTAATTGCTACACTGTCACATGTTTTCCTGGGAATCAAATATCACTATATACTCACACACTCATTCTTTCACTCACTATACTATATTGCACTTCAACACATATTGCCTACATTGCCTAAACATTTACTTGGATGTCTGCAAACATCTATTTCTTTTCACTGCAATTGAGCTACCCTGTATATTAATAAGTGACCTGCAACACTGCCAACTTATCTGTACACTTGACATCACACTTGTTGTACACCTTGAACCTGAACATTTAACCCATGTAGATTGAAACTCCTTATTTACAGGAACCAGTCCACTTGGACATGAAATTCAGTTTTTTCCCTCTGTTTATTAGTCCATATTTTGATTTATATCAGTCCGTATTACTCTACTGTTCATTCGAGCCTTGATTGACCCTGTTTTTAATTCATTACATTGGTACTGCACATTCAAGCTAATCCTGCATTTACCTGATACCCTCATTTGCATCCTTCTTTGTACTTCATACACAACAGTGCCCACATATCTTTCACTGTATTCATTGTACTGTCCTGTAAATTAGAGTATCTGCCTGCATTAGTTTCAGTCGAACCTTGTGCTGTACACATATCATGTCCACATTTCTGAGAACAATGTTCCCATAATACACTGTCACTTCACTTATTTTTCTGAGACACATTTGACACATTTCTGTCGTGTTCCATACCCTCTTGACCCCCCTGCAGGTTTATGTAGTGTTCAGTTTTACATACATTGGGTGTGTGTGTCTTTTTGAATGAGTATTGTAGCTATAATAATTGGTGTACTAGAGTAGAGGGTTGGCTTACAAATTAGGAGTTAGAGGAGGGTGCAGGGCTTGGTAAGGTTTGTGTGATTTAAGGAGTTTAGTGACATTGAGGGTGTGCTGTTTTGGTTTACATGTGTGAGAGCATTGAAGGCTCGAGTTTAGGTAATAGGGGATCAGTCCTAACCTGTTTAGGATTAGTGTGATTCAGTCCTTAGGATATCAGACCAGACCCCTACATGGGTGTGGGACCTTGGGTTATACCTCCACCTTAGTTCAGATAACTTGGATTGAGCCTTAATCTCATGTCCAGTCTTCTTGGTTCATTCCTATTAACTTAACCCTAGCTACCTTATACCTTTATGTATATGTGGTAATGGGAAGGTTAGGTATTATGTTCTAAGCTAGAGTAGAGTGGTTGGAAATGTATAGGTTGAGTCTAGAGTATAGATATAGTCTTCATGCAACCACACTCTACCTAATTATTTACCTATAATTTAGGGAATAGTCCCAAAACCATAGACTAGACCATTTAAGACCAATGTTGACAAGGTACCAAAAGTTTGACCCAGACAGTTGACCAGGTTTGACTTAGAGTTGACTTTGACCTAGTTTGGCATAGAATTCATATAGATTGCATCGTAGACTTCATTTTCCTTATCTTAATCATATTATAACCTATATTTCTCTGTTTAGGACATCGTGACTCTGGTGCAGACATCTGATATTGTACTACTCTTTTCAGAGTAGCAGGCGAGTACATTCTCTGATAATTCTCTCATTTATTTGTCAATTACTGTACTTCAGTTCTAGTTAACTGTATGTGATTCTCTGTTACAAACACGTATTTTTATTTCTGAATCCATGTATACGACACACATACTTACTCGTCTTACCTCTATTATTCGAATCACCATACGAATCACTATTCGAACCACCTATTCGTATCTTCATGTGCAAGTTGGACTTGTATTCGATTGATGTGTCGGATTTTGGATTCATTTGTATTAGATGGGCGGGGAAATACCTGATTAGACATGTGAACATTTCCACTATTCGAACCACCCCCTGTGAATAATATTCGAACGATAGCCATTCCACACCCGGCCAGGTGTGTGATGTGCCGTATTTACCCTTAGCCGTTTACATGTCTAACTAAGTATTTTAAAACACACTTGAAGAATTTATTCGAATCATTATTAGAACATCATGTGAATCACTATTCGTATCACCTTATTCGATTCACCATATTAGAACAATGATTAGAATCACATTCGACTCATCTTATATTAGACTCATATTGGGATTACACTCGACTTATATTGTACCATCTGAACTCATTATGTTACTCTAGTTCAGCTAGATCTTATTTTACAGTCTTCTTTGCTATGTTTCTCTTCTTGTTTAGTTACCTTACTTTCCTTGTACCTTAACTGCTCTCTACATCATTACTCGTACAAACTGCCATATTCATCAATACAACTGTCTATAACTGTTTTATAGTTCTCTATCATTTACTTGGGTTTTCTAGATGAGATTGTGCTCGTTCCTGTCCTGACTGGACCTGTTGAAAATATTACAGATGCTTGCCCTGAGGACATTTGCCCCACTTGCCTTGGAGCAGGAGACGGCCTAGCTACCTTTGGCCCCGACACTCAGGAGTGATCGGGAGACTAGCTAGTAGACTTGGTTTAGTTTTTATGTTTTAGAACTTGAATTGTAAATAACTCGAGATACGAGTTTGTATTTGAGTTTGTTTGAGATATTATTATTTAGTAGTTTATAAATGTTATTATTTAGTTTTTAGTTATAAACTTCTGTGTTATCTTATTGTGCTTAGACTGTGATTGAGATTTCATTATATCTATACTTGTCCTCCGTTCGGAGTTGAGATTTGACAAGTACATTATATAATTGCGTGAGTTGTTGATTAGATAGTAACCTAGGACAGCGTTCTACTTGCCGACACTGCGACGTAGGCTGGACGTACCCACTTCTCGTACCCCTACACAGGGTGCGGGTCGTGACACGTTTTTAGTGGTGGCCCATGCAGGTCGAGTTTATGTAGTGGTATTCGAACTAGAGTATCACTATAGCCTGTGATAGGATTTGAGAGATAGGTTTAAACAGAGGGGTACTCAATCTCAGTTAGGAAAAATTCTGCTTTAAATCATGCCATCTACATATCGTACTGATTTGCCTTCTTTGAAATAAACTGTCCTCCTTCGATTATATTGATTCCTACTCAGTATTGACTTCCTTGTTCGATCTGTCTTCAGGATGGTGGAGACACGATCACATCGCTCAGGTGCAGCAGTTGCTGCAGAGGGGACTGCCACCTCTCAGCCTGTTCAGCAGGGTCAGGAGGCTGCAGCTCCTGCCACCTCTGCTCATGTTGGGACTTCAGCAGCAGTAACAGGGGGTATGCCTCCATCAGCTCGGGGGCAGGACCCAGTCATTCCAGAGATGCAGTTCCAGCAGCTGCCGCCTACAGGACATGTGGATGCGGCACAGATGTTCGCTTACTTCCAGCAATTTATGGACCGGCAGCAGGCCCGACAGGACAGGAGCATAGAGTTGGCCCTTACGACGGTCGCAGCTCGACCAGTGATCCAACAGCCGAGGACACCGGGGATAGATCAGTTCCAGAAGGTGAGCCCCAGAGACTTCTTGGGGACGGATGGGATTCTGTATGCTGACGAGTGGATCGAGAATATAGAGGAGATCTTCCGCCTGGCCCGGATACCGGCAGATCTCCAGATAGAGGCAGCAGCTAGCCGGATACGAGACCTTGCTCGTACCTGGTACCAGTCAGACCCCAGGGTGGGGGTAGCTGGACAGTCCTGGGAGGAGTTCAAGGGCTTCTTCAAAAAGAAGTTCTTTCCAGATTCAGCGCTTTGAGCCTTGGAGTCGCAGTTCGAGAGCTTGGTTCAGGGAAGCCTGTCAGTGGAGGAATACGCTAGAGAGTTCGGCCGCCTCGGCAGATTCGTAGAGGGTTTGAGCGAGACGGCGAAGGCCCAGAGGTTTCGGAAGGGTCTGGTCAAGGAAGTCAAGTCCTTGACCAAGGACAACAGGGATGCCACTTTCGAGGAGATTTTGACGGGAGCTTTATTGGCTGAGCATGATCTTGAGATAAGGCTCAAGAGGGGACGGGACACTCACGGTACCAGCAGCAGGGGAGGCCAGGCCAAGAGGCCTCATGTGCAGATTCAGCAGATGCAGGTGTTTGCCATGAAATATAAAAGAACAGAACAATTATCGGAGGATCGGACTTTTACTTCACGTTACAAACTCGCTTGTACAAAGAAAGCCTAGGAACGAAAACCTAGGTACAACAGTCTAAGTACAATTATTTATTTTAGATTCTGGGGGGTGACGATAGAGGCTCGGAAAGGCGACGGCAGCCCTGCCTTACTCCTTGGACGATCGGTATGCAGCCTTGGCTTCTGTAAAAAGATGGTTGGCGTTGATGAAGAAATGCTCTTCTTGCTCCTCTGTTGCTCTTCTGGCTTCTCTCTCTCTCTCTGTGTATTCTCTCTCTGACTATGGGGGAAAGTCTCTCTGTATATACGTATTTCTCTCTGTTATTGTATATGTTTTCAAGGGAATGGCACCTTGCTATTTATAATAGTGGGATGTGATCATTAGGGTTGCCAATAATTAGCTCTTGGAGATGGCGGCGGCCCATAGATTGGTCAGTCCAGGCCGTTCAGTTTTGATTGTGAAGAATCAGAGCCTTTAGGTATAGATTACACCAAATCCCATTAGCAATTAATGTTAATTGGAATAAATCTTCCTTATAATGATCTTCTGATAATTAAATTTATTCTCCTGTGCCACGTGTCCCAGATTATTAGGATTTGAGCAAATCTGAGGAATTAATCGGTTTAGGACACGTGTCCCAGGAGCTGCTGGGGGGTCTGGACCGCATGACGAGTGAGCCGCATATGAATTTGAGCCGCATATGATTAAGCCTACATGTTAGGGCTGCCTGGGCAGTGGCCCTCACTTGAGCCCTCGAATCACAAGGGAGTAATCCTTTGTGGGACGCATAGGTACATATCCGCCTGAGCCGCATGAGAAGTCCTCGCTCGAGCCGCATGAGGCTTTCTTGACCTGAGCCGCATAAGACAGATTCACTCTGAACCACATGAGAAGTTCTTTGCTCGAGCCGCATGAGGCTTTCTTGGCCTGAGCCGCATAGGACAGATTCACTCTGAACCGCATGAGAAGTTCTTTGCTCGAGCCGCATGAGGCTTCCTTGACCTGAGCTGCATAAGATTCATTCTGAACCGCATGAGAAGTGAGCCGCATACGAACGTCCACGTGGCAAGGCCACGTGGCATTTTTATGGCTCTTGGGGGATTTGTGCCAGAGATCTCTTTTCTCTTCCCTAGAGATTCATCATTATGACAGAGCCATAAGTACCTGCTTTTGTGTCAGGGCTGTCAACTTTTCAGAGGGGTCAGCCGTCAAAGCAATTAATGCAGCATGGGTCGGAGGGGAGCACTGTTAGGCCACGTATTTTTTGAGCTACATGGAATGCCTCGGGCCGTATATCTCCTTATGCCGTATGACTCCCTGAGCCGCATGAGTTTTCTGAGCCGCATGGGGTTTTCTGGTCGTATAGGTCATTTTCCATGCTTCTACAAGACCCCCTTCAAAGTTTTCAATTTGTAAAATTGAAATACTTTGAATAAGAAGCATGGCCGTATATTCTTCTGGCCGTATATAAAGTCCTGGCCGTATGGATATCTTGGCCGCATGGAAAGTTCTGCCGCAAGGGTGTTTCAGCCGCATGGATGGCTCAGCCGCATAGAAATTTCTGCCTCATGACTATCTGAGTCGCATATTTGCTTTCAGCCGCATGGCCATTTGAACCGCATAGGCTCTTTGCCACGTCATTATGCCATGTGTGTAGATCTTTTTGGGACAGGATCCCAAGAGCTCGGTCTTTAAATGGCTGGTTTGGCTCGATAGCCGAAGAGTCGATCGCGTTTATACGAGGCATCGGTCCACAGTTCTCTGTCTATAAATAGAAGGGCATTTGGACGGTCTTCTCTCTTAGACTATTCTTGACTCAGATTCTTGTCGTATTTTCTTCCTCTGATCATCAGACAACAATGGCACCCAGGGTTTCTAAGGCTGTGAAGAAGGCTGCGACAAGGAGTAAGAAGTCGACTTTGCCCTCGACTGTCGCGCCCCCCCGTTCGTCTTGACGTTCATATTGCCATCGAAGGTAAGGATTAGGTAGTCGATTTGAAACCCTAGCAGAGCCTGCTTGCATGCTTCATGTACACGACTTTGACGTGAACTTCTCAAACTACATGGTCCGCATACACATCCCATGACTGAGGCGCATGAGGATATACCCCATGTCTGAGCCGCATGAGACTTGTCTAGAACGAGCCGCATGAACATTTCTGACTGTTTTCATTTTCTTTGTCTTTGGTTCTCGCAGTATCTCCATCGAATGTTGAGACTGCGACGTCAGAGGAGCCGCAGCCTCTTGTCATCAGCTAGGGATCTTCCTCTGTTAAGGAGGAAGTGAAGAAAGAAGAACCTGTGCCTGAAGGGAATGCCAGCCCTCTGAATATCGAGATTGTTGAGGGTGGCAGCGCTGGGAACCCTGTTTCTTCTATTCCGGACGAGGACGCTCTTCACTTGCATCCTTCATATGTGAGATGGTTGAGGGAATGGTATATGCGCTCATGTAATTAGGATGTAGGGGCTTCTCGTGGATGTCTGTCTGTAGTCTTTTATTTTGTTTCGCCTTTCTTCTTGCCTTCATGAAGAACTCTTTTGACTTGCTTGCAATTGTGTGGATGTAACCGATTTCTTAATGGAATATATATTTGCTTCACTCTTTTACTTTGTAATAATCCTCTTATTGGGACATTTTATGTGGACCCATTGTCCCTAACGTACCCTGGTTTTGGATACGGACAACAAGTTTAAAAAGAAAGGAACCAATCATACTGACTCAGAGGTACTGCGGACATGGTGAGCATGAGGGTGGTTTTTTTTTTTGACGGGGGGGGAGTACATAGAATAACTCAGAGGTAATGAGGACATGGAAGTTCTATGTAAGGGGTGATCTGTTTTTGGCGAAATTGGAACGACTCAGAGGTAATGAGGACATGGCCGTTTTGGAAGTTTGTGGATCGATTACCCTTTTTTGTACACTGGGGGTGCGGGTGTTTGATCATGAGAGAGGATCTCCTTCAAGAAGAAAGTTCAGAGGTATGATCATACATAACTTTCTATCTCAAAGAGTGACCGGGATGTGAGTTCAGAGGCACCAGCGGGTACATGACTCGATAATTTAGAATATTGTAGATGTGTGAGTTCAGCGGCACCAGCGGGTACATGACTCGATGATCGGAGATATGGAGGATGTGAGTTCAGCGGTACCAGCGGGTACGTGACTCGAAAATCTGACAAACTATGATGGTGAGTTCAGTGGTATCAGCGGATACACGACTCGAAAATCTAGAAATTTATGGGGTGAGTTCAATGGTACCAGCGGGTACGTGACTCGAAAATCTGGAATGTTGTGATGGTGAGTGTGAGTTCAGCGGTACCAGCGGGTACGTGACTCGAAAATCTGGAGAATTGTGAGGGTGAGTTCAGCGGTACCAACGGGTACGTGACTCGAAAATCTGGAGATTGTCGTTTAGACATAATATTTCTTCAGGAACTTGCCGTTGACAGGCAACATGAGCAAGTCTCCATTTTGCTTAGCGAGGCGGTAAGCACCGTTGGAGAATACTGTCTCTATGATAAATGGGCCTTCCCATTTTGGCTGGAACTTGTCGATGGTCTTGTGAGTCATGACCATTGGTCTTCGGACTGCCAGAACAAGATCGTCCACTTGGAATATTCTGATTTTGACCTTCTTGTTGAAGGCTCCTGAGATGCGTGCTTGGTACAGTTCGATCCTTTGCTGAGCTAGGAGGCGCTTTTCATCTAAGGCCTCCAACTCTTGCAGTCGACGTCGGTAGTTGTCATTCGTCGTTAATTGATAAGTGAGGGCGATGCGGAGTGAGGATATTTGAGTCTCTAATGGGAGAACTGCCTCACTCCCGTACACTAGGGAGAATGGCGTATTCCCAGTGGCTGTTCGAACTGTGGTGCGATAAGCCCATAAGCATTCGCCGAGTTTCTCATTCCAGTCGCGTTTATTGGAGGAGACAAACTTCTTAAGGAGTTTGATGATTGTTTTGTTGAATGCCTCTGCTAACCCGTTTGCTGTCGGGTTGTACGGCGTCGAAGCGTTATTCTGAATACGGTGTTTATCGCAAAACCGATAGAATGCGTGGCTTGCAAACTGCGGACCATTATCATGGATGATTCTTCGGGGCAGTCCAAAGCGGTAGATGACGTGATGCTTAAGGAAGCTGATCACATTTGAAGTCTTGACTTCTGCGAGTGGGACATCTTTCGCCCATTTGGAGAAGTAATCAGTGATCGCAAGTATGAAGCGATGTCCTCTGGAGGAAGGTGGGGTGATTGGACCAATGATATCCATTCTCCATGCTTCGAATGGCCAGGATGCCACCGTCGGATGTAGAAATTCGGATGGTTGGTGAATGAAGTCCGCGTGGACTTGGCAGGCTTTGCATTTTCTAGCATAATCTATCGTATCTGCCACCATCGTGGGCCAATAGTAGCCCATTCGGCGAAGACGGTCTTGCAGTTTTGGGCCGGGCTGGTGGGCCCCGCAGACACCGTCGTGAGCTTCTCGTACGGCTTCTTTGGCTTCTGCATTTGACAGACACCGAAGCAGTAATCCGTCGTAGGAGCGGCGATACAGCATTTTTGTCTCTGTATCGTAGAAGAATCTGAGAGAACGTCGTCTGATGAAGTGGCTTTCCTTTGGGTTCTCGGGAAGGATGTCGTAGACGACGAAGTCGATGAATGGTTGTCTCCAGTCTGGGGCATCATCGATCGTTTGGGCGGAATAACTTGCCATAAATTGCACATTGTTCTTGGGACATACTAGTTCGTGGCCTATCACATCCACTGATTGGCGATCATAATTCGGGACTGCTAGGGAAGCGGCCAGACCGGCTTGGGTATCGGCTTCAATATTTCGGAGTCTGGGGACGTGCTCGATGAAGAACCCCTCAAATGACGAGATGATATCGATCGCTATTTGGTGATAAAGAATCATGTCTTCGTGGCGGACTTCGTACGAGCCCCGGATCTGATTGACGATTAGTTGGGAATCGTCGTATGCTTCAAGGTATTCTACCCCCAGCTCTCTTGCAAGTTGGAGGCCAATGACCAGAGCGTTGTACTCGGCCACATTGTTAGAGCAGGGCTCGGTGAGGGAATAAGCGCGATTAATCACCAATCCGGAAGGGAAGATCAGCACTACCCCGACTCCGACGACCCTATTGCCTTTAGGTCCGGTCCTTGAAGCACCGTCAAAGAACATTCGCCATATAGCCTCGTGAGAGGTTGCATGCGAGTCGACGACCTCGTTTGGGATCTCTTCATATATTCTGGAGGACTCTGAGCCTGGGTGGGCTGCTAAAAGTCCTGTCAGGGCTTGACCTTTGACTGCCTTTTGGGGGACGAAGATCATATGATAAGGGGACAGCAATTATTGCCCATGTGGCGAGTCGAGAGCTGAGTGCCCCTGGTTTAGTCATGAGGACCCTGAGAGGGTTGACTCGTGAGATCACATGTATCGTTTGTCCGGTGACATAGTGTCGCGTTTTCTGAATGGCGAACACCAGGGCGAGATAACCATGGAACTATTTAGATAGCTAGGTTACAACCCGTAAACCAACAAGGACCGGGGTTGTAACCCTTCGTCTGAACGGAGCTTGGTTTCTCACCATTTATCGAGAAAATAAATACAAGCATGCTGGTCATGTAACAGTCTGGAATAAGATCAGGGCAAGACTAGACTTGTTAGACCCCATCCAATCATTTCACGGCCAAGCAAGACCTACGGCTTGATACTTTAACTAACTAGGGTTATCACAGTCCTAGTTACTAACAAGATGCAGTGAGATTATTCCACAGCCACAAGCCCTGCAGACCATCCAGGTTACCCAGGTCGAAAGATTAGGGTTGAATTCAGGTGGGTACATCGTCCAGGAAACGCATGTACCCTTAAGTAGCTTGAAGGGTGCAACACATGACAGTGTGCTGGAAATGTGCCCTACTCGACGGCAGGCTACAGATCCCAGGCGCGCCCAGGTAACGGGATTGCCTGTAGCTGGGAGATCTCTTCATGACTAATGTATTAATCTAGTTGTTAACCTTAGTCCATTTTAGTAGGTACTCCTGACCGTGGTACTCAGGAGTCCCATCCTAGATATGATGCAAGACAGGCCTGGTTTATTTGTACAAGCACAATCACCCACGGTGTCCAGATGTCCATTCTTGTCAAGTCATGTCATGTCAGGTAGCCGTCGCAACAGCCTATCAAGATATAACATGTCAGGTTTATCATGTCAAGTGTACTAGTCAGGAGTACGCCACGACGGGCCACTATCAGGTCATGCCAGGTTACTCATGTCAGGAGTGCACCACTACGGGTCACTATCGTGTCAGGTTCAGTTATCAATTCCAAACATATCAAGTAAATTCGGGAATTATCAAGTTCAGGTCAAAAGGCGTAAGAATATAAATGGACGTAAAATATCTAATAAAATATCAATATACAGGGCTATAGAAGATCCAGGATAAGGAAAATAAAACAACTGACAAGCTAATATAAGATCAAATCTGCCAAAGGCCATACGCTCAGGTAAGCAAACGCTCCCAAAAGGCAGCGTATGGGGGTCACAAAGCTCTCGGGTTGAACCAGGGTGACAAGATAGGCTAGCGTACGCTCAAGCTAGCGTACTCAAGTCAGCGCACGCTCGAGCTGGCGTACCAAAGGGTCCATACGCTTCCAAATGGAAGCGTACGCAAGGGTCAGCGTACACGAGGGCACGCTTGAGCTACAGGTCAGCGTACGCTCAAGCTAGCGTACGAAAGGAGCCAGCGTACGCCTTGCTCGCATAAGCTAGCGTACCAAGGCACGCGTACGCTCAAGCTAGCGTACGAAAGCTAGCGTACGCTCGCTAAAGAGCTGCGTACGAAGGCTAGCGTACGCTCGCTAAACAGCAGCGTACACAAGGCTAGCGTACGCTCGCTAAACAGCAGTGTACGAAGGCTAGCGTACGCTCACTAAACAGCAGCGTACAGCTCAGTGGCGTAAGCTAAAAAGCTAGCTCACTGTTCACTGTCTTCTCCAAATGGCAAGAAGCAAGAACTCCAAGGATGGAACCCAAAACTCCAAATGCTCATAACTTGGTCAAAACTCCGAATCCAACTTTCCAAAGGTCAAAATTGGGTAGAATGAAATTATCTAAAACATGGAACCATCAAAACTTGAAAACAATAGAGTTTGATAGATCAAACCACCAAAATCCAAAAATAAACTCTAGATCTACAAGAATTAAAGCCTCAAAATAGAAAATGACAAGTTCTAATGTGGTTTAGAATCATGAGGAGAAGCTAATAAAACCATCAAAAGGAGTTCTCTTGTGGAAGCAAGTTGCACTTGCCTATGGTTGGGGAGTTGTGGAGAGAAAGGAAGAGAAGAAGAAGAATAAATGAGAGTTATGGAGGAGAGAGAAGGTTGGTGGGGAAATAAATATCATGGGTGGTGGAAGGTAGGGGTTCACCTTGGTCCATGACCAAGCAACCAGCTGGCCAAACCAAGTCAACCCAAACCGAGAGTAAACCAAGCCCAAATAAACCAATAAACCATTGAAACCAATTAAACTATCAATGCCAATAAAACCATGCCAATGCAAAATAACCAAGATAACTAACCATGAATAAATAAAATATGGGTCCAAAACACGTATACGTACACTAAATACGTATCACGAATTTGGGACATTACATCCTACCCACCTTAAAAGAATTCCATCCTCGGAATTTAATCAAGAGGCTAGAGGTGTAAGGGAAAGCTATTCTATCATAGGCAATCTACCACTACCAATCGATCATACAATCATTCATGCAAGCAAGGATTCGAAGCGTAAGGCATAAGGAAGATATTACACCTTACGAGTCAAACCAGCCGGGATGACCTAATCAGATATCATCCTCATGCTCCCAAGTTTGACTCTCCCAAAGAGGGATGACTCTAAGCAACACGGACTGAACTGATAGTCTTGCGCTCGAGTCTCTCTCTTGGTCAAACATGGACACGGGCCTATCCTCATACGAAAAGGTTGGTACCAATAACCAGTTTCGAATGACCTAGGATATGGCTCGGGTCCGAAATGTACTGTCGTAATTAGGATACATGAAATACGTCATGCACCCCGCATAATGACGGTAGAAAAGCAAGATGAGAGGACACATATACCTCTTGGCCGATTCTGAACCTGAGCCTGGGCTAGGGCAAACTGCCGCGGGTCCTGTTGCTGGAGAGTCTGGGCCTGAGTCGGCAAGGGCCTCGAAAACGGAAATTGCTGTTGCTGGTGAACTGGAGCTGGTGCTGGTGCCGGTGCTGGTCCCCCAACCGAGGGACTAGATACTATTGATGCTGAATCAACTCTGAATGGGCAGGACCCCACCCTATGGTCCGGTGCTCCACACAATAAACACAATCCTAACGCCTTGCGACACTCCTCTACCACGTGTCTAGGCTTCCCACAATAAGAACAGCCCACGGCGGAAGACTGCGCTTGCTTCTGTTTCTGTGGAGAGTACGTCGGGGTTGAGTGCTGGACCGACGTAACTGAAGCTGCTCGCCTCGGAGCTCCAATAGTTAAAGTCCTGGCTGCCGGGGCTGGGGCTGAAGACTGATTCATTTGACTATGGGACCACTTTCGACCTCCGGTCCTGTCCACTATTCTCTGGGAGGTATACTCGTGCCTCCTTGCTGCTCGCAACACCGCATCATAGGTCTGATGCTCGAATTGTTTTACTGCCAATATAATCTCCAGGTGAAGTCCCTGCTGGAACCTCTGCGCTCTGTCAAACTCGGTTGCCACCAAGGTGGGAGCAAACCGACTGAGTCTGGAAAACTCGGCCGCATAACCGTCGACCGTCCTCCCCATCTGCTTAAGATTACTGAACCTGGTCTGCAAGTCATACCGAGCCACTGCATCATAATACTTGATCTGGAACTTCTCGCTGAACACTGCCCAGGAGACAGGTGTTACCAATCCCACTGTTTGTGCGGCCCACCAACTGCGGGCTAGATCCAATAATTGTAGGCATACCACAGCCACCTTCTCATCTTCTGAAGTCTTCGCGGCTTCGAGAATCACCTCTATATCTTGTAGCCAAGCATCGGCAGCAATGGCATCCTCGCTGCCATCGAAGAACGGAGGGTTCAGACGCTTGAAACTGTTGACCGTACTGTTCCCTCGAGGACCACTTCTATTCAGAGCATCTTCTACTGCCTGGTGCAAGGCATCGCCTCTACGATCTTGGGAAGCTAACAATGATCTGATGAGACCCACCAAAGTACCATCATCAGGATCTACAGGCTGGACTGGCTGAACTGGCGGCTCTCCTCCAGTAGGTACGACTCGGGAGGCTGCTCCTGAGTGCTGGGCCTGATCTTCTGGTTGCTGCTAGTCCACGGGAGGTGATCCGCCTTGCTGATCAGCAGGTCCAGGTTCAATGCCGCTGAAGAAGACGACATGGGAACAATAAGGAAGGACCAGGACAGATCAATGATTACAAGCATGTGATCAGGACAAGAATTTCAGGAATCAAGAGGATACGAGCAGAGATCAAGGGCGAGTACCGATTGAGACATCTATTCGGTAAACCCTCACACATCTTGATTTACAAGACCTGCATGGGCCACCACTTAAACCATGTCACGCCCCAGAACCAGAATACTGGAGAGCGGGGGCAGACATAGCCAGCTACGTATAACGGAATGGGATCCACACCGCTATACGATCACGGCTGTCTAGATATGTGAGGGTTTCACTACAATCCATCAGTCTCTTAAGGTCATAAAATAGCCTATTGTCTCAATCTCAACCAACTAATAATAATCAAGATATCAGATTTCCAAATATACAATTGTAAGGCGTCCCAAACATTACATATCCAGATGATCATGAAGCTAGTCGTTACAAAATGTGAGGACCAGCAAGAGTTCAGTCATACATGATCAACCCCCGGGGCTGTCAATCATGTTACAGCCCGTAGGCAGACAGTAAGTAAGTACAATCGAGCTAACACTTGCTCGTCGGCTAAACGCTTCAAAAAAATAATTTACAATATTACAGTGGGAGAACAAAAGAAATCCACTCGATGCCCTGGTTACGCCTGGTGACCACCATCGGGCTGGAAAGCAGGAAGATCCTTTGGTGCTGCTCCGGTATCTGGCCATACAAAACCAGCTGGGTCAGACCCCAGAAAGAGCAAGTGCCACAAAGGAGGCTTCACTTAAGAACTAAAACCAGCAATCAGCACAGGAATATAATATATAAATAAATAAGGACTGGAATAAAAGGAAACATATCAGGATGATATACGACGAGATAACCATGGAACTATTCAGATAGCTAGGTTACAACCCGTAAACCAAACAAGGACCGGGGTTGTAACCCTTCGTCTGAACGGAGCTTGGTTTCTCACCATTTATCGAGAAAATAAATACAAGCATGCTGGTCATGTAACAGTCTAGAATAAGATCAGGGCAAGACTAGACTTGTTAGACCCCATCCAATCATTTCACGGCCAAGCAAGACCTACGGCTTGATACTTTAACTAACTAGGGTTATCACAGTCCTAGTTACTAACAAGATGCAGTGAGATTATTCCACAGCCACACGCCCTGCAGACCATCCAGGTTACCCAGGTCGAAAGATTAGGGTTGAATTCAGGTGGGTACATCGTCCAGGAAACGCATGTACCCTTAAGTAGCTTGAAGGGTGCAACACATGACAGTGTGCTGGAAATGTGCCCTACTCGACGGCAGGCTACAGATCCCAGGCGCGCCCAGGTAACGGGATTGCCTGTAGCTGAGAGATCTCTTCATGACTAATGTATTAATCTAGTTGTTAACCTTAGTCCATTCTAGTAGGTACTCCTGACCGTGGTACTCAGGAGTCCCATCCTAGATATGATGCAAGACAGGACTGGTTTATTTGTACAAGCACAATCACCCACGGTGTCCAGGATGTCCATTCTTGTCAAGTCATGTCATGTCAGGTAGCCGTCGTAACAGCCTATCAAGATATAACATGTCAGGTTATCATATCAAGTGTACTAGTCAGGAGTACGCCACGACGGGCCACTATCAGGTCATGCCAGGTTACTCATGTCAGGAGTGCACCACTACGGGTCACTATCGTGTCAGGTTCAGTTATTAATTCCAAACATATCAAGTAAATTCGGGAATTATCAAGTTCAGGTCAAAAGGCGTAAGAATATAAAATGGACGTAAAATATCTAATAAAATATCAATATACAGGGCTATAGAAGATCCAGGATAAGGAAAATAAAACAAACTGACAAGCTAATATAAGATCAAATCTGCCAAAGGCCATACGCTCAGGTAAGCAAACGCTCCCAAAAGGCAGCGTATGGGGGTCACAAAGCTCTCGGGTTGAACCAGGGTGACAAGATAGGCTAGCGTACGCTCAAGCTAGCGTACTCAAGTCAGCGCACGCTCGAGCTGGCGTACCAAAGGGTCCATACGCTTCCAAATGGAAGCGTACGCAAGGGTCAGCGTACACGAGGGCACGCTAGAGCTACAGGTCAGCGTACGCTCAAGCTAGCGTACGAAAGGAGCTAGCGTACACCTTGCTCGCTTAAGCTAGCGTACCAAGGCACGCGTACGCTCAAGTTAGCGTACGAAAGCTAGCGTACGCTCGCTAAAGAGCTGCGTGCGAAGGCTAGCGTACGCTCGCTAAACAGCAGCGTACACAAGGCTAGCGTACGCTCGCTAAACAGCAGCGTACGAAGGCTAGCGTACGCTCACTAAACAGCAGCGTACAGCTCAGTGGCGTAAGCTAAAAAGCTAGCTCACTGTTCACTGTCTTCTCCAAATGGCAAGAACAGCAAGAACTCCAAGGATGGAACCCAAAACTCCAAATGCTCATAACTTGGTCAAAACAAGTCCGAATCCAACTTTCCAAAGGTCAAAATTAGGTAGAATGAAATTATCTAAAACATGGAACCATCAAAACTTGAAAACAATGGAGTTTGATAGATCAAAACCACCAAAATCCGAAAATAGTAAAACTCTAGATCTACAAGAATTAAAGCCTCAAAATAAAAAATGACAAGTTCTAATGTGGTTTAGAATCATGAGGAGAAGCTAATGAAACCATCAAAAGGAGTTCTCTTGTGGAAGCAAGTTGCACTTGCCTATGGTTGGGGAGTTGTGGAGAGGAAGGAAGAAGAAGAAGAAGAAATAAATGAGAGTTATGGAGGAGAGAGAAGGTTGGTGGGGAAATAAATATCATGGGGGTGGTAGGTAGGGGGTTCACCTTGGTCCATGATGGACCAAGCAACCAGCCGGCCAAACCAAGTCAACCCAAACCGAGAGTAAACCAAGCCCAAATAAACCAATGAACCATTGAAACCAATTAAACTATCAATGCCAATAAAACCATGCCAATGCAAAATAAACCAAGATAACTAACCATGAATAAATAAAATATGGGTCCAAAACACGTATACGTACACTAAATACGTATCACGAATTTGGGACATTACATGAGGATAGCATCATCATGGGGCAGATGGTCGGTGGTGACCTCGAAGTAAGTGATGTACCAACTTGCTGAGGTTTTGCCATCATACGGGTTGATATTGAACGGCTTATATCTTGGTGGGAATGGAACATCCCTCCATTCAGCAGGGTATGGTTGCCGTATTCTGAGATCTTGAGCGTTTTCTCGGGCATGGAACATGGCTCGGAGCTCCTGGACCTCTCCTTACTTCTCGGGTCTCGTCTGTAGCGGTAGGGGCTGTTATTTTGGGAGGATTATTGCCCGGGTTTGGTGCCGCTGAGTTGGAATCCACATTGACCGTAGGGCCCGTGCTTGTTTGACCAGGCGTTCCTTCTTCTAGAGTTGGCAGGGCCATTTTAATCTCGTCTACAGACTTGACCAAAGCAAGTAATATGGCTTCGAGATTGTCGATGCGCTGGCGATCATTGGAACCACCTTGATTGCTGTCCGTCATGAAAACCGACCTTACATGAGGAGTGATGGAAGGAACGGTGGAGGACGTGCCCTCCGAGTCGTACCCATGCACCGAGAAGTCATCGGGATAGGTAGGAATGTTCTCTTCGGGCTCGGACTCGGAGGGAACGGTATCCCCAGCTTCAGAGCTTGCTTCGTCTTGAGAGTTACGGATGTCCTCGGGGACATCAGCGTCTGTTGCACCTGATGGAAGAGTTGTTTATCCGGGCTTGGCTCCTTGAAATATCGGATTGTTGCAGATGTTCGGAGGGGTGCTACCCCCAGTTCCCTCAACCCCCAGCGACGTGGATGATGAATTTCCCATCACGGTAGATTTCGTCTTTGAACGGGTGTGTTGGAATACACCGGTAGAGGACAACCGTTTAGAAGACAGTTTCTTAGCTGTAGTGGTTGATATCTTGGGGCTGGAGATGCTTGTCTTTTTCTCTCCTTTCGGCAGGGACCTTCTGGGCGGAATTGCAGGAGACAACAGGAGGTGTCTCATCTTCTGAGCTCGGATGCTGTAGCCATTGAAAGACGAACGGCCGATCTTCCATTGTTGTTGCGCTGTTGCAACAGCAGTTGACGATGATTTGGGTGCAGTGATGTCCAAGCGAGGACCCTTTGCTCGCCGAGGCTCTTTCTCTTTCCTCTCGTTTGTGGAGGATCGCCTCACGCAGGTCAGAGGAACCACTTTGTCCTTTTGCCGTCGGGGGCTGGACTCGAGCGGTTCTATACAACTTCCCATCAGAGGCCCGTGTGATAATCAACGGGACGCCCTGATAGTTAGAGGTTGGGACAGCTGACTGGGCTTGGTAAGCCCGCGCTGCCCTAGACTTCCTCCTTTTAGCACTTGCGGGTGCGTAATAGGAGGAGTCCAAGTTGAATATCACAGAATCTGGCTTATCATCAAGAGAACCATCAGAGTCAGGACCGTACGAGAGACGGTCAAAGACTGATCGAAAGAAGCGTGGAACGTACGCTATGCGGCTCGAATTGGGTACCGTGCAGGCTGTCTGCATGCGGTTGTCTTCTGCCGTTGGATGGGTTGTTTTTATGCGGCTAGGAGTCACTACCGTGCAGGCTGGCCGCATGCGGTTGGCAATTGTGGCCGCATGGGTTTTCTGCAAGCGATTGACTTTCTTAGCCGCCTGAGTTTCATCCATGTGGTCGGCAACTGTAGCCGCATAAGCTATGCGACTGACAGATTTGGCCGCATGAGTTTTCTCCATGCGGCTGGCGGATGTAGCCGCATGAGCTTTCTCCCTGCGGCTAATACCCTTATACGGCTCGGATCTCATAGAGTTCCTCTTTGCCCCTGCAAGTCCAGCATCATAGTATTTTCTTCTGCCAGACTTGGGGACAGCAGAGTTGTCTACGGTCTGAAGTGGGGCCGCAGGAGAGTCCTTCTCGCCGTCTTGAGCAACAGAGGATATCCCATCGAGGGCTTGGGGAGGAGCAAATGATTTTGGCCTCCACTCTTTGCGAGCCTTCGTGCTGCGGGTGCGTTTCTGGACCGGGCCAGCGCTTCCTTCGGAGAGCATCTCTTCAAACGCCTGTTGGTCGAAGCGGATGACCATCTTTTGTTGCGTGGAGCCAAGTTTGGCTGCATCCGATTGCGTCACCAACTCCTCAGCCGTGGAGAAGTTAGTCCCCAGCAGAGTCGCCATCGTGTTTGCCATGAAATATAAAAGAACAGAACAATTATCGGAGGACCGGACTTTTACTTCACGTTACAAACTCGCTTGTACAAAGAAAGCCTAGGGACGAAAACCTAGGTACAGTAGTCTAAGTACAATTATTTATTTTAGATTCTGGGGGGTGACGATAGAGGCTCGGGAAGGCGACGACAGCCCTGCCTTACTCCTTGGACGATCGGTATGCAGCCTTGGCTTCTGTGAAAAGATGGTTGGCGTTGATGAAGAAATGCTCTTCTTGCTCCTCTGTTGCTCTTCTGGCTTCTCTCTCTCTCTGTATGTATTCTCTCTCTGACTATGGGGGGAAGTCTCTCTGTATATACGTATTTCTCTCTGTTATTGTATATGTTTTCAAGGGAATGGCACCTTGCTATTTATAATAGTGGGATGTGATCATTAGGGTTGTCAATGATTAGCTCTTGGAGATGGCGGCGGCCCATAGATTGGTCAATCCAGGCCGTTCATTTTTGATTGTGACGAATCAGAGCCTTTAGGTGTAGATTACACCAAATCCCATTAGCAATTAATGCTGATTGGAATAAATCTTCCTTATAATGATCTTCTGATAATTAAATTTATTCTCCTGCCACGTGTCCCAGATTATTGGGATTTGAGCAAATCTGAGGAATTAATCGGTTTAGGAAACGTGTCCCAGGAGCTGCTGGGGGGTCTGGACCGCATGACGAGTGAGCCGTATATGAATTTGAGCCGCATATGATTAAGCCCACGTGTTAGGGCTGCCTGGGCAGTAGCCCTCACTTGAGCCCTCAAATCAAGGAAGTAATCCTTTGTGGGCCGCATAGGTACATATCCGCCTGAGCCGCATGAGAAGTCCTCGCTCGAGCCGCATGAGGCTTTCTTGACCTGAGCCGCATAAGACAGATTCACTCTGAACCGCATGAGAAGTTCTTTGCTCGAGCCGCATAAGGCTTTCTTGGCCTGAGCCGCATAGGACAGATTCACTCTTAACCGCATGAGAAGTTCTTTGCTCGAGCCGCATGAGGCTTCCTAGACCTGAGCCACATAAGATTCATTCTGAACCGCATGAGAAGTGAGCCGCATACGAATGCCCACGTAGCAAGGCCACGTGGCATTTTTATGGCTCTTGGGGGATTTGTGCCAGAGATCTCTTTTCTTTTCCCTAGAAATTCATCATTATGACAGAGCCATAATTATCTGCTTTTGTGTCAGGGCTGTCAACTTTTCAGAGGGGTCAGCCGTCAAACAATTAATGCAGCATGGGTCGGAGGGGAGCACTGTTAGGCCACGTGTCTTCTGAGCTACATGGAATGCCTCGGGCCACATATCTCCTTATGCCGCATGACTCCCTGAGCCGCATGAGTTTTCTGAGCCGCATGGGGTTTTCTGGTTGCATAGGTCATTTTCTATGCTTCTACAGCAGGCACCGGTAAGAGTGCAGCAGGAACAACATCAGCCTAGAGGGCAGGACCGTAAGGTACAGACTTGTGCTTACTGCAAGAGGACAGGGCACGCTTGGGAGACTTGTTATAGGAGGCGGAAGGTTTGACTGTTCTGTGGATCCGCTGCTCATCAGGTCAGAGGTTGCCCTACTGCACCCGTATATGACGGAGCACCGGGTCAGAGAGAGGGAGCTGGGCCACCTGAAGCTCAGCACCAGAGGGGTGGAGCTTTTGCGATGGCAGTCGAGGAGAATGACGTTGCAGGTGATGGATTAGCAGGTTTGACCTTCTTATTCTTTCTCCCCACTTTCATGTGTGTTTTCCCTTAGTACCTACCAGGATTTCTTGTGATTGCTAGATAGTATAACTACCCTGTTCGAGACTGTGGAATCACGACCAGTAGGATTGTGTTGCTTCGACCTTGATTGATTGGGGGTTTAACCTAGGAAGGGTGCGATCATCTTAATTTCGAGGACGAAATTCTTCTAAAGGGGGTAGAGTTGTAACACCCAGTTTCTAAAATGAGGGTATTTTTGAAATTTTGTATTTATAAATATTATTTACTGGTATTTAAATCATATTATGATTTTTGGTAGTTTTTATAATTTTTAAACAATTTGAAAACTGCCTTAAGTCATGACTTGTGATTTGACATGCTGCTAGTGAAACCCTAGTGACTGCATGACCTAGAGCCTAACCATGTCATTAGGATGATTTAATTATCATTTTTAGCCTAGGGGTATTTTGGTCATTTGGCCTCTTTGAATTATTTTATGATTTATTGCACTGGTGATTATTGATTTTGACTTTTGACTAGCTGTGACTTAAGGAACTGTCCTAGACTTTGACCTTGACCTTGGTGCCTTAGTTGACTTGGCATGGGACCCTAATCAAGCTTAAGTTGGTCTTGGTTGACTTAAGTTGGATATGTTTCATGAAGAGAGTAGGAGGATTTTTACGTTGGACCAAAGGCTAAGGACTTGAGCTTGTGGGCTAACAAAATTGGCCCAAGGCCCAATATGAGAACCCTAACCCTAGCTCTTCATTTTAGGCAGCCAAAACAGCCCAAACAAGACCTAACTTCAGCCTATAAAGTGTCTCTTCAAGACCACTTGCCTCTTTTAGAACATCCCTTTGTAGGAAACCCTAATTTCTTCCCCAAATTGTCTAACTCCTCCATTTCTCCACCAAATTGATCCCAACCTCTTGTAATTGGATCTAAATCTGGAGGGAAGATTGAAGAAGGCTTGCTTCTAAGGAGTGGAGCTTTTGGACACAATTTGAGGTAGAGGGATTCTCTAAATTGGGGCTTTTTATTGAGACTTGCTCTCAATAGGTAAAACCTATTAAAACCCTTCCATTTCCCAATTTCTTTGCATGGTTGCATTCATTTAGGTCAACCCTAGTTGTCCCCCAAATTTAGTAGGATTTTGTGTCCGTTACGTGTCCGTATCGGACACGTATCGGTCTATATATTCATGTGTTTGTTGAAATGTTTGAATGGGTTTTAAACCTTTATTTTCAAAAAAGTGTTTGTACAGTTTTGTAGCCATTAATGTGCTTAGTAAGGTCATGAAGGACTGAGAGTGCATCAGTGTCCGTGTCGTGTCCACGAGGAGCGAGACTCGTAGCACGAGGGCTCGTACAGTGCTCGTGAGCTGCCCTGCTACTCGAGGGACAGTGTGCACAGCCTGTGACACTAGGGGACATGACACTTGGCATGAGGCTTGGGGGCGTGTCTGACATGCCAGCCCCCGAGTGGCGTGCTACCCTGTGTCGTATCGGACTCAGGGTTCGAGCTGCACGGGTTGCTCGAACTGTGCACAGTGAGTGCGATTTAGGTCCTGATACTCGATAGTGGGTTTTGAGGATTCAAAATTGATACAAATGGGTTTCAGTTGTTCAAGTATTTGATTTAGTTTTATAATGAATTGATCTGAGCCTTGCTTCGATTTGATTCGAGTTTATTTTAGCTTTGCTCCGAGTTTTATTTGGGGTTGTTGAATCTGTTAATTCACTGATATTGTCAATGAGATACCATGGTTCAAATTTGAGATGTAAATCTCAGTTAGTTCATATAGATTATCTCGGGTATCAGGTTGTGATGACATGATTGGGATACATGGTATTCCCCTTGTTTCGAACTATAATTTTTTATTTCTGAATTAGTATAGTGTCATTTCCAGTCTGATACTTCAAGTATCAGCCCGTATTTTATTTGGTTTTGCAATTTGAAATCAGGATTCTTGTAATACATTTCAATTTCCAGATTGGGTTCTGGTTGTCCTTAGAGACTTTTGATTGGTTTTGATTTCCAATTACTTCCCAAGATTGGTATCCAGATTACATGTTAAGTTAGTAGGTTTCAGTTTACTATTTCTTTTGTGTTTTTCCTGAATTGTTTTTGCCAGATTTCACATTTATTCCTATAATATCTGAGTTAGTTGCTTTGGATTCATGGTGGTGCAGATGATGGGCTTCGATTTTGGTATTGTAGGTTTAAACTGAAAACCTGGTAATTGCTACACTGTCACATGTTTTCCTGGGAATCAAATATCACTATATAGTCACACTCATTCTTTCACTCACTATACTACATTGCACTTCAACACACATTGCCTACATTGCCTAAACATTTACTTGGATGTCTGCAAACATCTATTTCTTTTCACTGCAATTGAGCTACCCTGTATATTAATAAGTGACCTACAATACTGCCAACTTATCTATACACTTGACATCACACTTGTTGTACACCTTGAACCTGAACATTTAACCCATGTAGATTGAAACTCCTTGTTTACAGGAACCAGTCCACTTGGACATGCAATTCATTTTTTCCCCTCTGTTTATCAGTCCATATTTTGATTTATATCAGTCCATATTACTCTACTGTTCATTCGAGCCTTGATTGACCCTGTTTTTAATTCATTGCATTGGTACTGCACATTCAAGCTAGTCCTGCATTTACCTGATACCCTCATTTGTATCCTTCTTTGTACTTCATACACAACAGTGCCCACATATCTTCACTGCATTCATTGCACTGTCCTGTAAATTAGAATATCTGCCTGCATTAGTTTCAGTCGAGCCTTGTGCTGTACACATATCATGTCCACATTCCTGAGAACAATGTTCCCATAATACACTGTCACTTCACTTATTTTTCTGAGACACATTTGCCACACTTCTGTCGTGTTCCATACCTGCTTGACCCCCCTGCAGGTTTATGTAGTGTTCAGTTTTACATACATTGGGTGTGTGTGTCTTTTTGAATGAGTATTGTAGCTATAATAATTGGTGTACTAGAGTCGAGGGTTGGCTTACAAATTAGGAGTTAGAGGAGGGTGCAGGGCTTGGTAAGGTTTGTGTGATTCAAGGAGTTTAGTGACATTGAGGGTGTGCTGTTTTGGTTTACATGTGTGAGAGCATTGAAGGCTCGAGTTTAGGTAATAGGGGATCAGTCCTAACCTGTTTAGGATTAGTGTGATTCAGTCCTTAGGATATCAGACCAAACCCCTACATGGGTGTGGGACCTTGGGTTATACTGTCACGCCCCAGAACCAGAATACTGGAGAGCGGGGGCAGACATAGCCAGCTACGTATATGAAATGGAATACATCTCGCTATACGGTCACGGCTGTCTAGATACATGAGGGTTTATCTACAAGCCAACAGTCTCTTAAGGTCATGAACAAGCCTAGTGTCTCAATTACAAGCAAGTAAGTAAAAGTCACAAGATGTATGATCATTAAATATACAATAGTAAGGCGTCCCAAATATTACATATTCAGTTGATCATGAAGCTAGTCGTTACAAAATGTCAGGACTAGCAAGAGTTTAGTCATACATGATCAACCCTAGGATCTGTTAATCATGTTACAGCCCGTAGGCAGACAGTAAGTAAGTGCAATCGAGCTAAACAGGTGCTCGTCGGCTAAACGCCTCAAAAGAATATTTTTACAAGGGAGTGGGAGAGCAAAACAAAACCCACTCGTTGCCGGGATTCCTTCTAGTGTTCACCATCTGGCAGGAAGGTCGGTAGATCCTCTGGAGCTGCTCCGAAATCTGGTCACACAAAACCAGCTGGGTCAGACCCCAGAAAGAGCAAGTGCCACAAAGGAGGCTTCACTTAAGAACTAAAACCAGCAATCAGCACAAGATATAAATAAAAGTAAGAACTAGAAATAAAGAAAATACACCAGGATGATATACGACGAGATAACCATGGAACTATTCAGATAACCAGGTTACAACCCGTAAACCAAATAAGGACCGGGGTTGTAACCCTTCGTCTGGACAGAACTTGGAATTCTCACCATTTATCGGTAAAATAAATACAAGCATTCTGGTCATTCAATAATCTAGAACAGGATCAGGGCAAGACTAGACTGGTTAGACT